>MUZC01000306.1:104608-147527 GCA_002072015.1 Radix auricularia | reverse complement strand
CAAGGGGGGGGGGGGGGGAAGCGGGCTTTGATGCAATCAGACGACGCGAGGTGACAACAGTCTCTTGTTAGTTCTCAAAACATTAGGGATATGAGGACGAGCAGTTAACTGGTCTTTTTTTGAATTGTTAGCCGGTCCTCAAAAACGAGCAGTCTTAATAACCTTAGTAAATACTAGGGCTGCATAAATTAAAGATTAATCTCTCGATTAATCGTTACTAATTTTAACGGTTAACATTTTTTAAAAACAATAAACTTATAACTCTCTTTGTGCCATCAGGTTTTCGGAAAACTTCCTCCTCATTCCCGTAAGGATTTCCCGCATTGTGATCAACTGGTTATAAAATTAAAAAATGCATTTTATTATATTATTATAGTTATACTGGCTTCATCTTTTAGGGTAAGAATGGTTATTTTACGTATCTAAATGACCGTCTTGAGTGTAATACTACTTTTACCTGTAGTTTAGCACTATTATTTTTATAATAAAGTATAGCAAAAAACTTCTCGAATTGAGTGATAACACTTGCGGGGGAAACGACCACCATTGCCGTAAGTCGAATACACCTTTTTTCACACTCTGAAGAGTTTTTCTGTAATTTCGTTTCTAAAGAGAGTCCTATCAAGGCGCGCTTGGTTATATCATCTAGGCGCACATTACCACGCTTTGTCCATTCAAACGTTAAATTGACTTGATAAAAAATTAATTAAAACTATTAATTCTTATTTATTTCTTCTAACCTTCAGTGCTCACTGTATGATAGTAGATGGAACAATGGAACACGATCAAGGAATTCCTGTTTCCAGTGTGAATTCTCCTCCTGCATCAGGATGCCACCGTCTACCACAACTTCCTTCCATGGGTCGTAATGTGCGAACAGCGCAGAGTAAAACAAGTGCAAAACTAAATTTTGAATCCAAACCTAGAGACGAGGCTGCAGTTTTACATATAGATGGAACATCAAAAGTTGTTAAGATTTTAACCGATGGCATTTCTGAATGGACTGAGTTTGAGAGCAAGGAAACTGTTCAAGCTGTACCTTCTGCCATTGAAAAATGTATTCCAGATCCAAAGAATTCAAGTGAAGAGGCAACATTATCACCTTTACTCAAAAAGAAAAGGCAGAAGAAAAGTACAATAAGTGATATTAGGTCGAGAAAGGGGGTACAAGTATCTCCCAATATTGCTAATGCTGTTGAAAGTACCAATATATTAGATTCAGATAATTCAAAGCTATTAAATAATTTTGAAACTTTGGAAAAGAAGAAAGATATTTGTACTAATATTAATTGCTCTGATAAAGATGCTGAAGTAACTCTGCCAGAGAAAGGACATAATGATTCGCAAAATATTTCAAAACATTCAGACAACAGCATATTACCTCAAGAAGATAAAAGTAAGAAGAAAAAGGAAAGTCCTTTAGAAAAGAAAAAAAGAGCATCTAAAATGGGTCATGAAAGTGAACAAAAGGGTATCATGCAGTTGGTTGATAATGCTTCGAACATTGAAACAAAACAAGAAGAAACCAAACCTGCATTACCAGAACTAAAAGATGCTGTTTCTAATAAAGGTCACACGCCAAGATGTGTTTTAATTTTGTCAACTGAAGTGCCCACTGGAATTCAATTAGAGAAGCTCTTATCTATGACTTCAGCACCTTATGACTCACGGTATCCACCAGTGTGGGAGGAAGGGGATATGCTATGGGCAAAAGTCAGTGGTCATCC
Source organism: Radix auricularia (assembly GCA_002072015.1). Lineage (NCBI taxonomy): Eukaryota > Metazoa > Mollusca > Gastropoda > Lymnaeidae > Radix > Radix auricularia. Next base: position 145,800 of record MUZC01000306.1, on the reverse strand, counting down.
TTACTGGCCTTGTATGGTATCTCGGTGTCCCTTTACTAAAATGTTTACACGCATTAAAGGTAACTGAACAAATATTTTTAGTCAATATTAAGTGTATAGCTTACATTTTTAGTCATTTTATGCTTACATTATTGAATTGGTAATCATTTGTAATTGTACCAAAAATTAACTCTTCTGTTAGTATTAAATATTTAACATTTTTTTAAAATGCAGGTGATGTCAAAATAATAAGGTCATATCATGTGCAGTTCTTTGGCAATGAAGTTGAAAGGGGCTGGATTAATGAACCATCATTAATGTTATTTGAAGGAAAGTTAAGTTTCTTAGAGAAAGCTCAGTTAGAGCTGGCTAAACAAACTAAGAAAGGTAAAAGTGCCTACAATCCATTTAAAATTAATATTTCAAGAAGACATGCTTGGAACATAGCGGTTGAAGAAGCAGAGGGTGCAATGAGTTTGCCAAAGAGTGAAAGGAGAGTGCAATATACATTTGATTATGTATTTATGGATGACCTGAAAAAAGAAAAACAATTAAAAAAGAAAGAACAAGTAGAAATTATGGATGAATGTAGCATATCAAAGTCAGCAACTTCCGGCATAAAACGTAAGAGGACATCTTCTGAAGGAAAGGGTCAGTCACCAGTAGCAAGCAAAAGTAAAAAACAAAAATTAGAAATTAAATATCCACTTCCAAAGCCTGTTCCATTTGGAGCTGAAATATCTTTTGATACATATTATGCAAACCATCGCAGTACAGTAATAGAGCAACATCCTGAGTGGGATACAACTTTTGTATTTGAGTATCTTCGACAACAGTGGGAAAAGGAGAAGAAGAAAACTGCTCGGTCACCACATTCATCAACAGTAGATACATCAACACCACAAGGTATTTAATATTGGGAGTAGGGGCCACTGATTTTTAAAAAACTTTGACATATTTTATACATAGTAATATTTAGAAACAATGACTAGAAACTTAAATGATAGATTATTTAGTGATTGCAAACTATTTGTATTTTGTGCTTGTAAATGAAATATTTCCATTTCAAGAAAGTAAATAATGACAGCAGGATAAGAATTTTCTAATTTGAAAGAAATATTATTTTTTAATATTCTTGTAGCAATTAGAAATGTTATAGAAGTTACCTTAAAAAATGTATGTGTAGGAAATGTGAAGAAAGGACGAGGATCTAAACTGATGAAATTATTGAGTGCAGAAAGCCCTGTTGGTTCTGATTCATATCAAGAAGGAAAAGAACAGGTAATCAACATTTAGACTTCCTTTTTACTTAAAGTAAATAGTTAATCAAGCTCCCAGAATCTATTCAGAGTGTATTAATAAATTTAAATGCTCAGTTAATTGAAGTGCATTATTATTAACAAAAGCATTTAATCTATGCTCTTGAAATTGTTAACCTCAAGTTCTAAATACAATTTTGCTTATCAGAACTTCTCATAGTATTAAAAAAATCCTTATTTCAATTGTCCTGGTACTGGCCTAATTTTTTGCTATGCATAGCCTCAATACCTGCCAATAATTTTGTAAAGTTGGGGCAAAATCCAGTTTTTTTCTCATTATCTAACCCTTAAACTAATTTTTATATAGCTAAAATAGGTAAAAAATGTCATAAAGGGACCCTAGGCCTATTGAGTGCAATGTGTCCATTTAAAAAACCTGTTCATTTTAATTCATATGGATATATTCCTCCAGATTGTTAAAAAATGAATGGGATAAGTATCTTAAACATATACAAAAAAAAGAATATTTGGGGCCCCCACCCCCCCAAAAATTGGCATTACAAGTTTACTGCCCTTATGCATTTTAATATAGGATACCAAGTTTGGTTAAGATTTATTCATTCACTCAGTAGCTAAAGCATAAACAAATTTTTATATAGCTCTTATAATAAAAAAAAATGACATGAGGGCCCAAAGGCCCATTCAGTGCAAGATGTAAAGTTCAAAACACCTGTTCTTTTCAGTATAGATAACAATGGATACATTTATAATTATTTGTTCAAATCATTAATTGAATGCAGAATAAAATCTTAAACATTTAAGAAAAAAGGCATTTTGGGCTCACAGTTCGAAGGAATGGTCATTAGGAGTTCAGTATTTTAATATTGGCTTTTAAGTTTCTATATTCAAAGTTGAGGTAAGATCCATCAATTTACACAAAAGCTAACACTTAAATTATTATATAGCTCATATCGGCACAAAATGACATTATGGGCCCCCGGCATCCCATGAGTTCTAAATTTAAATAACAAAGTTGCCATTTACCATCCTAGGAGCGTACTCGACCGTCTCCAAAAGTTTCATGACGATGGGTGAATGGTTTAGTTGGCTATAAAGGACATGCACACACACAGACATACTTTCATTTTTATATATATGTCAAGGGTGGCAAACAAGTTTGACAAAAAGAGCCAAAATTTTAAACTGAGAGTCAGAGAGCCACACCGCTCAAAAGCATATAATTTTAACAATAATATATTATACACATAATACAACATGCTCAGTCAGGTGTTTTTGTTACCTTGTTGGAGTGATGGGATGATAATCTCAATGGGATTTCTGGCATCTTTTGTTTTCAGTAAACTTCTGCAAATCAGGTTTGTATTCAGTTGTAGCCACTCGGAGCAGTTCCTTTACATGAGTATCAGTCAGAATGGACCGGTGCTTTAATTTTACGTGTTTCAAACTAGAAAACAGCTTTTCACAGACGTATGTTGACGAGAACATAGACAGCAGCTTGAGAGCGGCTCTTTTTATACACTGGTATTTTTCAGTTGGCCTTCCTTCAAAAGAGATTTCAGTCTATCGTCCTCGCGTAGCTCAATCATTTCTAGTTCACTCGCTGCCTCATCAGTAACAAGTGGGGTTTTCAGGCTGTCGGTGTCAGCATTAAACGGGTCGATGAGAAAAGTGATCTGTGGTCTTTTTTGGTCCAAGTCCTCGAACTGCAAAGTAAACTTCTCTTGCAGTTGTGTAAGTTGTTTCACGTATCCAGCTATATCTGTTTTAACACCGATCTTCTGCAGGGTGCTGCGCAAAGAAGGAAAGTGGGATAGATTGCTGTTTTGAATGTGTGCTTTGTTTTAACTCTTAAAGTCGCAAAGCGTTGTAATGCGTCTATCCCCGATTTCCGCGAAGCGTCGTAATGCGTCCCTAGATACCACTCTCGTTAGAAATGAGAGCTCGGAAAGAAAAAAACTCTTCAGTGCGGGATAAAAGTTTTATTCGACTTCCGGAAAGGTCAATACATGCTTTCCATCCATGTTTACGCTTGTTTCGCGAAGTTTGATGTTCGATTTTACAGTTTTTTGAGGGTGTGATTTTTTTTTCGGCCATCATGGCGAGTGATATCTCCGATAGTGACAGTGAATTTAGTAATCTTATCGATCAGCTAGTAGCTGAAAGAGAACAAGGACTTGGTGTAGACAATCAGAGTGATATTTCAGTCTCATCTGTGCACACTAGTGATTTTAGCGATCATGAAAGTGTAAATTCTGACGATGTTGAGAATGATCCAGAGTGGAGTGATATTGTTGAAAACTTTGAAAGAGGATCATTTGAAAGTGAAGTAGGACCAAGTGAACCATTGTCATTTGATGCTAAGCCTTTGGATTACTTTATGCTTTTGTTTCCTGAAGATATGTTTGAGAAAATCAAAAGAGAAACAGAAACGTATGCTCACCAAAATGGAGCTAAAATCGTTCAGATGTTACCTGTTGTTTATTTAATAAATATTTCTACATACGTAAAGGTAAATGCTTGATTTTTAAGAATGTTCTTGTCTGTGTTATTTGTGATCACATCCACATGCATTCCACATTCTGTATTGTTATTTATGTTGTTTTATTAGCCTATTTCATAAAATACCTGTAATTACAGGTAAAATATGTCGAAACTACAGGTAAAAATAGTAATTACCTCAAGATGGTCTTTTGGATGTGTTAAGTAACCATTTTGTAAGCTCATACTAAAAAATGAAGTCATTAGGACAACAAATACATTTTTAACAATTTTTTAAAATTCGTAACCTAGTTTCTTGAAAAAACTTGAAATCCTTATGGGAATGAGGAGAAGGTTTGTGAAAAACCTTACGGCGCTTTAAGAGTTAAAAAGCTTCAACTTGTTTACAAAGGAGAATATACTTTGTGTCAGCTCAGGAAGAGTTTTTAATTTCCCCTGCAGGTCCACGATTAGTTTATCCAAGTGTGAAAGCATGTCCACTAAAAATGCCAATCCATAAGCCACTCGGGGTCTGAAAGCAGAGGATACGCTTTGCTCTTCTCTGCCATGAACAATTTTACTGTTTCCAAAAGCTCAAAAAAGCACGAAACTACTTTGCCTCTTGGGAGCCATCTCACTGCCCTGTGCAGTGGCAGGTCATTGGGCAAGTCTGCGTCAAGTTCTGCCACAGTATACAAAATAATGATAAGAGGCAAAGAGCCGCATTCATTTTGGCCTGGAGCCACCCCTGATATATGTAGATTAGGTGTTTACGGATATGCATTTTAGCTGATATCACTATTTTTGTTGTTGCCGATATGAGTATTTGTTTGGACAAATATTAGCGGTCGCATTTACCTCCACATTTTGTGACCTAAATTCCGCTGCTTACATCATGCATTTTTACTTTCTTTTTAATAATGAATAGTTTTTATTTTCAGGATAAATGCTATAAATAAAATTCTTTCTTTAAAAAAAAAAATTCTTTCTTAATAACTCATTTAACTTTGTATAAACAGTAACGAAGTTTCTGATGTGTTTTCATGCTTTGGGGCTTTAGAAGTTAATACATAAAAATTAAAAACTATTAATCATCACTGTTTATTTATTATCCTTTTTTTTTTATTATAGTTTTTTACATTTTTAATTTGCTGAGTTGAGAGGAAGCACAATGTTGTGACTGCACAAAAAACTTGGCAATTGGTTGATTTTATAACTTAAATATAGAAATAAAATTCAACCATTCCATAACAGACATTCTGCCCAAGCCTATTGTGACAGTTCATATCCTCATTTGTGTGTTTGCATTAGTTACCTCTCTATGTGGCAAATTGATATGCTTGTGCCACGGGGAAAAATAATGAATACTGATGTTGAACTTTACATTTTTAGGGCAGTCCAGGTCTAATTAAAAGACGAGGAAGACCACCGAAGTATTTACAACAAATGGAAGTAGAATTAGTTACAAGTTCTTCCCCTGCATCTGTAACACAAGAACCTGAAGAGTCACTGATAATCGATGAGGACACTGCTCGTCCTAAATTAGCAGCTTCTGCTCTCTCTGCACGCAAAGTTAGCCAAGAATCAGATTCAAGCACAGAGGTATTTTTTTCCTTGTCTTTTGTTAATGCTTAGAGCCATCTAATGATAAACTCTCTGTATATTAAATAAAAAAACATGTAAATCCTTCATTTAAGAGACGTAAAAGTATGTTCATTGCAATACACATCACAAGACAATCTAAAATTCCAAAGTTGTAGTTATGTCTCATAATTAAAGGATTTATAGTACATAAAATCTATAAAAAAAACTACTACAGCTTGCCTGCTAATTTCAAATCAATTTGATCACGGGAAAAGGGTTATAAAAACATGTTATATTTAGTGCGCACCGTGAGACAGACAACCATTTACATTTACAGATCGGAAATATATCGGAAGTATTGTCAATATATTATGCACAGCACCATGCGACATGAAAGTATTTAAAAGGTTGTTCAATATAATAGGCACCATGACACTCTAGTACAAAAATTAACATGCTACATAACTATATAGAGATATATTGAGATAATCTAAAAATTCATTAATTTAATTACAGTACATTTGATTGTTCTGCCTGCAAAATTTAGCATACAGGGAAATGGGTGAAAAATAGATCCCAAGTTTTTGCGAAAAGCAATCAAGCAGATTTAATATAAAGGATTTAAGACTAATCTTTTTGATTTTTCATTTGCGAAAAGCAATCAAATTAAGCTTGTTAACGGTTAACTGGCTAACTGGTCCTCAGATCAGGATCGGTCATCTTTATTCAGGACCGCAGGACCGTGTAACCGAAAAGAAAACAACAACAACAAAACAAAAAAACTAGCAGTAACGTAGTGAAAAAAAACAACACAAGCCGTAACGCGCCTCTCCCTCTCGCTTTGTCGAGGTGACTAAAAGCGATACCACGATCCAGCTTACAAGTAGCCTAGGTTGGCATTCAAACTAATCAAACCTTCAGTCTCCAAGCTGTAAGCGTGCGTACATGACGCGTTATAGCCTTGCTTCACTGAAGTTCACAACTAATAGTACTAGTTATTAACAGTGCATGTTTGATGTCAACAACGGTCAAGGCCGAGGCTGTTTCTATTTATATTTATTATATAGTCTGTTTCTTATAAAGACAAAGAAAGCTTTAAAAGCATATGACCCCGTGACCTATCCGCATTTACTGATCACCGGTTTATAGTCCATTTCAGGCATTCAAAAAACGTATTGGCGCACACCGCTTAGTGAAGTACATGTACCTATATTACGAGAGGTATTTGAAAGACGTAGCAAAGATACCGGGCGATTAATCGGCCCACAAATTCGAGTTCGGTCTTTTAGTGACAGTTTTCCTGCCTATCAAAGGCATTTGTTTACCACATTAACAGTGCGGCGAGTGTAGCTCAAACCCTATTTGAACAAAAAAAAACAAAAAAACGGGGATGGTGAACGTGTGATCGCAAAATTAAATTATTCTGGCGAGTTGACGATTGAAAAATAATATGTTTTTAAAAAAAATAAATTCCATTTTATCATCATTGTTTACTCCGTAGCTTTATAATTTTATTATATTATTAATTTTAATACGCGAGTTGACCGGCATCACACACGAGAGGTAAACATGACGTCAAAACGGACGGGGCGAGGCGTTGGTTTTTGAAACTAATGAAAAATACCTCGCTAACTTTAACGAACGATTGAACCGGTGAACTACGAGTCCTCAAATTAAAATATAAAAAAGACAATTAACTCTTAAAGTCGCAAAGCGTCGTAATGCGCCTCTTCCCGCTATCCCTAAAGCATCGTAATGCGTCCCTAGATACAAATCTCGTTAGAAATGAGATCTCGGAAAGTAAAAACGCTTCAATGCTTGAAAAACTATGTAATTTTTTGTAGTTTTAACGGTTTTTTTTCTCGAAAATACGTTTTCATTACACTTTATTACTAAAATAATAGTACTAAACTACAGGTAAATATTGTTTCAAACTCAGTACGGTCTTTTGGATGCGTATAATAGTCAGTATGACAATAATATTATAAATGGATTTAACGCAAATTTTTTAATTTCATAACCCGTTGATCGTAATACGGGAAATCCTTACGGGACTGAGGCAGAAGTTTATTGAAAACCTTCTGGGGCTTTAAGAGTTAACCATCACTGTTAAGTTAATTTTTTGGATTTAAAAAAAATGCTATGAATTGAGGGCAATGCGGAAAGAGCTGAACGCAAGCTTTGATGCCATCAGACGACGCGAGGCGACAACATTCTCTTGTTAGTTCTCAAAACATTAGGGATATAAGGACGAGCGGTTAACCGGTCTTTTTTTGAATGGTTAGCCGGTCCTCAAAAACGAGCGGTCTTAACAACCTTAAATCAAATAGAGTTAATATAAAGGATTTAAGACTAATCTTTTTGATTTTTATTTGTTTATATGGTTGGCTTTCTCTTTATTAAATTCATGAAGCACAGGAATTCTTGGTATTTTGTCAAGTAAATAAACCTCTTGATTCTTTCATTTTGAAATGGGTTGTCTCTGTTTCATTGATTTCATTGTTTAAAGTTACATCAGTTCTGACAAATTACTTTTAAACCTGAAGTTCCACTGTCACTGTAATTGGATATTTATGAGTTGGTTTTTAAGGCTATGTTTTAAAATCTCAAACTTGTAACATTAAGCTATTGCCATAACTTGAGTTTATCATGAAAGTTACACAAAATAATGCTTTATCAAAATTTTAAAGAAATGCAATATTTTAAATTCTATGAAAGGGTCAATTTTCAATATAAAAGTGTATTTTTGATTCTGCTTTTTTTTAGCAGGTGGGTTCCAAATCTCAGTTGTCCATTACAGATGCCACTATAAAATTAACTACACTAAAGTTAAATTCTAATCCTCTTCAGAATGTAATACTTCGTTTGTCCCAAAATAATTGCTTGGCTCTAACCTGTAAAATACTGAGTTTAATAATTTATTATTATATAAGTTGCATTTCTACAGAATAAATATAAAATAAATATATAAATATTATTTTGATAATTATGCATTCACTTTGAATTAAATTATAACAGTTTTGTAGAAAATTGGATTTCATTTTTAAAAAATTATATATTTTTTTTACTGTAAATTGATTTTATTATGTAAAAAATTGAGTTAAAACCACATCTTTTAGCATTTACTTCGGATACAAAACAATATTTAAGAATCACACCTTTTTTTAGCAGTTGCTCCTAAATGTTTATGTGTAGCTAAGATTGTTATGACTGATTGTTATTGCTAAGAATGTATCTTTTCTTAAGCTCTCAGAACCCATAGCAGCAAAATACCGCACACAAAAAATGAATAATGCTCCCTTGTGTAGTATACAGAGGAGAGCCTTTGCGGGCATCATCAGCTGACATCAACTCAAAACGTTACTGGGGCATCTCAAAACATTCACACAATATGATAATATTATAAAGTTCTGAGTCAAACTAGATATAATAGAGTAGTGATAAGGGGCTGTACATATTGTACATCACACATTATTTTTTACAATTTTTACCCCCCCCCCCCCTTTCCCCCTGTCTCAAATCTTGGATGAGACACACACACCCCACACCCAGCCCCTAAAGTACATCACACTTTATTTTTGTGATTAACAAAAATATTTAAAATTTAATATTAAGCTCTGTGATGTCACACATGGCTGGATATTCCCCTCCCACTTACACAAGCTGTCACATTTCCTTACAACTCCTCCTCCTCTGGAGCATGACATACTCTATGGACGGCCCCTAAGTGATTTTTTGATATTATAAAATGCCATCTTATTATTTTAAACTTGCTATTTGTATGTTTTAATATTGACACAAGAAAGGAACTTCAGTAACATTAATTAGGAAGAATTGTAGTTGTGGTTAACTGGTCTAGCTTAGATCTATCACAACCAGTCCTACACTCTGGACCAGTTAACTTTTAACAATTTATTCTCGGAATTTTTCAATATCAATGTCTCATTAACATTCATCTACCTTAAGGGAAAAAGTTTAACATTTGAGTAAAGTACTGATTGTTCAGGTCTTGATTCTCAAACATTTGATTTCTGCCCATATATGAAGAAAATAGTTAAACATAGGTAAAAGTTGATATTGAAATTGCATAGGTGAAATCGAAAATAAGCAACCTGCATCTTCAAAGTAGACAGTTCTTCAGTACTATTGTTTTCAATAATAATTTGCACTACTTATTGCACAGAAAGAAGTACCCATTTGTTTTTAAAAGTCCTTATTTTTCTATAATTTTAGGGCTCTGGAAAATATTGATTAATTTCTCGATTAATCTGTTAACTTTTTTATCAACTAAAATTATTTTAATCGATAAAATAGTGATGAAAATTAGAGAAAGTTTAATCGTTAATTTGTCTAAAGTTAAAGGTTAAATTAAAATTTAACGATAACAGCCCTAATAATTTGCATCAACTCACCATCTTTTTCTTTATAACAAGTTAATAATTTTCAATTTATCCTATAGAGTAAAGGAAAAGGATTGCGAGAGAATGAACCTTATGAGCTTGAAATTTTTAAGCTGAATTCTACCTGCAAAATTGATAAAGATAAGATTTGTGCAATCTGTGAGAAGAATGGAGATGTGTTTGAATGTACAAAGTCTTGTGGACAGCATTTTCATCCCTCTTGTGGCAATTTTGAACCACAGGCTGTGGAGCAATTTGTTTGTCTCGAGTGTAGCTCAGGTATACTTATATTAAAAAACAACTTTTTTAATCACTAATTAAGCTTACACTTAAATATTTGAGAGAAAACGAATCAGGAAAAATCTAATAAATTTTCACTGTAGTGTTAAAAAAAACTACTCTTAGAAACATAATTTTCTCCAATTTAATTGCAGCTTGTTTTTCTTCTTCTTATAGATATAACATCTTCTTGTTGTACAATTATAATTCACATTTTCAATTTTTTAAAAAAGGAATCCACACTTGCTTTTCCTGCAAAAAAGCAGATATGGAAACTATAAAGTGCTCTGTTAATATGTGTGGCAAATATTATCATGAGGACTGCATACGAAAATACCGCCTCACTCGCTGGGAATTAAAAGGGTTTATATGTCCACTGCACACCTGTGCCACCTGTGCTGTAGATAATGTCAAGAATCCAAAAGCCATTAAAGGTAAATAATAGTTAACTAACCCTCTACTTTCTGAGGCACTTGTGTGTCCTCTAAAATGAACACCATGTACTATTGTTTCTTATGACTGTATTACAAAATTCTAATCTGAATGAATTTATTGCTAGGACGCTTTTATCGATGTGTTAGATGCCCAACTGCTTACCATGTCGGGGATTTCTGTGTAGCTGCTGGAAGCATAAACCTCGCTGGGACCTACATTGTTTGCAGTGATCATTTTCAACCTAATCGATCTCTCAGTTGTCATTCTCGTCTTAACATTACTTGGTGTTTCAGTTGTAGTAAAGGTAATTTAATATAAATTACTTGATATTTTTTCATTATAGTGATATTATTTTCTACTATTAAATGTATATACAAAAATCAGGGCTGCGGAAATTAACTATTAATTTCTTGATTAATCGTCATACATTTTTAATGCTTAAATTATTTTTTAATTATCATCGACCCATCACTTACAAATTATTGGAAGTCAAATAGAAGAGGACAAAAAATTATATATAAGAAAAATAGCGACCGATAATAAATTTACTAACAATTACACAAACATATTTGATTTTAAACTATTGACTGACGGGATTGTTCAAAAGTTTGCCTACCATGGTTCTAACACTTCGCCTACTATTCAAACCAAATAAATAGCGTGTTAAGCTAACGGCTGTTATAAACTCAGAGACAGTAAATGACGACAGCTCCTCTGATGAATTACAAAATGGAGATAAAAGTTCCTGAATCCATTAACCCTCTACAATGGTGGAAACTTAAAAAAACACAGATATCCAATAATGTCATTCCTTGCTTGTGAATGATAAAACGAAATCACAGAAAATAAAAACTCTTCAGTGTGCGAAAGAAGATGTTATTGACTACCGGAAATAGCGTCGATAGCCTTCCCTCGTGTTTATGCTCGGTTTGCGAAGTTGCGTGTTTTTTTAAAGATATAATTTATCTCTACCTTTTTATACGGTCTTTGGGATACGTAAAATAACTATTCTTATTCTTAAAGATGAAGTCAGTATGGCAATATTATAAGTATATTTTCAGCAATTTTAAAAATATCATAACCAGTTGATTGCAATTTGGGAAATTGTTACAGGGACTGACGCGGAAGATTTCCGAAAACTTAATGGCACATTAAGATTTAAAATAATCGTTAATAGCACTAAAAATATATAATAACTTAAGAATTTTATGAAATTATGATTACAAATATAATTAAATGAATTTAAATATTTTTTATTGAAGGGGGAACACTGCTATGCTGTGAAACATGTCCAGCTGCCTTCCATGCTGAATGTGTTAAGGTTGAAAAAACTCCAGAGGAAGCTTGGTTTTGCATGGACTGTGCTGCTGGAAGAAAACCCTTGTATGGGAACGTTGTCTGGATCAAAGTAGGAAATTATCGGTAATGAGTCTCTCTACAGCTTTACAATTTTAAAAATAATTTATTACAGGAAGCGATAGCTGATAGTTTCACTGATTAGACTCTCTAGGTCATGAGTGGCCACAAGTCATGCAATTTTTCCTAGAAGTCAGCCCACTTTGAGATCGTCCTGTCCCCATTCCCTTACCAAAAGGGTATAAGTATGACCTGTTAATGTTTATGGGTGATCCTGGTAATGACTCCTTAATACATTTTAAAAGTACTGCTCAATGAGCCTTGCTTAGGGAGTGAAAATTTTAAAAAATGTTAATTATTTACTGTTTTTTAAAAAGCCACTCAACTTTCCTGGTGGGCAAGGGTAGGCTATATGTTTTATAAAAAATATTCTTATATCAAAGAGTACTATATTTTTTAAGTTTTGAAATAATAAATTCTGCTAAAATCAAAATTGATCAGTGTTCTAAAAATAAAGTTAAAAACGTCTGGAACCCCAGGCCTGGTAAACCTTAATTAACTCTCACCCCACACCTCAGCCCTCTTTGTCACAAACATCTCATAATTATTATCTTGACAGTTGGTGGCCTGGAGAAATATGTCATCCAAGACATGTTCCATTAAATATTCAAGAGAAAGCTCATCAAGTAGGAGAATTCCCGGTACGATTTTTCGGATCCCATGATTACTATTGGATTCATCGTGGGAGGTAGTATATTTTTTTTTATAGATTAAAAAAAATTGTTATGGCAATATCATTGAAAATTTGGCTCCATTAGTTCAAGTCTAAAAATGTATTTTAATATATTGAGATTAGTGAATAGCAATCGATCCGCGACCACAGCAATCATTTTCAAAAACCGGGTAAAATTTTCTAGAATTAAATGCATTTTTTTTAGTGTTTCCTACGATGGCAATTAAAAAACTAAATCGAACTTGATCCGACTTGAGCCTCTTATCTGGCAGAGATTTTTCCATTTTCTATCTCTGTCACAATAATTTTAAGGACATTTGTCACATTAATGGTTGCATTAATAAAAATCCATAAATTTGGTGTTAATGAACATATAAAAAAAGATAAATAAATAGAATTCAACCCAGATTTTTTATTTTTTAGCTGATGCATCTAGATCTATCCAAGAAAAAACGCAAATATTGAAATGTTTGAAATTCAATGTTTGCGATTTTCCATATGCTAAATAAACACACTAAACAAAATCACAACCTTTTTATTACCAATTGAAGATATAAGAAGTAAATGTGATACTAATGGTCACATCCTATCACATTCTTCTAATCAATTTCTTTCCACAATTACTGATAAATTACATCCCATCACATGACGATATCATGACAAGCGCTTTCCGAGAAAGATTATTAAATTAATGTACCCACAGTTTTTTACAAGTCGCTCTAAATAGTTAGGAATTAAGAGTCTTCACCCTCAAACACCCTAAAAATCCGACGTTTTGAGCGACACACTACTTTTTCGGGCTTTGATATGTAACATAGTAATAAAGATGGTGGCTGAAAAGATCCTATTCCAACCCATGATTGGGAAGAAAGCAATAATGAGTTTGTGGTAATAGGGTGTATATATAGTAAATATGATGGCAAATGTAAAAAGTTAAAAAACAATGTACAGTGGAACCCACTTACCTCGAGCTCGGTTAACTCGACCACCCTATTATGTCGACGTTTTTTATTGGAACCGCCAAATTCTCTCTTTGTCTTAGCATTTTCTCGTCGTTTAATTTGATTTTTTTAACCTCATAACACGAGCACAATAAAGGGTCAAATTTGCCACTTAACATTGGTTATCTCGATCCCCATGACCAATCGCCAGCTTTTGAAAATGTTAGCTATGATTTCTGTCTCACCAGGGTCTGATGGTGACGTCACAGCCCACTTGCGTTTTGCTCTCAGCGCTGTGTTGCTTCTGGTACTATGGCAATGGCCATCAAGGCCACGAAAAAGTATCAGCTTGCGATGTGTGCTGGTGACGTCACAGCCCACTTGCGTTGAGACCTGAGTTGCTAACTTAAATCGCCAGCTTTTGAAAATGTTACTTATCGTTGCCACTCACCATCTCACTTCCGTATTTTCGCGCGTCTAATAAAAAGTTTTACGATTGGTTACGTTTATGCTAGCTAACCAATAAAATTGATAGTTCAATAACAGTTCACGCACTCTTGTTGATCTTGTCTAAAAGATAACATCCTGTAGCTATTCTGTTGTTTTATTTTTCATTCTAAAAATGTGTGGAGGAGGTAAGAGAAAACTGGAAAATCAGTCATTAATAGAGAAAAAGTATGATATCATACTGCAGCTAGAAAAAGGAAAAAAAACGGTAGACCTTAGTTTACCCACCCCCACTCTCAATCTCCCACACCATTGTTGTTGGTTAGTCCTATTAGCATCAAGTTACCAAAGGAATAATAAAATGTACCGTGTGCAGACTTGTTGTCATTGGCAACCATTCATCCTTCAACCTCATTTTGACTATTACATGTACTGTACAACTGCTTTGTTCTCATTGTTTCATTCATAAGAAGTGGCCGTGTGCAAAAGCCATTTAACTATTGGTTAGAATTAATTAAAATATGTCAAAGTTGAAGGTTCAAAAGTTCAAAAGGAGTACCTAATTTATTTGTGTACGTTTATATGAGAGAAGAGTTCGCTTTGTCATGAGTCATATATAGGTCACGATAGACCATTCCGAGTCCAGAAGAGAATGGTTCGGGGACAATGAGGGGATGTGTAGGTTACTTATTTGTGTAGCTTGTAAGGAAAATCAAGCAAGTGGCTTCGAAGGCACAGTATCGCTCAATCTGGGAATCACCGCAAAACGGCGTTATATTTAAACTTAAACGGTCTTTAAAAACGAACGGTCTTAACAACCTTAAGAAAGAGTGAAGAAATAGGGTCCCGATATTCCGATACGATTCTGATTAATCGTCCCATCACTAATTAACGCACAACACGTACATAAAGAAATTTCAAGCGCTTGTTAATATTTTGCCGCCATATTGGTTTTCGCTTTAAATTGATCATCGGTTATGTCGATGCCATTTTTCATACCCCGACTTAAGCGGTTTCCACTGTATTTGTAAATATTTGTGCTCATTATTTGATAAATCCTAGATGCCTATCATGTTAGAAACCTAAAAAAAATCTGGCTGAAATTCTCTTTATCTTGTTAGACTTATTGTTTTATTGTTGCTAGGTCAGTAGCATGCCTCTGGTACACTAGACAGGCGATCTGTATCATTACTCAAGCCAGTGTCTACCGTCCATGATTGCATATTGCCAAGCGTACACACTTGAACCCTTGTTTCATGTGTAGCCTTAGTTCGGTTTTCATTATGAAGATGTTTCGCAGAGGCGTAGCTACCGTAGGGGTGAGGAAAAGCTGAGCAAAAAGACGTGCCCATTACCAGAATGGTTAATTGCAAATGACTACATCTTTTCTAGATACTTATATTGAAACTTTTTTTTTCATTTTAGGGTTTTTCTGTTTCAAGATGGGGACAAAGGAAGCAAAGAAGGATCTTCAAGAGGATTGTTCAAAATATATATGAAGGGTGTGAAAGAAGCTACGGAAGCTTTTAAGCTGTGGACAGCTGCAAAAGCTAAGAAGGTTGAACAAGAACAAGAGCGTAATGATAAGAAACCAGCTCCTTATAAATTTATCAAGGTTGGATTGTAAAACATTAAACCACCTTTGTACCACTTAAAACAAATTAAAAATTAACAGATAAAAGGTCTTATTTAAAACCTTTTCCATCAAAATTAAATCTTTGCTTACTAATTTTTTAAATTTTTAACAGAGCAATGTTCCAATAGGAAATGTTCAAATTCACAAAGCAGAATTATCGGAAATACCCAGATGTGAGTGCAAACCAGACCAAACGGATCCATGCACTTCTGATTGTCTGAACAGGATGATGATGTATGAATGTCATCCTGCAGTATGTCCAGCTGGTGAAAAGTGTAACAATCAGAGATTTCAGAAACGGCAATACCCAGAACTTGAGCCTTTCAAGAGTGAGACCCGTGGATGGGGTTTAAGATGTTTAGAGGATATAAAGAAGGTTTTTAGTTTTCAATTTACTTTATGCTTTTCAAATTCTCATGCCGATTAGGATACTGAAATATTTTTATTATTGATGATGAAAGCTGAGATTTTTAAATCTTTATGCCTATCAGAAAATTTCAATAATAAAAATTATTCAAACTGGCAAGTATAGTATTGCTTCAGCCTTCTTGCCATTATGCCTATAAGGTATCAGGCTTGCCAACCATTCCGATTTTCCAGGAAATTAACTGATTTTTTAAACTCCGATTATGGAATTCGGACCAGACTGATTTTTCTACCATTTCAATTTTTTTTACATTATAAAAATTCAAAAGTGGCAAAGAAATAATCATAAAATAATAAAAGTCGGTGATATATTTTGATAATGCCACCCCCTAGGTTTTTCATGTACTTCCGTTATGTTATCCAAGTGAACCGCCATGTCTAAATCTTTCTTCGTTTGCTGTACAATTGTACATTATTCCTTTTACCAGCTTAATTTTTTTTAAAAATGCAGCTGCTCTGTGACTTGAAACTTTAAAAAAAAAGGGGATACTTTTTTAAAGAAAGCTGCCAAAAATGTGTTTCCAGTGACTGAGTTTGAAAGTGTTAGTACTAGTACTAATTACTAATAGTAATAGTAAGACTGGTCTAGCTAAAAAATTATAAAGAACAGTCTTTCTACTCATTTGTTTTAAAAACAGTATCAACATTTGGAAAAACACTCATTTATTCGGTCATGGCCCTGTTGCAAAACAGTTGAAATTGGTGCCAGACCCAACTATCTACTGAAAATGGTGGGTTCATTGATAATAAAAAATAGTAAAAAAATAGTCAAACGCAAAATTACAACTGATGATGATTTTAGTTACAGTAAAGTAAAAGTAGTAAATATTCTATGCCTTACCAATTAATTTGTTGATGGAATAGGAAATTCAATTTCAGTTATGAAGTTGAAGGTTTTATTTACCACCCTATTTATTGGAAGAAATAAATATCTTGCAAATATCTTTTAACCCAAGAGTCAAAGAAATGTTTCCAGAAAAATTACAGTGAAACAAGGGCAAGCATTACTTCAGTTTCAGATACTCGTACTCTTTCTAACTCTAAATTGATTGTAATATTTAAATAAATTCAATAGCAAAGCTAACTTCAATTGACCCAAGAAATTTTTGACAAGTTCAAAAAGGCCACAAGGGAAATGCTCAGAAACTAAACTCCATGCAGCGTCTGTTTATATGTACATTGATATTCTGTTGTGTTGAGATATCTGTATGCAATGTAAAAATTTCCAGTAATGTTTCTCTCATATTCTGTGGTGTAGACTCTTAAAATTAAAAGACAATGGAGGTAACTTTATTACTTTATAATTGCTTAGTATGTAGTTCTTAAGTCAGTGCCCGGGATGCAGCACCTCTGCACGTGGACCCTTATACAGATTTTTTTCTTGACAGGTTGGCAGGTCTAAAGTATATACATCAATTAGATTTTCTGGTGATATGTTTGCAGATTTTGTAGAATATAATTTCAATTAATGAAATAATTTCTAGGGAAAGATTAATAAGTATAATATATATCGTGTAGTTGCAAATTTTGAAATATTATTTTAAAGATTTCTAATTTTTCCAGTTATTATGTTGGCGTTGGATGTAGAACTTTCTGTTAATCATTCCAGGGGCAGTTTGTGCAGGAATATGTTGGGGATGTTATTGATGAAGAGGAGTGCAAAAGAAGGATAGAACAAGCCCATGAAGATAACATAACAAACTTTTATATGCTCACCATGGATAAAAATAGGTTTGCATTTAATGATCATTTAAAGTTTTATAAAGCCATATTAGGTCAACTTACTTTTGAGGAGTAAATAAAATGAAAAAATATCAGTGACATTTAAAGGATATATTAAACATTTTTCCAATAGAATCATTGATGCTGGACCTAAAGGTAACTACTCCCGGTTTATGAATCACAGCTGTTGCCCTAACCTAGAAACCCAGAAGTGGACAGTTAATGGAGACATAAGAGTTGGGCTTTTTGCTCTTTGCAATATTCTGAAAGGTTAGTTGTGTTTTTTTCTTGTCGCGTGGTTTGTTTTTGTTTAGAATTTTAGAAAAATGATTAAGTGAGAAAGCTTAATAGAAGAGGTACCATACAACAAAAATTGCCCTCAAACTTTCCTCAAGGGGCCATTCATATATTACGTACACAAGAAGGGGGGGGGGTCCTTTGATTAATGGGATTTTGCGTATGAGGGGAGGGGGATCCCATCCCCACTGAATGCTGACCGACGAACAACAAATTTAATTTGCATAATACTAAGCCTAGTAAAGTAATCAGCTCAGACTGACTGAGTCAAAACTGATATGAAGTGATACTTTTATTTTAACTAGCACGTTTTGAGTTGATTTCTCAAACACCACCCCTCCCCTTTGTCTAAACATCATCACAAATGCTTGACCCTTCTCCATCCCCACCCCCAGACACGGGAGGTCATGCATGGACAGCCCATTATGCACTGTTGAAGACAATAAAATTTGAATGTTCTATTGTTTTTCTTAAATAATTTTAACGCGAACAACACCATGTTACACAAAACTTTAAAGGGGCATCCATAAATTACATCAATCGATTTTTTTGCCAATTTTTACACCCCCCACTCCTGTCAGTCTTCCACACAAAAAATTAGACACTTTTTATACTATTCTCTTCCAAAAGAGGGGGTCGGCTTATGAACATATATGCTATAAGAATATACACGGTAGTTGAATGTTGAGATTTAATTTAAAATCAACCATCTGCTTTTGAATGTTGTTGACAGAATAAGTATAAAAATGAGTTTTAATTAGGATATACTAGTATATTGTATGGCTAAAGATGTACAAGAGAAAGGACTTAAATGGTCTAGTCACATTCTAGAGGCTCGAGATTATTCACTGCGCAACTTATTCCATCTTCTGAGCTACATTTGCATTTTTCTATTACCATGTCTTCTTATTTTAGGATCAGAGCTTACTTTTAACTATAACTTGGAATGTCTTGGAAATGAGAAAAAAGCCTGTGCTTGTGGCTCAAATAACTGCAGTGGATTTCTGGGTGTTCGACCTAAGGTGAGAAAGATATAAATTGAATTTAATAATTACTATGCTAAAATGGAAAAGCTTCAAAATACTTAAAAACAATAGTTTAAAATTAATAACTCTAATCAAATACATTGTATAAAGCTTTTTATATAAGAAATTCTGTTATCAATAAAACTGTTTGATTTCTTACATATCATCGATAGAAACTTTCAGCAAAAATCAGCAGTATTACGGGGAGGTGCTGGTCAAAATTTGGCAAAAAATTACTTTTTTAAGTATTTCTAGTTTTTGATATATATTTGGTTTCTAAAGCCATTTTTCAATATAAATTGTATTAAAAATTTAATGATAATGTATTAGAACATATTTTAAAATATTATTTTATTAACTCTTTAAGGGGGTGTAAAGTCGTATTTCGATACAAAATACAGCCTTTTTATTGACTCCATTCATGTTCTTGAAAGATCCAACCCTATTGAATGTGATATCAATGGAAAGCTGGATTTCTCTAGATTTAGATAAATATAATAAATTCCCGACCAATCAAAATTGACCCAACCATGTATTTGTTGATTCGCTTTCAAAAAATGACACTTTCTTGACCTACTTATGGGGTTTCCTCATTTCGTATGCATAACCCTTGACCTTTCAATAAACTAGGATTTTGATTGGTTATTGCTGTGGAAATGACTGTAGATTACTTCTGTTTCTATGTGAAACAATGTTGTATAACATGAACAATAGCACCTAAGATCGTTATTTATTTTGTAGAAAATATGTTCAGATAAACTATTTTCATATTATAAAATTCAGAGATTTGTGCAATAGCACAATGCTATTATATTTTCTAATAGATCACTTTAGCGTGAAATACGTAAAAATGAAGGTGGTTATTGCATTCGGTCTCAAACTATAACTTATACTTGTACTACTTATATTACTTATAAGTCTAAAGTCTAAAGCGTCTAAGCGTCCATTCCAATAGTAATAATAAGAACATATAACGCTCATGTAATAAAGCAAAATTAACAGTTACTGTGCTAAATTTTACCCAAAATTTTTTTTTAATATTCTATGAGCAAGCGTATTTTGGTCACTAGAAATAGTAATAGCAATAATAGTAATAGTATTAGTATTTACTAAATAATAAGACTTAGATAAGATATGCATTTGACAGAATTAATAATCAATTAGTAATTAGACTTAGATTGCTATTTAACCCCTGCTCTTGCTAGGATACATCTGTAGATAGCAAAAAAGAAGTTTACTTGGACATTTTATTTCTCTCCAACATAGCCCCAAGCAATTTCAATTTGAAATCTATTTATTGTGAATTCAATTCAATTTTATTGAAGTCAAAGTGTATAAATCTTAGTATTCCAAGTGTTAAAAAATAACTTAAGTTCTACATTTATGTGTGCAGTGAAAATTCAGCTTTGTGATTGAGACCATAAAGTAATTTTGAGCTAAAAATGAAATAACTGCACAAAGCAGCAAAAATTACAGGTGGAGAGTAAAAGTAAAATATCTTTAAGGGACTAACAGGAAAAGATGTAGGGAGCTAGAAAGTAATGTGTAAGATCGACCTTAAGCTACTAGATCATTCTATGTACAGTAATTATACCAAATAAAATTTTAATTTAATATTTTCTATAAATTTTTTCTTTTTTTCAGTTTTCTCGCTTTAGATGTTTTTGATCACTTAAGCCCTTATAACTTTTTAATTAATTAGGCAAAATACTCAATATTTTTTCTATGTGATCTTTAGACACAAATAAAGATTTGAATAACCTAACTTTTTGATAACTGCCTTAAAAAGGAAAATACAGATAAAAATATATTCCATAACCCATAATTTTGACCTAAAAAATGGAGACCCTTTTTGTGAATTGTTTTTTCTAAACGAGAGCATCTATAGAAAAGTCCCGTTATTCAAAGTTTTATAACATGATAAAATATCTATATTTTAAATTTGAAAGCAATAACTATTAATTTAAAAAAGCCTTAGTGTTTTGAATTTTTCCCTAAAAAACAAAATGGCGGATGTTTATTTCAGTTTCCATGGAAACCAGAAAGTTTTTTTGAAAAAAAAAAGTGTTATTTATATCTATTGTTATACCCTATGAGAATATTTTATTTAAAATCACTCATAACGCTATACACAAATTTTAGAATTTTGACCAGCACCTCCCCTTAAAGATCATTTTCAGTTATTTTATTGTAAAGAAAAAATTAGTACTTTCATGTAGTACTTTCAGCTGAAAGCCAAAATTAAATTGTTTAAAAGCTGTTGCACAAAAATTTATGCAGGAGATTTTGGTTTAATTATTACACTGTTAAAAGAAAAAATTGCATTATTTGTGTGCAAATTATTTTAAGTTTGATAAATTTGGGAGATAGTTCAAATATTATACTAATGGGGGTATTTCTTCTTTAGCGCAAAAAGGGATTGGGGGCCCTTCACTTTTCCTCTGTATTATGGTGGAAATCATGTAAATTTCATAAAATAAATTGTAATAAATTTTAATTTAAGTAGCATATTTTTGATGTGACATCACAATTCTTAAACTCCCCCTAGTCACAAATGTGTGGACCCCCAACCCCCCTAGTAGGGTGATGTCATTTATGGCCCCTAAAGAATGAGATTTTTAAAAAATGTAGAATAAATAAAATGTTGTCTTACATGAATATCTTTCCTTTTTTAACAAAAATGTAAAAAGAATGTGCATTGATTATATTTCAGACTGCTGCTGCTGCAGCAAATGAAAAAAAGGCAAAGGAACCTAAAAAGAAACGTAGAAAGAAAAAGCTAGATCCTCGCAAAGAACATGAAGATGATTGCTTTCGTTGTGGTGAAGGTGGTGAGCTTGTGATGTGTGATAAAGGCAACTGCCCTAAAGTTTATCATCTTCAGTGCCTAAAACTTACCAAACCCCCATCAGGTAAAGCTTTTTAATATAAAAAACAGAAATTGACCCTTTTTGCATGCACACATTCAACTGCCATTTATTGCAGTTAATCTGTTCTGGATGATGAAAAAATGTTAAAAAGGATGAAAACATACTCTTTGCGCTATTATACAAAAATAACTCTGTAATAAATTTTGAATATATTAGTCAAATATTCATGTTATAATTCATGGAAGTATTCATTAATTTCAATGTAAACATTGTGTTTTCTCCTATTTATCCAGGAAAATGGCAGTGTCCTTGGCATCATTGCGATGAATGCGGCAAACTGGCAGTCAGCAAATGCACTGAATGTCCCAATTCCTATTGTGCTGCACACATTCAAGGAAATATATATAAAGCAGAGGGTTTGGATATATGCAGTGATCACACAGAATTATTAGAAAATACATCTCAACCATTGGAGAGTGCCAGTGTAATTGGCAGGAATGGAACAAAATCAGAGGCAGATTCTAATTCAAGTGAAAGTGAAGGGTTGGAATTACCCAATAATGGTATTGAAAAATCCACAACTGAGAATACTTTTGAAAATAGTTTGAATACTGCATGTACTGAGAAAACTGTTGATTGTAATTTAGATTTAAAGGGTGAATTTAATATGAAGCATAAAATCTGTAAGGTTGATGACAAAAATACTAAAATAACTCAGGAACTCAATACAGAAACTAACAAACTGCCACTGAATACAAAGCCTGTGGGCCTGGTCTCCAATTTATCACCAGGTCCCTCACCATTTAGACCAACAACTGCACCAGTATCTGATATATCTAAGCAACCAACAAGGGTAAATGTAACTCGCACAAAAGCAAGATACAGAGCAAGGCTGACTCAGACTAAAGTCTCAAAATCTAAGAATCCCACTGTGTCTAATATTGCTTCAGAAAATCCTCAGTCTGCTTTGGCTAATAATGAAAGTGATGACAATGATAGTATTTCTGATCTTGTCATTGACATACCATGATTATAAAAAAATAATGGTACGCTCTTATGTAAATGCTTTTTTGAGTTATTCCTATAGAAGAGATGAGAGATTGCGCTATTACATAAGGTTTTCTGTTTAATAATCAAGAAAACCTTATTTATGGCAGATTAAGTCTTGTAGTAATAATTTTTTTAAACTTCTGCTGGATCAGCGGTGACCTTAATAAAATGAATTCAAATATATGTATTTCATGTTGTGTATATTTCCATAATAAATTTGGATTATCTCATGGATACTTTTAAGAGAAAAAAAAATGTTTTTGTAGGGAAATATTTACCTCTTTCTCCTATGGCCTTCAAGAAGATTATTTTAGCATCAATTATTTTATATTATGTGTGTAACAATATGTAAACAAATCTATTTTAATTTGTAAAGAATTTACTTATAACATAACATTAATTATTATATGCTTTGAAAAGATTAAGCAGACTTATAAAAACACCTGGCAGTGGTTGAGAGATGTATTATAACTGTAATATCCTTTTGTTATTTGTTAACTTATGAGTAATGAGCAATTATTCTGTTAAAATGTACATAAATTATATGGAAGTATTGCATATTGATTACAAAAAATTATACTGTACCTTTTACCCTTAAAAGGAAAAGTCATATTTATATAATGCAGAAAGTGTTTATTCACTCTCCAGGTAGAACATATTTTTTAGCATGCCTTTCATTTTTATTATTAATTATGATTTATGCATTCATTTCTATGAATCTTGTTGTAGACAAACATTTCAAGATTGTATTGTGATCGAAAAAAAATTCTATATCAACCATACAGCTTCTTATTCAATCATTCTGCAGTAGAGCGCCTTTTCCACTGCTTATTGAGATCAGAAGTATTTTGAATCAATACTTTTTTTTAGGCACCATGAAGTTGCTCAAAAGAATTAAGTGCTGATTAAAATATTCGTACCCATTATACAGTATGGTACTTTTTTTCGACCATCTTTTTTCCTGTTTTAAATTTGCCTCTTAAATAAACTGATCCCCGTTTAACTAGAATTTAACTTGATTTAAAACCTAGTTGATAATTTCCAGTATTAAATGGAAAATAATTCTATATACCATGCATGTTGCAGTAATAGTTTTTGATAATGATAGAGGGTATAAAAATAATATGAGCAGTGGAAGTCGGCGCTATACTTGTGTTCAGTTACTATAAAGGAATGTGCACTTCCAGACACTTCACCAATTTCTTGATTTATTAAAAAAATGTTTAATCTGCTAAGGTCACAAGTGTCTATTTGTAATGAAAGATAAACAAGTTTAAATTTAAAAAAAAATTAAAAGCCCCAAAGTTTGTTTTGTAAATTTGTATTAAATTTTTTTTTCCATAACAAACAGAGGATCTGGCTTTGGGCTATCGATAGATATACTTGTGGAATAGGAAATCTAAAGCTGCTGAGAACCAGCCTTGATAGTCATTCGGCTATCTCCCTGCATATGAATGAATACAAAGAGGAAATAATTTTTACATTCCAATTTTGTTATCAATTTTATTGAATAATAAATAGAAATAATTTAAATAATTAATTTTCAGTGTTTAGTTTTTTCAGGTATAAAATACAGTTAGTGGAAAAATAGTTTGAAATTTGGCTTTAAATTATCAATTTTTGGATAAAAGAAAAATAATATTTGGCACTAGTTAATGCACAGAGCATATTTTTAAAGTCAACTTTACCTTGTTAAAGTTAAATGCTAAAAAAATGAAAAGATTAGAGTAAATTAATTTTATTTTAAAATTTTAATAAATGCTCTTTCAGAGGATTAATGATCTAAAGGCATGCTGTTTGATTTTACAAGTAAAGTTTATAAATGTTATGAAGACAAAAAACCCTTTCTAGGTTTTTGATAGCCTTAAAATTTTAATGTGGTATGTAATGTGACTTGTTAAGTGATAAAAAATGAATTATTGCAGAGATGAGATACTGTAATGAATTATGTCTTCAATTTTTCCTTGCTTTCCTGTGAAAGATTTTTGTTACACTTCCTTGTAAATCTTTAAAATATGTGCTCAACTTCATATTTTAGAAATGTTCATTTAAATGCCCGAGATTCACTCTTTGAGTATAAAGTGTAATAAATAAACATTCTGTTAATACCATACTTTTTAAATTTGTACAATCTGTAAAAGTCTTTTTCAAACATACATTTTTTTGTGGAATTAGTTTATCTAATTTTGGTACTTAACTGATATATCTCCTCTGTAATGTTTTAGTTAGTTATGCATATTTATCTTGAAACGCTTAAACTTAAAACCCCCCAAAAGCTTTTAAGAAAATATTTTAATTACATCATGGAACAGAAATTGCATTTTATCATTAATATTTTCACAGGACATAACCTCATAATTTTTTGTAAGTTTAGATGTAAAAGAAATAGGTATCTTTCTGGTTTTGGAGATTTACAGAGGGGATACACAAAATATATTAATGATTTGTTTCATTTGCATTGCAGTGGAATTGTATGTTATTAGTAGTCACCTTGAAGCTTAATTTTGCATGACATTTATTTTAAAAACTAGCTAATGATGAGATTTTAACATACATTTGAGGAAAACTAGTAATGTTAAGTTTGAATCTCATATATTGACTATGCAAGTGAAAGGAATGTGTTTAATAGATTTGCATGACTTAGGATTCTTTTGTAACTTAAAATCCTCCCAATACATTTTATCACTGATAATACCAATTGGACTCTTGTCACAAAATGTTTATATGAAAGTGTTGTCTCGAAATATCTTTCTGAAAGAGTGAATGTTGTTCTTTTAACTAAGTTAGTTACCCGTTATCGGGGCCTCAGATCAGGGCAATATTAACCTGGATAGGCTAACTGTAACTTTAATTAGTCCATATTAACTTATTCCCCTGAGTTCATTTTTTTGTTATGTGAGAGCCAACACATGAGCGACAGTGACATAAAAGCTTTTTCTTAATAAGTCATCTCTGTTATTTGTGTTCTGCTAATTGATTTATTTTATATATATTTTTATAAATTCGCTTAGTTGCCAAAGTGTAGTACAAGAACTAACAAGGCGGTGTATCAAAATGTGAATAACTTTCCAGGCAAACAATTTATATTCAAGAGGAAAGATACCGGATGGTTAACCTGTCCTCAAATTTGATTTTGGTCTTATAATTTACCTGCTACGTCCAAGACATGTAACTTAAAATTACAATAATGATACACAAGAAGGTAGTCACAATGTCACCAGTGGACAAAGTGTGCAAAAGTTTTACATTATCTTGTGCGTTTTAAAACTAAGTAAGAATACTTTTCTACCACAAAAGGATGTTTTAACCATTCTTTTTTGTTTTAGAATTCTCAAAAAACAAAATGTCTTAACAATCTTTGATAATCAGCCATTTTAATTTTAATACATAAATATAAAAAATTGACAATTAAGCATCATGGCTCACTTCGTTAGGAAAATTTTTTAATTAAATAAAAAAATTGCTGAGCTGAAGGACATAGCTCAAGAGAACTGAGCACCAGTAGCGGTTCCTCACAGGCACTTTGATATCACCATCAGATGACGCGAGGTGAACATTTAAATGGTCTTTTGGGCGGTGAACTGGTCCTCAACTTTACTTATAGCCAATGTTTCCCCTAACTTAAGCTGGTTGGCCTGCACAGCTAACTGGGATGCACCACACAGCAGTTTTGAGTTATACTGTGGCAAAGTTCAATGAGAATTTTGTATGTATTTTAATTTTAACGTTTTCATTGTAATTTCATTTCCCTGGAAAGTGTAAATGTCAGATTTAGACCAATTGCCTTATTAAAATTCATCCAAGAAGCATAGCTACAACTAATTTCAAGATACACAGCATTCTTTGAAAACTATGATGAAAACTATCTTAAAACATTTCTTACAAATAAAGTGTATGTTATTGAGGAACTATTTACAGACATTACCATTTAGTTGGATATTTTAAATACATTTATTGCAAAAAGCGCTTAATACTGAATATGACCTATAAAATTAAAATATATAAAAGGCTAGAAGTACCTAATTTACAATTTATCACCAAGCCAAAAGAACCGCAGTGATATAGATTATTATTATAAATCCCAACATAATTAAACCTGAGAAGGAAAAGATCCCAAACATCCAGCACTGAAAGATTAGCATAAGAATGAAAATGGACATGTAAATCTGTCAATGAATTATTTTCATGAAACTAAATTTGATCCATTTTCAAATATTTGTTCACTTAATGACTGTTCATCATGTTTGGCCTGCAACATTGTGTGATCTGAGTTTCTGTTCACTTGAGTTTGACACTTCATGTTGAAAGTAAAGTGAAAAAGAGGGAGTGACTTGACTTAATTTTTTTAAAAAGTGAAAAAGGATAATTGATTATGCATTACTATGGCATTAGCATATTATTAAAATAGTGTTAAGGGGCCGTCCATAAATGACGTAACGCGATTTTGGCCGATTTTTTACCCCCTCCTCCCTCTACGTCACGCATCGTCACAAAATTGTAGACCCCCCCCTCCAAAAATATGTCACAAAACTTTGTTTAAATTGTTGCATTCTCTTGTGGAATTTATAAACTAATGAAAAATACATGGCTATCGCTATTGGTCTGTTTAACCAAGGGGTCGGTAAACAGCGATAAATTATCTTATTTGGAGTAAAAAGGGAACTCTTGGGGGTAATGCTGAATCATTGTGGGCATATAAATTTGCTAGAATCCGCTACTTTTGTGTTAACGTAAACTTTTATAATTTTAATATTTACGTAGCCTATTGAACGAGTCCGTTTTTTTAAAAACCGTTTAACCGGCCTTCAAAAAACAAAATGTGTTAACATCCTTGGATTATATTTGATATAAATTAAACATTCACCATAAATCATTACTGTTAACTTCTTTGTTTATAAAAACAAGTTACTTAAAAATAATATTTTTAAAATGTATTTTTAAAAAAAAATCCCTCAATTAACTGAAAGGCATTCCGTAAGAAAGAGATCGGCGAACAGGAGTAAATTACCTCATCTGGGGTCAAAGGGAATTTTAGGGGGTAATGCAGACTCATTTGGGACATACAACATCCACTACACTCCACTAGATATATTCAAATACTTCATGTGCACGTGTACGCTTGGAACATATGCCCAGTTTTGAACCGGTTCCTTCCAGAAAATGCATTTGTTAAATTTTTCATCTATGTAGATTTCTTATTAAGTTATTTATGTACTATACGAAGACACCTAAATCCACCCTACTTTCATTTATATTGACACGAGTAACAATAATCCTAATCTGACTGTATCAAGTTTCCTTTCTGTCATATTTAAAATTGATGCCTTAAAAACTGAGTTCAGAAGAAAGTTGTTTTGTGCTCCTCTCGAATTGCGATGTCAAGAATTTGATGAATTCAATAAAGTTAATGTTAATGAATACTTTTGCCTAATTTTAAATGGACACATTTATCATTATATTTAGAATGGCCAAGGGCGTTTGACCAAAAACAAATCAAAAAATTATATCAAACTTAAAATGTTAATAATTGTATCAAACAGATTCCCTTCCCCCCACCCACCCCCCAAATGGATATTCCATGTCGTTTTTTGACTTTAAATATCTACATATAATCCTATTCAGATATTTTTTAGACACTTGTCCTGTTTGTAAAATCACCAGTTGCTGTTTGGGGGGGGGGGGGATAACCGACAAAAAAAAAAGTTTGCGGCGAGTGAACCAAACAAAGATGCGGTTACATCACAAACGCTTGGATGTCAACATCAAGTGACGCAGGGTAACAATTTCGTATGTTCTCTTGTGGGTTCTCAAACGTAAGAATTATAATTATATTTAATTTTCATGTCTTGATAACTTACGCCAACCAGCGTCAGATGGCCTATCGACCGGCACTTTGAGAAGCACTGAATAAAAAAAAAGTAATTAAATAAATTTAAGTGACAAAATATTTCAGTGAAAGATTTATTTAAATTTACCCTTTTGACGTTGCATTTCTTCAACCCTGCCTCCCCCACGTCACAAAAGTGAGACCCCCCTCCTAGGTGCGTGACGTCATTTATGGACGGCCCCTAAGGGTGCCTATGTAATATTAAGGTGAATATTTCTTTTACTGGTTGGTAATTTTTAAAAAACTAGACAATCTTAATTAAGCACAATAATCCTTGTAGCACTTATCAGAAGCTAATATTAATATATTATTCCAATGAAAACAATTAAAAATATGTGCAGCTAATATATTATATACAAATAAGAGCGTGATCAAATAACAGTGAATTTTATTGAACCAAATTCAAGACAAAAAATGATTAATGTTTATAACATCGACTTCAAGTATATTTTTAATACAGGGGTAATTTATTTATTTTTAGAGAAAGTTATTTTTCAAAAGTGAAAATATTATCATTAATAAATACTTGGAGAAAAGGCAAATGATTCATTTAATCAGTATGAGTATACATTTATATTTTTGTTTTTTAGTCAGTCTCTTTCTCATTTTGAAATATGTGAATGCTGAAAATTATTGAAATGCAAACAATTACAAAGCAAATTACTGATATTACCCTAAGTAAAGTGTTGAATGTGAAGATTGAAATAGCATTAAATTTTAAAAGTAAGAGTTACAGGTAAAAATTTTTTTTGAATGACATTTCATAATGGAAAATTAAAGTTTTGACAAAAATTCTATTGAAAAAGCAATTACTCTGGCATCCATAGTACTTAAAGTTATGACTTATAATCCAGTAATTTTAAACAATGGTCTCACCTATTCAGATTGTTGTTTTCTTAGAATTCAATATAAACTTTCATATTTTAAACATTAAAATGAAGTTAAAAGTAAAAGATTATCTAGGGATGTCTTGAAAATAGAATGAGGTTTGTTTAAACTCCAGGAATTTTTAGTAATTTTATTTAGTTTAAACTGATGCAATCTTTATTTTAAAAACAATAGATGCAAAGTTAATCTGTACTTTCTATAAATCTAAAATTAGGAAATTTTAATCTGACCAAATTAAACACTGTAGTCATATTATACATAGTTTCATAAAAAGTAGTTAGGAAAGTTATTAACTATAATAATTCTTTAAAAATTATTTTTTAACGCAAAGAATTAAAATAGCAAATCTTAAATAAGGAAATTTTAATCTGACTGAATTTAGCACAGAAATTATACAGTGTCATAAAAAGTAATTCGGAAAGTTATTAACTATAATTCTTAATTTTTTTTTTTTTTGCAATGCAAAGAATCTAAATACTTTGTACTGAGAATAGTATAGGCTTGTACCTCTTCCTATAATTGTGAAGAGATTACTCAGTTGGGTTTTAAAAGTTATTTTAAAAACATTCTTGAAAATGTCTTTTTTCATGGATAAAAAAAAATTAAATTGTAATTTAAATTTTTTAAAAATTTCCCACATAATTATAAACAGAACTTTGGTGCTAATAGTAGTATCAACTTTTTGTTAACATTTTTAACAAGTCTACAATTAGTTGAAAAAGTTTAACTACATTTTTTGAAAATAAATACAAAATTTTGACAAACTTTAAAATTAAAAGAACATTGAATAGAAATAAATACTCTTCTAAAACATAATTGTATTTTAGAAGGAATTTAGAAAATGTTGCAGTCAGATTCATTTATGCTAATACTCCTAATCCCCCCAAAAAGGTAACTTTAATTTAATTCAAGCAAAATAATTCACATATACAATAAATCATGAGTAAAAAAGCATTTTTTGGGTAAATTGTCACATGATATGTGATTTACTACCCCATTGAATACCTGAGCTGAAAAAAAGAAATTACATGAAACATAAGTAATAACTTTAATGTTTTAAATTAAATGCATGAAAGTCCACAGAAGTGTAGTTGAGTATGGCGCCTGAAAGCACAATGGGTAGGGCTGATTTAATTTTTTTAGAACACTTTCCTCCTCTCTCCTTTGCATTTATCCCAGAAATCTTCTGCTCCCAATCTATATTAGTAACTTAGATGCCACCTCAAATGTCAGGCCCATATTGATAAGATAAAACTTGCAAGGCAAATCATGTCTAACGGAAAAAGTTTAGTTGTGAACTTGAGGATTTGTTAAAGAATAAATGAATTATTTTCAAGTCATTCAATGTTAACAAAATCAAAGATCATGACCTAAAAATGGCTTGATTCAAACATTGCTTAATTAATTAATAATTAATGCATCAAAAAATTTCTTCAGAGACAATAATGTCAGTTTAAAAAAACCAAAACAACCCCTTATAATTAAATATAGTAATTTTTACATGGTAAAAAATGTCAGTTAAAAAAGACTAAGAGAAACCTTATAATTAAATAAGGTTTTATGCACATGGTAAAAAAAATATTTCCCTAATGACGTTTCCTCTTCAGAAAATCCAAATGAAGAACCATGAAACTGATTCCCCTTGAGGTGCAGGCACCAGCCTTGAGTTGTTTTTTAGAGTTATCTGACAGGTATTTTAGCCCATGGAGAGCTACAACAGAAATGTTACAAGCATATCCATTGCCCACACATAGACTTAGAGAGGTGAGTGACCTCAAGGTGGTATCAAGTGAATGAAACAGTGCTGTTAGCCCAACAGGTGTGATTCTTTTGTTATATAAAAAGCTCAAAACCTCAAGGTTTTGAGAGTACTCAGTTAAAGCTAATAAGCCTTGATCTCCAAAACCATTGTTGGATTGACCCTTAGGTGTTAAAGCACAAGAGGAAACACTCAGAATTCTTAAATTAGGACATGACTTTGCTAAGGTTATGATAAGTTGGTCAGAGAGGCCCACAGCACCATCAAGTGAAACGTATGTGAGATCAGGGCATTCACTAATAATGTCTCGCAGGTATTGTCCCATTGCTATTGAGTATTTTAGAGAAACTTTTTTAAGGTGGCAGTGCCTCCACTTGACTGGAGAATGCTGAACAGATTCAGGAAAAAGTAAGTACGAATTATCCCCAATGCCACTATCATTTTGACTTGAATTTCCAAAGTCTGAGTCTGATAAGCGCTTCAATAAATCATGCTGCAGCTCAAACTCATCAGCACTTTCTGTCATATCAATAAAAGGAATTTCATCATTTTGGTTGACTTCTACCTGAAAATCAAGTGTCTCTTTTACTTCCTCTTCAAAAGCAATGTTGGGTTCGGTAGTGTTATCATTAGCAGAAGAGCTTTGATTCAAATTACAGTCAAATACTAACTCTTCCAGCTTATGACATTTCCTCACCAGTCCAAGTAGATATCTATGGTCTATTAAGGTATCTTGATAATTGATTTTTTTTAAACACAGGGAATGTTTAGAAAATGCAAACACTGAATCTTTGGTAAGCCGATGGCAGTGAGTAAAATTTACATCTTCAAGATAAAGACACTCTTCAGCAAGAAATATCACACTGTCATCATCAATATTTGAAAATGGAGCATGCAGTTTACGTAATTCTTTACACTTTTCAATAATTTTATGAAGCTCAAGTCCACACAATGAATTATCTCTGTACAAATGAGAATCTGAACAACAACTGCAAGAGTGCATTGTACATTTCATTTCAAAGACAAGCTCTTGTAACTTTGGGCAGCATTCTCCGATGGCAATGCAATCTTCAAGATGGATGTTTTGACCACTGACTGTAAGTTGTGTTAGACACGGAAATGATGGCAGTACAAAGTTCAGGAAAGGCCCTGTCTCTTGCCTCTCTAGCAGTCCAAGTTCTGTAATGTGATGCATGTATGTATTTATGGAAGTGAATGCATCTGCTGTTAAATTTGTTGACCAAGTAAGAGATAATCTTTTTAGTTTGGTACAATATTTGACAAACTGCTGGATGACTTCACCATCTAAGTCAGCCAGTATGGTGTGTAATTCAACAACTTCAAGCAACTGACAATGTTTAGGTACATTCAAAACATTTAATTTATCTATCAACAAATCTGAAATATGATCTCGTTGTTTCGAATCATGATAGACCAACTTTTTAAGGTTTGGTAGATGGATTGCTTCCTTCATAACTTGAGAAAATGGAATTTTAGTATAAGCAAGATACAGTTCCTCTATGTCTGGGTGGGTTGTGAGAGCAACACGAAGATTACGTGAGGAAACATCACTGTATGAATAATCTAGTGACTTTAATTTTTTGAATTTGGCTTTATTTTTATGCTTCCATGCAGATCCAAAAAGTTCATAGGTGCCTCCATCTACCGGCAAATTACTGAAGGTTAATCGTTCCAAGCTGTCTTGAATATCACACAAAAGACTTCTGACACCATTACGAAATTTATAATTTTCTTGCGAAAATTTGACCAAGGACAGATCCAAATCAGTCCAAAGGGAAGAATCTTTTGACAGGCGATTCCAACGCCAGCAGGTTAGGCGCGCACCAGAAATCAAATCAGGAAAAGAAAGTTTTGAAAAAATTTGTAAAAGGACTTCATCCGGCATTTTATCCATGATGCTGGAAGAAAAAATGTAAAAATTATTGAAATTATTGTAAAGATTGTAAGGGATTTTTTTAAAAAATCAAATAAATTGGTTTAAAGGTATGGAAAGAAATAAATCTTAATCTATTTTAAAACCTGTATGTTCATATCAGTAAGATGATGTTCCTACTTTAATTAAATCTATTTACCGGTTAGAAAATAATGCAATTAGTCTTAATATATATTAATAGTAATAGTTCTAGGATTCAAAATTTGTAGCCCTCAGACTAATAAAGCCAAGTGAAATGTATTTTCTACCATTGACGTGAAAGCAAAGTTTAGTAATAATGTAACTGGTGCCTTTATCTCAATATCATATTTTAAATTATTGAGCAATAAATATTTCACATTTATTTATATTACATGTACATGCTTTTGAAAAAGTGTCAAACTTTGGGAAACCCATCTCAGACTATGGCAGCATCAATTATCATATTGGTTTGTAAATCTCTCCAAAATATAATGTGACTTGGGAGAGAAGGAGGAGATATTATAATACATAATGTAATAAAAATCATGTGCTACTGCAACATATGTTTATGTTGATCTTTTTCTCGCATGTGCTAAATTTAAATGTTAACTAGTTTGCAGTTACACTAGTCACTGCTACGACTTTATAATATAAAATTCTGTTATTTTTATACTTTTATTTAATTTTAATTGTGTGTTTATTTTGGATTAAATAATTTACTTTTTTTATATTATTAATAACAATGCACTATTGGTATCAATTATTTATTTTTAATAACTAGTTCTCAAATATTTATCATTATGTACTTTTCTTCTACATGCATACACATAAAAAAAAATAGAACAATGCAAATAAAAATATAGCTTTGATGCTCCAAGATGTTTTATATGCCCAAATAAAGTTGCAGTTCGCAAGGATTACAAAAAGATGTAATGGTTTAAACAGACCAGCTGAGGAGTATTCAAAATTAGAGCTGTTCCGAATTCAAATTTTAAAAATCTGTCAGGAGCCGGATTTGGCATATGTCATTTGTCTCGTTGGCAAGTATAGAAAATGCAACTGAATTATTTCCTTCATGAGCAATGTCTTCATGCAAGAGAGACCCACAAATTTCAATTATAGTGTTAAACTTGGCATTACAAGAACCCATTGATAAATGATTACCTATAAATAGTATTGTAGAAATGATGGGACCCTGTTTGTTGCGATTTTCTTGAATTTGTCTCCTAAATGATGAGTCAAACTGCTCATCTATAGAAACTGCTTTAGCTTTCAATAATGCAACAAAATTGCTTGCATCTCCATGAAAGCCTTTGTGTCATGTGCTTTGCATGTGGCTAGGTGGATCTTCATTGAAATCTTTATATTTTGTGCATGGTTTGATGACAAATGCCAACTGAACGCCTTGAATTAGTTTTTGCGGAAACAACACGCAATATTTTCAGAAGGCACCTTTGATAGTATAAAAGCCACAATGAATTGTTTGATAACAATGCATATTTATAAACTAAAAACTCTGTTTCCTTCACTGCTCTAAACTCATAAATTTTATCAGGGGTCCAACATCACGAATCAGCTGTAATTTTAACTCAATGAAATTCGTGTGTTCTAATATCCAATTTACGAAAAGAATAAGTGTCAACCACAAACAAATTAGAAAGAGTTGACTCAGTTGTTTATGGCTGTTGAACTTGTATTGTTGTCCTCAATGCCAATGATCAGTCAGATGCTGCAGACACCCCAAAATCTTCTAATAACGGCACTTCGGAATGTCGTGATTGCTCTACTTTTCATTTTTTTCATTCTGAGCCTGTAAAAAAAATTCTGATATCCATCTTTGGTAATCCTGCTGTTTCTACACGTATATTATTTCATAGCAAAATCAAATTTCTCGTGAGATCTTACGTTTTTAGTTTATTAAATGCATTAATACATGTTGTATTTTAGCTATTACAGCGCTAATTTGTGAGTCTAATTAATTTCTAAGACTTTTTTCGGCCATTATGTTATACTTCACTAGAATTTAATTGAAAATTAAATTTGTATAGCATTGAAAGTCAAACTAAAAATCGTGATTTAAAAAAAAAAATAATTGTGTGAACATTTTCATCACTTTATTGTTAGTTAGGTTTAAGTTTGTATTTAGTGTCGACTTGCACTTTAATATCATAACACCAGTGAAGCCATTTAAAACATAATTAAATGAATTGTAAGCAAATATTGAAATTTTATTTGCTTGCTTTGATGTGACTCACAGTTCTTAAATACCCCCCCCCCCCCCATCTTGCATCATCACAAATGTGTGACCCCACTACCTCCTAGGAGCGTGTCGTCATTATGGATGGCCCCTTAATTATAAGTTTGAAAGCATAATGAAGAATTATATGTTGCAATGAGTAAAGTGCACAAACAGTCACTGTGCTTCTCAAACTAATTGCATAATTGTTGCCTTGTGAATATTCAGAATTGAAAAGAGTAACAACTCATTAGTACATTAGTCAAATCATTAAAACTAGAAACACTAGACCTTAAGGAAAAAGGAACACGAGCAGTGGCGTAGCGAGGGGGAGCAGGGGGGACATATGTACCTGGGCGCCACATTAGGGGGCGCCAAAATGAGTATTAATATCATTATATAATTTAATTTTCAAGCAAACTAACGTTTGCTAGATGGATTTTTTTGGGCTCCGAAAATATCTTCATTACAAACCAGTTGGCAAGCATGATTTTGGCCCCCCCCCCCAATTGAGTGTTAAGGGGCGCCATTCTACTGATAAATAAATGACACGTCCACAATGTAAGATTCTCATGGCGTATTTAAAAAAAAGCTGGAGTATCTTGGATTGAGACTCTGGGAGCAGTAAGAGAAAATGCAATTCTATTAATAGAACAGACAGAGATGACACTAACAGCTAAAAGCAACCAAAATGACCAAGACGAGAAAAAGGAGTGGCTTAAAGCAGTGGTTCTCAACATGTGATACGTGGATGTTCCAGGTGGTCCGTGAGCAAAGCATGAAATTTACGCTCTGTATGATTCATCCAGAAAGACTAGCAAGTAAAAGAATTAACGCAGAATTAAAATATATTTCTGATCTGGCCATAAATGTTTTTAAATATTATCCAGACAAGTCCATTAAATTTTGGTCTCTTCATTTTTATGCTTGAATATTAATGTTGAACATTAACAGTTAGTGATGTATATTGAAGTTCGCTAGTTATCAGACTGAACTGCTTGATAACGTCAAAGAGTTTCTTGTAAGAAAACTCAAAACTTGTTGATCATTTGAACCATTGCTTACTTGGCTGAAATTTTCGAAGAACTCAATCAACTTAAATCAACTCGGCAAGGAAAGCGGACACATTATATTACTGTAAGTGAAAAAGAGTCTGCTTTTATGGAAAAGCTTGATCTTTGGAAAAAAAGATTATTTCAAAGTAACTTTGTATGGTCAATTGATCAAAATCACCGAAAAACCAGAAAATGCTGAAATAAATAAAATACTGTTGATTAATTTGATTTCTGGTCATATTCAATCAATGCAGGGCCAATTTTAACTCGTCTATTTTGATTTTTATTGTAGGTTCCCAGTGCTAATGCCGCACATATTGACTCATCAAATAAAATTACCAACATCGTAATTAAACCAATTCATTGAATTGACTAGCGATACCACTTTCAATATGTTGCATCAGAAAGTTGGGTCAATGAAATTTTGGAGTACTCCCAACTGTCTCAGAAAGCTTTTAAAATACTTTTAGCCTTTGCAACTTGATGAAAGTGGATTTTCTGCATTTCTTACAATAAAAACAAAAAATTGTTCGTACAAAATAACTAATCAGTCTTTTTTATACAAACTTCTGTTTATGGCTTTTTTTTATAGTTAGCAAGACGAATTAAATTGAAGACTATGAGAATAATATAGATGACATCTGTTTGTCACACAAAAAAGAAAGTCATGACAATATTATTTTGGAGCACACAAATTTTAGCATATTAGATTAGTATAGTTTTACTAACTACCTACTTATAGCTAGCTATATACACATTATTATTAAATCTAACTTTCCAGCTCGGCAGAAGCACAATTTTTATTAGTGGTCCATAGCTGTGAGACACACATTTTTCAAGTGGTCCTTGAATCTCAAAAGGTTGAGAACCATTGGCTAACAGAATGGTAAATTTGCATCCCTTTGCTGCATGCTGTTAATCTTACTTCCCCAATCCCACTGCGGAGGGAGTTAAGTGGGACAAGTGAGGGAAGTACTCTCCTCTCACGGGTTTGTATTGGTATGTCAAAGCAAGTTGGATTCCTTTCATAAGAAACATCAGACACTGCCTCTCTCCCTGTCTCTCTGTGATTAAACTTGTTGCTCAATATGAATCCAATGTTAGAAAAACACCTACAACATTACCGACAAAGTCCAGCTTCACTATCTTATTTATCACCAGAAATCCAAAATGAATTTATCCACCAACTAACTATGACTGTAAGGAATAAGCTGTTAAGTGAAATCATAGAAAAAAACAAGTACATGTACTACGGTATCTTACTTAACTCAACACTCGATCTAGGACACCAGGAAAATCTTTCTCAAGTCATCAGATTTGTGGATGTGGAATTTCAAACTAAAAAAAGTAACCATAGATGAATCATTTTTAGGTTTTGTACAGATACATTCAAAAGATGCAGCAAAGCTTGAAAGAGTTATCGTAAAGAAACTGGAATTAAATAGCATACCACTAGCCGACTGTCGGTCCATGTGTTATGAAATTGCTGATGTATTGACTGGGGATATATCCAGCCTTCAACATCAAATATGTGCTAGAAATCACAGACCATTGTTCATCACCTAAGACAACCACAGCTTAAACTGTGCACTCAGCTAAACAGGATTCAGGTTTTATCCCGTTTTTTGGAACAGTTGAAAGTATAAATTTATGATTTCTCCTGTTCAAGAACTCGTTGGGAAGATTGAAAAGAGTTGTGCCAATCACAATGAAGAGGGACCCTGAAACACGTTTGAGTGCACGATCAGAAGCTGTTAAAGCAATTTATAGAGTAGTAGATGAACTGATAGAGGTGTTGGAAAAATTATCAGAACATACAAATAGGACACCTGACACCAGATGTGACGCAGAACCGCATCTGATCTTGAATCACTTGAGCTAGAAATTGTCAACATTCGGGATAATTTGAGCCAGATTGCGTTAGACAATGCTAAAGAAGATGCACAACTAGGGGAATCGAGATTAACTGAAGGATCAGACGAGATCGGGGGATGCCTGTAGAATTAAACAGAGATGCAGAACTTTCTGCATGAGAAGAAGTTGCATGTGATATGAACAGTGTAATTGATAGACTCCAACAGGAGACATCAATACTGGTTTTCCGTCTAAAAAAACTAAACAACAAATTTGGATTTTTACTAGACGTCAAAACCCTTCTTGCTGAGACAAAAGTCGGTACACTTTGTTAAAATTGCTGAAATTTTGCTAATTTCTATGACACTGACGTCAATGGTCACGATTTGTGCACAGAATTCGGAGACAGAAAAATCCTGCTCAGTACCCGGACTGCAGCACTACCGGAAACTCCTTTGGATTTTCTTAGTTTTATTGTTTCATATGGAGATGACACATTTCCTAATCTGCACATACACTTCAAATAATTGCTGCTCCAACTGAAATCTATGAGCAGTCCTTCAGCAAACTAAAGCTTATTTTGTCTTATTTACGTGCTTCAATGGGACAAGATCGTCTGAGTGATCTTGCACTCCTTCAAATCGAAAGAGAAACACTTGAGAATATCAATTTTGACAACGTGATTAACAGATTTGCGACATTCAAATTAAGGAGGATTAATTTATTTTAGACTATGTCTATTTGAGCCATGTATAATTAGTGCAGTATTTTTTTCAAATAAATTGTTTATAATCGTATAGAGAATTATTAGTCTGTATTCTGTTCAGAGGCGTCACTACGGTTGGTGTCACCCGGGGCAGTAGCTCATGGTGTCACCCTTCACGACTCGCACCATAAAGCTCATCTGAGTTTTCCAGTGCAAAATAAAGGGAACATATAGAATTTTACATTTGGTGTCACCCCTTGGGATGATGTCACCTGGGGCGGTCCGCCCCACCGCATTCCCCTAGTGACGCCACTGATTCTACTTCAATAAAATACCAGATGCTTCAAAAAATGAACCGTACAAACCGTACAATTTCAAATTTTTCTTGGGGCTCACTGAGCCCCCAGAATTTTTTGGTCAACAAGGGGCGCAAATTTTGTGTCATGTCCCCGGGTGCACATGACCCTAGCTACACCACAGAACACGAGCTAGACCTTGATGATATAAGAAAAAAGTAATAATATAAATAAATTCTAACTTGGAAATACAATGAGATAATCTAATGCAACACCCAATCTCAAAATGATATATACAGAGGCAATGCTATGCAGATGCAAGGGGATAAAACTTGATAAAACATTTTCATTATCCTATCCCTTTGACTATTGTCATTGTTTGAATTGAATGGATTGCCTGAAAAAAATTTGAAAACCAAATAATATCAATATAAATTATAAACATTTAAAAAGATTTATTAATTTAGCGATGGTCCATGGTCAATTAAGTCATGTGCTGAGCCGGGGTGGTGCTGAGGTTGTAGTAGAAAATCTCACCATTTCTCCAAAAGCAATTTTTACTATAATTAATATATTAATAATAGTAGTACTAGTTAATGACTAATACTAATACTAATAGTGATAGGCGATAGTAGGCCTACGCCTACAGTACGGCCTACTTAATTTATACTAGTTAGTTACTGTTGTTTTAGTTTTAACTATTACTATTAACTTTATAGTATATCTACCCCAGTCAAATATCACTCTAACTTTTAACTTACTAAATGACAATACTATAACTATATGGCATAAATGGAAAGATAGTTAGATACAGACTCCATTGAGACTCAGATATGACTGATAATTTAGGCTTAGAATAAAATCCTATTTTTTAATTTTTTATTTACTTTTTCGTCTTGGTAATCAGATAATTTACTCCACAGCAGACTATCGCAAAAAAAAAAAAAAAAGACAATAATTTAATAAATGAAACATTAAATTATTTTATTAATAAAATTTATCTTCTTGTTATGGTAAGTTTTTGAGAGGTGAAATTATATATGTATTTAAAAATAAATAATTAACAACTTTTTATTTTCTTTCGTAAATAAATCGTTATAATATAAAAAAAAATCTCTTAGCTACAGCTGTGTACCGGAAGTGTAAATAGATGGCTACCAGTGTAGCAATCCTTTACTAAATAAGTAGTTTTGGTAGGCTTAAAATTTATTTAACTTAAAGCTATGCTAAAATGTTTTAACGTACACATACAGGTTGTGGCGAATGATTTTATTACTTAATATCGAAACCTAATGGATATTTAAAAAAATATTCAATTCTTTGGTACGTAAAAAAAATAAATAATATAATAATATATAATATATATTAGTCTATGTATTAGTAATCAATAGTCAATAGTATTACTAATACTATTAGTATTAGTATTTGAACTATTTGGCAGGCGTTATTCACACATCTGTGGGAATAATGTAAGCGTTATTTTAAGCATACTAAACTGTAGTATATAGGTCGTTCGGCCAGTGGCGTGGCTAGAGCTTTTGCCGCCCGGGGCGGTCTCCAATTTGCCGCCCTTTTAAGGGTGTCCATAAATGACGTCATACATGTGGGGGGAGAGGGTGTCACACATTTGAAGTCAAATAAAAACGCGCAAATTTAAA
>MUZC01000306.1:60963-97840 GCA_002072015.1 Radix auricularia | reverse complement strand
ATATATATAATATTATATGTGTTGTATATATAGCATGAATGCTTCACCTTAGGAATGTGTGTACTAAATCTGAAAAGTATCAATGATATTGCATTTTATTAAACCATGTCTGAAACACTAAATCATACATCATCTAAACACAATGATGATTTACATTCAACACAAATCCACATACACATAAATCACATATAACTCATTCACCCATTGACATTGTTTTCATTTTCATGGGTTAAAGACATTATTATTATCATTCAAAATTAAAGGTGAATAATATTTAATAAACATTTATTGAATTGCACCATCGTCTCGCGAGACGGAAGGATGCCGATTGAATTAAAATGCTGTTCTATGATATTGAAAAAAATATAAATATAATAAAAATAAATAGCATAAGTAATACAAACTCATTGTGGTTTAAAATTATAATAATTAAAAAAAAATAAATAATAAAATAATAATAAAAAATAATTCGGGGATTCGATCCACCAATACGAAATATAAGGTGTCACCCTGGTTAGACCATTCCTCTAACGACGCTCATGACAGAGTGTTGGATTTTAAGATTATCGCTATTAATCGTTCAAATAGATACCAATGCGCATGCATCGATCCCGCCATCCCTTACATCACAAGCCTATACTCTTCCACATGGCCAGCGGAGCTTATCAAAATTAAGAAATTTTAAAAATATAAACCATATTTTATAATATGTTCTCTTAGTGAGCCAATCAAAGCAAGTTTTTAGATTATTAAGACTATCAGGTGTGAAAAGCGATCAGTTTAATACTAATTAATAGATAAGATTTATAAATTTTTAAAATTTATTATATTTTCAAGGGTTTGTGCAAACATTTGTACACTTTTATTATAAAATA
Source organism: Radix auricularia (assembly GCA_002072015.1). Classification (NCBI taxonomy): domain Eukaryota; kingdom Metazoa; phylum Mollusca; class Gastropoda; family Lymnaeidae; genus Radix; species Radix auricularia. The sequence goes on along the minus strand of MUZC01000306.1, from coordinate 96,965 downwards.
TAAAAAGTTTGGGGGCCCCCAAACCATCAGGGGCCCCTGGCTGTAGCAAACACCATCAGGGGCCCCTGGCTGTAGCCTGTTCAGCCTCCCTTATCCCGCCATAGAGTGTGACTGTCATATTGTCAATAGACTATTGAATAGTTTTTAACTATTGAATAGTTTTTACTGGCGTAAAAGCATATTATTTAAATTATCCTATGGTAACCACACTCCATTTTTTTAATATGGAAGTTCTAGATAGCACTATAAATTCAATTACTGTGCCTATCATCATTAAAATAATCATATTATTCCTATAAAATGTTTTCATCTTTATTTGATAAAGACAAATTACATTTTTGAAATTTTAAGAATTATTAAAAGAAGTATTTCACTCCATAAAATATCCAAAAATTTAAGAGTTTTAGAGTATTATTATTATTAAGAAAATATTTAAATTTATTGTTATAATGATAATTATATAATTAAAATAATTGTCCCAATAAATATTTATTTTGTAGCCATTTAGTTAAAATATATGCAAATGGAACAAATGGAGAAACAAAGCTTGGGCTTGGGGCAAGAGCCACCAATGTATCTACAGAGACCTTCAGCCAGTCAGTCACAAGATGTACGTCATTTATTGGCAAAGATTTTTCGGGACCTTTACACACGTGACATAGTTAGATCAGACTTTGTAAAAAATTTAAAAGTCTCTAAAGGTGGTGATGATGAATATCATGAACAATATGTGGAGAAACTAGAGCAGGTTTGAAATTTGTAACTTTTGATAAATAAAGCAGATTCTATTAATGAATTATTCTAAACTGTAATAAACAATAGTAATTTTTTAATTTAAATTAATTATAATTACAAACATAAATAAGCAACAATTTTAATGTTAAAAAACACACCTCAGTTTAAAATGCTTTAATCAAAATTCCATTGTTTTTCTATGCCATATTATTATTTTTTTAAATTTAAAGATATTACTCATTGCTAACAGTATTTAAATTTTCAATATTTTTCTCTGTTTAAACAAAATAAGTTGCAAAGTAATGTGTGTTGGTACTTAGGTTCACACTGAGTGGCAGCGCCGCATGGATGAGGCAGCCATGCTTGAGCGACACATCATGCAAGCACAAGCAAAATCTATGTCAGCTGATGAGCGTTCACTTAACAAGGCTTCAGCATCCTGTGTAGAATATTCATCTCTAGGGTTACCACCAGGTTAAAATATTTTAATTTCAATATTCATATTGTTTCTTGATTTTAAATAAGCCTGTCCAAACATTTCAGAAAAATAATGCTAATAAGTTTATATAAATAAATTATTCTTTGTTGATATAATTTATTCAAGGAATAGAATGTATGAGCACTAATCATTTTTGGAAAAGGAAATGAGAGATGTTTCAAATTTTTGCTTTAATGTTAGTGAGTTAAAAAGCTTTTAACTATATCATGAATTGCAAATAAGGTATATCCCAGCACAGGGAAGAGCTGAGGTGTAATTTGTTATTCTGAAAAAGAAACACTATGAAGAGTGTTAAAATTTAAATTAGACAATGATATTTTAGTTTATAGAGTTTTATTTCTTTTCCTTTTCCAAAAATCAGTTCGAACACACTTTCCATCATGCATCGATTCACAGCTTTTAAGAAAACACAATCTATTGACACCTGGTGACTATATGCTGCCAGATCCTTTGCCTGTGCCTGCTCCCCAAGGTATTTGACAATTTATGTGTTACATAATCTAATTGAAAACTTACAATAACTAAATATTTTTCAAGATTTTTGTGCATCAAAAATTAATTTTTAGAAGTTATACATTTGTACATTTAAAAAAGTGTAAATAATTAGTTCTATATTATTTTATATTATAGCTTACAAAAATTTTAAAAAGATTCCTTTAACCTATTTTTTTTTTTCCATTTCAACTTATAATATCTTGCAACAGACAACATAAATATATGTATATAAAAATTAAACTTACCTTTCAAAAATTTACATTTAATTTGATTAAAACTAACTAAATTGTGATGTCATAGTCCCAAAAGTAACCTCCATTGATTTAAAAAAGTATTTAGTTCCATGGTAAATAATTTTTTTTTAGTGTAATAATATCATTATACAACAACAAGAGCTTGATTAAATGGTGATTAAAAAAAAAAATTATGAAGAAATGAAAACAGAAGAAACTATCTTGAAAATTATTACTTTTGTTTTCAAGAGGCAACTTGCTGTGATTGCTGGGAAGAATACATGTGTGAGACTAAGTTCTGAATCAGTATTTAATTGACTTTCATAATTTTTGCTGCATTATATATGATTTATTTTTCAAAAAATAATTATAATATATTCTGTTCATTCACTGCTATGCAATTTCATAAATAAGATGGTTTAATTTAGATAATTACTTTGTAAATTCATTTACTTAACCAGATTTTTCTCTTGTGAAAAAGTACTTCAATTTAATTTTATGGAAAATGTCAGGACATCAAAAAAAATTAAAACCTTTTTAAAATGTTTTTAACATCAATTTTTCAAAGGAATAAATTTTTACTTATGTTGTATTCATTTTAAGAATTTAAGATTCCTGAGTAGGTTGAAATGGGGCATAAAAGTTTATGATTAATTATTCATTTATATTTTTAGAATAAGATAGATGTAACCATTGAAATTTGAAATTATTCACTTGTTAAATAATTTATCAAAAATTTATCTTTGTTTCAAAGTTATTTAAGGTCTTTTCTAGCCTCAGTTATTTCCTAACTTTAAGACTTTTTATGGATTTTATTACATAATAAATTTGTGTCTTAAGCTCCTCAGTTACCAGATTATGCTCGTGATACCTTAGCTTCTCAGCAACATAGTCGTCCAAACACCCAGCATCAGTTAGAACCTCCTTCATCTTGGTCTCCAGGGGACAGTTTTGAGATAGAGACTTTAGTATCAGATTTAGGTAGAGATGAATATAATTTAGGAAAGCAGAATGCTATAGATGACCAGGTTTGTTAATTTGTTTTTAAATTTTTCTATTATAAAGCTATAATTAATGAAGCAATTTGTTTTTGAAGTGCAAAAGGTTTAAATTTGAGTTTTTATAATTTTATTTTAAAGTGTGACTAATGTTCTTTCTTCAAAGTATCACCTTAACTATATTTTAATCTGTACTCTAGCCTGAATTTCCAAAAAAATATGGTTGGAAAGAGTTTTTATCTGAAGAACAGAGAGAAGCTGATAGAAAAGTTCTAGACTTGCTTCAAGCCAAAGTTAATTATTTGCGGAATCCACGATTTGTACCCCCAGAGGCTATAGATGGTGGTAGGACACTTATTCAACCAAATAAAAGAAAGACAAAAGATTCTGACCTTCAAATTAAACCAAATCGGTATGATTTAAAAAAAATAAAAACTTTTTGAAAAGAAAAAAGAAGACATTGTAATTACTTTAGATAGGTATTTTTAGAAATCCAATAAAGGGAAAAAATACTATGCATAAGATACTAGCCGACCTTTACTTTGTGCCTTTTAGGCTTCTTTATGGGTTTTCAATGAATTTAGAATATACATTTGTTGTTTTTAAAAGTGATGAATCAAGTTTTAAAATCATAAAAGTACTTTACAGTGGTAAACATTAACATAGGTCATCATAGAAAGAGAGCTGAAATCTTGTATCTTCTATTTCATATAACTTTTGGTTAAATTTATGTTTTTGTTGGGTCTATTAATTTAGAAATTTGGTAACTGAGCAATGTTTGGTTGAAAAATAAGTCAAAAGATTTACAGTAAAATTTATCTCCACTCCTTAAGTTAATTAAATACAGTTTTGTATAATTAACAGAATAGTATGTCTACATGTAATTGTTTTCAAATACAATTTCCAAATAAATATTTAATAAATCAATATGAAATTATAAATATAAAATTGAAACTGAAGATCACTTGATTTAAAACAAGCTATTTTTATTTAAAAGATGCTTCCAAATATAAACAAGTTGAAACAGGTGTATGGGGTGAAGGGGAAATTATAAAGTAAGATCAATGCAGCACACTTGTCTGACTTTCTGGGCCTATAGAAAGATGGTTGAATTTGCTGCATTAATCATTTTAAATATAGCTATATAAATGTTCAATTTATGTCTGTTCAGTTCATGTACAATTTTTAATAACATTTGGTAAATATTTTTTGCCTTACTAGATAGACATTTGCACTTTAATTTAATACATAACTTCTTTTGACTTTTACAAATAATTTTTCTAAAAATTTATTTCAAAACTAGAAATAATTCATTCACATGTTCATTAAATAAAAAAATCAATGCTGAAAAATAATATTTTAAAATATTTGATTTCAGAAAACTAACAAGCCCTGTTGTATTTGTTCCTTTTCCTGCTGTTGTTGAATTTAACAACTACAAAGTAGGAGAAGTTTATGAGGTAAGCGTCCAAATAACTATCAGTATAAGTCTTATTATAAGTAGACTTGAAGATTTGTTAAAAGTCTAGCAGTATATTTTCATTGCAACTTTAGCCTAACACACTATTTAAATTTAATACCTTTTATACCTTTCATACCTTTTAATATAACAGTTTTATTAAATACACTGATTTGCAAATCTTTTGACTTGTTGCAACTGGAACTTGTTTTCTTTAAAGATAACTCTAGAATTGAAAAATATGTCTACTGTCATGCGTCAGTGTCGTGTATTACCTCCCTCAAGTAACATTTTTTCAATTGGTTTAGGTAAGTTGAACTTTTATAAATTTGTATGGCAGGAGACTTTAATTAAAAAGATTTGCAATAAAATAAAATATGATTTTAAAATCCAAATTTGAAAAAAACAGTTCAGAAATGAAAACTTGTAAAAGATATAATTATATATTTAAATCTGTATGGCTAATTTTCAGGTCAGTTCCCAGGAGAAAATGGCCTGGTAGCACCAGGTATGAGTTGCAGATATGATATAAGATTTGCACCAAATTCTTTGAAGGACTATGATGACTTAATCACAGTACAAACACAAGCTAGTGAACCTGTCATCATTCCATTGAGAGCCAGTCGCCCACCACCTATTTTGACTTGTAAGCATTTGTGAAATTTTCATTGATAAAATCATTGTATTTTAAAATATGAAGCGAGAAGGCACCTAAATAATTAGCTTAAAACTCCTAAAATAATTCAGTAATAATTAAATTACACAGTTGTGCCTGTCAGTTTATTAAAAAAAAAAAGGAAGTTTAAGAAAGGAATTGATGTGTTATTTTTAGTAAAGAAAATTTTAGCACGCCTTTTAGGTGTTAACAAACAACAAATTGAGCCACATAAACAGAGCCAAAGTGAAAATAATTCTTATCAGCACTTAACAAATATGTTATCATGTTTGCTGGTTAATTAAATGAATGATTCTATATTTATATTATTGAAAATACTTTTTTGTATGATTTCAAGGATTATTTTAAGTATTTTTAGGATATGTAATTTAAAATGCACTCATTTTAAACAATATTTAGTTTTATCATGGGGATCAAAATTTAGTTCTCTACCATAATAAGCTGAAAATCTTAAAGATATTAAACAGTGAACTGACATATTTGAGTGAAACACACTCAAAGCTTTTCATTGTATATACATTTCAGCCACTTATTTAACAATCATTTATCTGATCTATAAAGTCTTGTATTTATCATCATATCTATTTTAATTCAGTGCCAAAGGTGGTCGACCTTGGCTATTGCCTGGTTGGTGGAGTCCAGATTACTCATGTCCTAGTAAAAAATGTAGGTGGTCATGGTCGTTTCTGCTTGATGCCAAGGAATAAATGGCCAACAACTAGTATTAGGGTGAGGTATTAACTAATTTTAAGAAATATGTTTTTTGTAATGAGAAGAAATATGTTTGTTGTATTGAGAAAAAAAAATGTTTTGTAATGATAAGGAAATTTTTTTTTTTTTAATGAGAAGGTTTCACATTTGTAAATTATTTTTTCAATTAAGGTTAATTATTTACTTATAAATTTACTTCAGACTGTCATACCTTCAAATTCGGCAAAGCCCAGCATAAAATGTATCCCCTTTGAAATAACTCCAGCCACTTTTGAAATTGGACCTGGAAAGACAATGGTATTAGAAGTTGTGTTCAATCCACAATTATCAAAATCATATGTTCAAGAAATGACAATTTCATGTGATAACTGCCATACTTCACATTTTAAACTACAAGGTTGGTGGAGCCATTTTATTTTAGTTACAAATTGTTTAAAAAATTGTAACGCATGATAATTTTCATTTTGGCTTGCCTTGAAGATTAAAAGTAGTTAAAACAATTGCAGATTCAATGTCTTGGATGTTGACTTTAGTTGCATCTCATTTACAATTCACTAAGAAGTTATTATTTTAATTTTGTCTATAGGTGAAGGGCAAATAGCCAAAGTAGGTTTGGCTAATGTTGAAATGGGGCTTTCAGAGCCACTGGTTGGAGAATTTAATGACATCTCAGCCAAAAATCTTATTAGATTTGATGACTTGAATCCATACACATACACAGAGCTAAATGTTTCTGTGAAAAATTTCACGTAGGTCTTATATGTTTTGTCAATTAATTTTAAAAAATCAATTTTTAAGAATTAGAAGAAAAAATTTAGTAATGCATTACAGCTTGGGTTAGCAGTTGTATAAAATAAGTTTAATTACATGTAGATTTTGTAAAAGTGTGATACCTTACGTACATCAAGAGGAATGTTAGTTTTAATGAAAATTTACACTACTATTTCTTTTCCCCAAAATCAGGAAAGTAGAACTTCCTTATCAGTGGATGATTTATAAACCAATAATCAAAGCAAACCAAGACTGTGATGAGAAAATGAATGAGCTAAAACCTCCTGCACTTACTGATGAAAGAGTCCCAGAATTGAATGGTGTATTCAGTGTATTCCCACATGCTGGGGTCCTGAAAGCATCTGAGACAACCAACTTCAAATTTACATTTGCTCCGCCAAAGGTAGATAATACTTGTTTTACAAATGACCATAAGAATATGTAAACAAGTAAAAAAAATTGCCATGAAATGCAAAAGCTATTTGAAAAACTGGTACTATAAATTTTTGACTCATAATCTTGAGAATAAATGAATAAATTATGTTTCCAAGCAAAAATGTTCATTGAGCATATTATTTGAAAAAAAATATCTACATGCCGGGCTTGAAAGGCTCACAGTCATTTCATTTTGTTACATTAAATATGAAGAGAAATAAGTACAGTGGAACTTCGGTATGCGTCTGCTTTGGTGTAAGTCAAACTTAGTATTCTGTTTGGACGAAAAACAATTTGCTTGGTATACGACCTTTGTTTGAAATACAACCCAATTGCTAGAACTTGTATGGAGTCATCCATAAATGATGTTATGCAATCTTGGCAAATTCCTCCCACCTCTTTACGCGTCATAACAAAAAGTTAGCCCTCCCAAATATACCATCACAAAGTTTTGCCCCTTTCCCCAAAAAAAGCTCTATTGCTTATTTGAAAATGAGCATGTTTCAAATCACTTTATTGTCATTCAATTATGTATTTAGTTATGTGTAAGGCTACACTCTAAATTCGTAACATGCGTGAAGCCATGTAAAATGTCATTAAATAAATTGTAACAATCAAATATTTTAGTACAACTTTTATTTCCATGATTGCGGGGAAAAAAAGGGTTATTAAAAGGGTAAATGGGGTGAAATCAATTACAAAACATAGGTCAGGGACATTAGAGCATACTTAAAAATTGACTTTGATCTGAAAAACTGGAAAACAGAAAACAAATTTATTTAAGTTCTTTTTTTTCATGTGTTTTAGTAGTAAAGAAGTGTTTAAATTATTGTAAACAACCATGTCAATAAATGTATCAATATATAAACTATATGATTTATTTTTATGGAAAACGATTAACATTTTCCCTCTATTTCTTATGCTTATAATATGTTTGGTATGCGTCCTTTTTGTATTCATCCAAAGGTCTGGAACAGATTATTAAGGACTTTTACCAAGGTTCCTTTGTACTTCCAAGAACTAACATTTATAGTTTTTTTTTCTCAGGAGGGGAACTACCATAGTGCTGTTCACATGCTTCTTCAGCAAGTACCGGCCATAAATGAGAGTCAGAGCATCTTATCTGATTTGGGAACATTGCATGAAGAAGAAGAATTTCAGCAGCTAAACATTGGGCAAAGTAAAATTGATTTCATTATTATGTTTTTTAAAAAAAAGACATACCAAATACACCAAAAAATTGTGTAATGGAAACAATAATTTGAGTTTTATTTTTAAACTCACACTGTTGTGTTAGTTTAGAAATAAAGCTCAAATTTATTGTTTTCATTACACAATTTTTTTGTGTTTTTGTATTCTATTTAAAAGTTTTATCGCAGTCCCATTCTATATAATTTTTTTAAAGAAAATACTTCATGATTTTTTCCACTAATTTCTACCTTCTCTCAATGTTAAAAATTCTCCAAAACAAATCTTTTAAAAATAATTAACCACAACAGAATTAGCTTAAGTTTGTATTTAGTGTAAACAAGTTTAAATCTTTTCTTTGAAATATGTCAGAAACTTTTTATGGATGAATTGGACTCTGAGATAATTAAATAAAACCATTTTGTGACTCTGTACATTAAAGAATTAGCCAACATTTTTTTGCCCATTGAAATCTTTCCTAGTTATTTTTAGACTCAATTAGACTATTATGTCCGATTAAGTCCCTTACCAGTAAAGCTAAGAACCTACTCAATATGATTCAAGTATACTGCCAGTGGTAGACAATACTGGAGTGAGAATTGGTAACAGCCAAGAGTTTTTCAATTGATCACAGAGCTAACTAAAGTTACAACAATTAAAACAAATCCAAAGTCATCAGAATGAGGATGTTTGAGGGAAAGCTGCCTTGTAGAGCAGCAAAAGTTTTAAACATGCAGAAAACTAAGAGAGCATGACTCATTGGTTTACCATGACTGAAGTGGTTTCAAGATGTAGAGAATGACTTACATCAGGTGGGTGCCTGACCACGGTGACAAATATGATGGTGCAGGGTCCTATGAGCTCCTCTCATGATGAGGACAACATTGAAAAAATATAATTGAATTCCCCGTGCAAATGCTTGGCTACTACAACTTTGTTTCTCTAATTTACACTATGAGCAGGTTTCCATATTACAAACATTGCATTTTAAACATTTTCTTTAGCGTTTAAGTTCTTTCCTTTTTTTTGCTCTCTCACTCCTTTATCTACATCAGGTATTTATGGCTTCTTTGTTTCTGTTACTTGAGCAGATTGAAATTGATGCATTTTGTATGGTGTGGGAAATGCAAGGGCCATGAACATGTTATAATTTCCTCCTTCAACAAATTACACTCCTATTTGTAATACATTTCTCCACATCGTAATAATGAGCTATAAGATTGAAAAATGCAAACATTAATTTTTATTTAGCACAGCACTTACAGAATTATTTGTTAATTAACTAAGAGCAAAAAATTATAAGTTAAACAAGGCATTTCTTTTTTGATGTTTCACAGTTCTCAGAAATTAGAAATGTCATCTTGATCTCTAGTAAACATAATTTCTGTATCAATGAAATATTTTTTATTTATATAAGATCTAAGAGGTTGTTTTTTTAATATTAAAATGTAGATTTCAACCATTTTGTTAAAGAATTTTGTAACCAATTTATTACATTTTTTTCCCCATTAAATCATTGATATTTAAATATATTTTAGCAGTGTTTCCACATTGAGGACTATAAAAATATTAACTTTTCTTTTGAACAGCATTGCCATACAGAGATGTGACAGGTCTAGAAATGGAAGTAAAAGGAAAATGTTTACCATTAAATGTAGTTCTCCACCCATATGGCATATTCATTCAATCAAGTTCTCTGATTGGTACAAGTGTAAAAAAGCTTTTTACAGTAAGCATTAAAAAATATTAAGACTTTTAAAATTATTTTTACCTGCATTTTTTGCCTTTGTATTTCTTTTTTAAAAGAATTTTAAAATGATCTATTTACCCTCAACAATAATTATGTATATCTTTATTTTTGGCACAACACTGCTGCAACTTGTCAGACTGTTGCCAGGGGCACTCTCTTTTTTGCGTGTACCCTTTTTTGTAATATCCTTAAGGGACTTCCCTTGAGGGCTTGTGATGAGTGAGAATTTTGGGTTTCTATTACAATATTTTAAATGTCCCGTTGGTAAAGTTCTGAATTTTTTTATACTTCAAATAAAAAAAAAAGGTTCTCTAAGAAAATAGGATGAAAAATATCATTATGTATACATATTTGTAACCTTCAGCTTAAAAACTGAAACCTCTTATCCTTCTGGAAAGATGCAATGAGGAAAGTTAAAATACAAATAGCAGGTTTTTTTATTTAGGATAAATAAGAAAAAGGCATCCACATTGCTCTTATAATCTGTCAATTCTAAATTTAGAATTGCAATTTAAGTATGACTACCAGAAATTTCAAAGGACAAGCACCAATCCCATGAAATTTGATATTCTAAAAGTTATTTTGTATGAATTTGGTAATATATGATCTTGTACATGTGGGAAAGCAGGTGCACATGAATGCTGTGTTGCTGGGCTAAGATCAGCCTGTACTGAAACTATTGTAAGAAAGTTCAATTTCCATCAAAAATTAAAAATCAGGTATGAAAGCATGTGCTTGCATTAGAATATATACTTTTCTGAGCTTTTTTTGTGCACTTAGAAAACTGTATGTTATTTTCAGATGGCAAATCACAGTTACTCAACTATAGCTTTTCAGTGGGAAACATACACAAAAAGTTACATGATTGAAGTAGAACCTCCATTAGGAGAACTAGGTAAGTCCAAATATTTTAGCATTTTATATAGAGTGTAAGTTTAGTGGATGCTAATATGGCTTATCATAAAAATATAATTTTTTACATGTTTTACAACTTTTATCCGATAAAAACTAATATACATGTTTTTCAGATTTTCAACAAATTTCTTTATTTTCCACATTAAAAACACATCTTTTGTTTGTAAACATATATTTTATGTAGAGGTTTTGTGTGTGTTTGTAAAGAGTTGGCTTATTTAATCTCCCATTAGATCCAGGTATGGCTATGGATTTGGAGATATGTATCACTGGTGTAGAACCAGGTCTTATTAACCATACTCTTATGTGTCATGTTGTTCACATGGAAGAACCTTTACCACTCCCCATACAAGCAGAGTTCAAAGTGAGTGTTTGAGATTTATGAAATTTAAATACTTCAACACTCAAAATACTAAATTAGTTTAAAATTTATGCCTGGTAGACTAAGTAGTTCAACTGCTATCCTAATTTTTCTAATTATTCTTTTCATTAAAATATAAAACAAAATACAACTATAGGCCAACTTGTCCACTTATGATTTATCTTTTTTTAGGGTCCAGAAATAAAAATCCTTCAACCTGCAGTTAATTTTGGCTTGGTTCGTGTGGGTCAGTCAGAGTCCAGAGAAATCACCATCCTCAACACTTCAGCTATGAAGATAAAGTTTTCTATCTTTGAGTCAAAAGACAGTGAAATAGAAAATGATGTTAAAACGGTAGCTAAATTTAACAATCTTCTTATTTTGATAAAAGTAACTCATTTTTCAACATAAAGTGCTATTCTTATAACTTTTTAAATTAGGCAACATGTAGAAAAGTTGGAAAATTAAAGATTTTGTTACATTATATCATTAATTTTGTGATTACTGTTTCAGACTTCAAGTGATGTGAAATTTGTTGAGTCTAGTGGAGAAATCCCACCTTTAGAAAGGAAAACAATCCAGTTGATCTTTTCACCAAAAAGAGCTCAAAATTTGAAGAGCTTTTGCAAAGTTCAATGTGATCAAGGCGAAACATGGTAAAAAATAATTAACATGCTTTTTAGGGCTGTGGAAATTAACAATTAATTTCTTGATTAATCTGTAAAAAATGTATTGATTATAATTATTTTAATCGATAAAATAGCAATTAAAATTAAAGAAAATATTTTTAAAAATTCTTTCGAATTAATAAATAAATAATTAGTTATTAATAATTAATAATAGTTTTTTTTTACATACAAACTTCTCCATTTTAAAAAATAAATTTTAAGAGTAAGCTTTAAAACAAGCAGTTTTTTGAAGAAAATGATACAAAAAATTAACATTGTTTTTACTTAATTAAAAATTACAAAATGAAAATTCATTGACATTAAATTGAACTACTTATATTTAAATATCTCCTAAAAAATATTTTAAAAAATTAAATATTAAAGTTGTGGGCATGTTATGAAATTTTCAGATTAATGTAGTCATACATCATATTATCAGATTTAATATAAATTATCAATTAATTATTCGGTAATTTTTCAAAAGTTAACTATAAAATTTAAATTAATCGATAACAGCCCTAATGCTTTTCCTTCAATATTTCACTTGTATCCACCAAACACAAAGCGAAACATCAAATTAGTTTTTTTTTAAATTCAATATTGAAGGAGTTTAAAGTTTTTTTTTGTGCAGAAATGCATAAGACTGAATAAAATTGAATGTGTAACATCTAAATAAATCATTGTGTTCATCGCATACACTCTATGTTGCATCTGAATATTTCATTTAATTGAATTAAAGAATCTTCTAACAGTCTATTAGTTCAATTCTCATCTGATCCCCAGTTTTGTTGCCTTGTATGGTGAGGCCCAGAATCCCATTGTGTGCTTTCTGGAGTGTGATCAAGTTCTTCCAGAGGTTTTCTTAGATGTCCCTAAAGTTTTCAATGTTGTGCTCCACAATCAGACTTTACTTCCTACATTCTACAAGTGGGGACAGGTTTGTTGGGATCTGACTTAACATAGTTTTTTTAATGTAGTTTAAATTATTTCCTAGCTTAATCTTTGAGTTTCACTATGCCAATTATCCAAGGGTTGCTTGAAATCCATTCCCTCTACGAACTCCCTCTTTGAAAAAAGATAATTCAAGACTAACATATTCTATCTAAAAAACAATCTTAAAAATATCTTTTAAAAATTTCTTTTAAATATGATAATGCAGACCATCTTTGCCAGATCATATGTGCTACTAGTTTCCTATAAACATTTGCAACACAACCCAAATGCTAGTTAAGACATAAGTAGGAGACAAAATTATCTTTTTTTATTAATGGTTTATTTCTGTGTAACATGGAAAGATAAATTAGGATTATCTCTTATTCCCCTTACTAAGGTGGAAGGCCTACAAAAGAGCTTGTGTGAAGTTGAAGTGGAGGAAAGAGAAGGGAAGATACTCAGTTGGGAGCAAAAATCTATTGCTATAAAATTCACACCTTTCAGTGCTGTAAGTTTTTAGTTTCTTTGATAAAATCAAAAGCTTATCATAATGTGAAGATGATTCTAAGGATAAACAAACACAGATGTATCTTGAATTATTTGATTAAAAAAATATTTTTTTAATATACATTATAGGAATCAACTTGTATTGTCCAATCATTATATAAGGTGAAACATATTCCTTTTAAGCTAAGCACTGGGTAATAGATTTGAATTACAGTGCAGCAAATTTTGTAAAATTTTTCCAAAACAATGAATGCTGTGCAACTTTGTGCTCAAGTTTTTTCACAACAAACAATAGAGGGAACATCGATAGTGAAGTCCTGTGACTGAGTTTCATAATCTGATATCTACTTCAATTTTTGTCATCAAATCTCATCATGAATCATCTAACATTTGCAGATTCAGTTCAATGAAATTCAAGTGCCCTGTTTTATTGAAGGGCAACAAGAGCCATTGTACATCAATATCAGGTGTGATGTCAAAACATTACAGGTGATATACAAGACATCATCAGACAGAAGCCAAGTCAGGTATGGGACAAAGCACAATCCATTTTTCTCTTGATAATGTCAATTTAATTAACATTTTTACATGATAAATTTCCCAGTATCTGCCCTAAATTAGATTCTTAATATAAAACTTTCAGTTGTTTTACAGGAATTTCAATATATAAGTATAAAATATGTAGTTTATTAGGATATTGTTAGTTCTGGGGTGTCAAGGAAGTTTCCAGTGGCATACCAAAGTGTGATTGAGGAGGGCTCATTGATATTCTTATTAATGAATGGTCATCATTGATTTGATAGACAAAGAAACATTTTGTGATAAAATGCACATTTTGTCAAGCAAATTTAGGAGATGAAAATTTCTCACATTGCTGAAATCATTCTTTCTTTTTGTCAATTACTCAAGCTAAATATAACATTAACAGTTGTTTAATTTAATTTATAGATTTATTTTTATTGATATGTTTATGTTTTGTAATTGCACTTCATTAAATCATCTCATATGTAAGTATTAAGGTCAAATTAATGCTACAATATTGTGCAATAATTGATATATATATATATATATATATATATATGGTTACTGTCAAAATCTTCTGTATAAAAGGAGCATCTGTAATTGATAAGATAAACAACTAAATTTAGACATGATGTCATTTGAGTGGCATAGGCGTATAATTAAGAACCAGATACCACTACTTAAATGATACCAAAGATATTTTTTTAAAATATTAGCAAATATCCTTATCATTTAAATTCTGTTAGCTGAAAATATCATTTACACTTATTGAACTCTTTCTACAAAATCCAGCAATGAAATGTCGCTGGACTTTGGAGACAGTGTAAGACTGGGTGAGTGTGTGACCAGGTACATTCACATCTACAACCAGACGGCCATCAGAGCCTCCTACAAGGTGGAAGTTGATTACCTCGTGGCAACTTTACCTACTCCGCCAGACATGAGTGAAAACTACACAGCTCAGAGGTAATCTCAAATGGAACACCTGTGGAGTATTGGGGCTTTTTTTGGTCTTCTATATATGACAAATCTTTAATCAGCTTAAAGTTAAAAACATCTTGTAAAACCTGGTGAGATTAGAAATAATTATCTTTAAAAAAAATCTGAGTTAACAAACCCCATCCCAGTTTAGAAAAATCAATTTTCTGGTTGCTCGTTGTTAATTGATGATTTGTTTTTGCAATGTTCTGAATGTCACCATTGTCACCATCAACCATCAAGCAGCTGGATTTTAAAGCGTCTTATACCCGTATTAATGAACACTAATATTTGAATTTTATCCCTTGAAAACAAATCCTTTTCTTTGTTCAGCAATCGAAGAAATTTGCTGACGAGAACTCCAAACATCGCTGATCCTTTGAGCAAAGCTCCTCAGAAACTAAAAGCAGGTAAGGATATATCTCAAATTTTCACCATGCTGCCTGCAGATATCATGTTTTGGAATAAGCCAACATGCTCTACCAGTAAGAAAGGAAAGTTAAATAGAAATTATTTTTGGTCATTGTTACATAAGGTTATTTTTAACTTTAACTTAACTAATCATTTAAGTGACTTGTCCAAGAGCAGCAAGTATTGAACACTGATTTGGAAAACCAGTAACTAGCTAAACAATAGAAATATAGGAAACATGATTACAATTTGTAAATTTATTTATTCATGACTAAACTTATTCTATTGAATTTACATCAATACACAAATAGAAATAAATACATACACATATTAGATCAAATCTGTATGTGTGTATGTATTTATTAGATGTATGTAATTAGATCAAATCTGTATAATAGCACTATTTCATTAATAAAACTGACAGCTACCAGTTGGGTCAGGTTTATAGGTCACTGACCCAACTGGTAGCTGTCAGTTTTATCTGTTTAGTGACAATAATGTTTATGGGTCAATTTTTGTCACTAAACAGATCAAAATATTTAATATCACATGTTAAGATAAAAACAGAACATTTTCTGAAAATTTTTTAATTGAAGATTTCAACAAACTGGTCCTGAGAGAGGGTAAAGGGGCAGCACTTGTCCTACAACCTGTCACTGGTCACCTGCAGCCGTTTGGGGAGCAGATTATTGAGGTCACCGCCTTTAATGACATGTGGGGGACTTACAAGGATAAAATCCGTGTTAAGGTAAATGTTAAATTACATTGTAAACAAAGAAAGTCTGTATCAATGGTGCTTGTTGCCATAAGAACTTTTGAGATTATTTCCAATAAGGCTGTGAAATGATTAACATCAGAGTTATTAGATGACTTAAAATGAGATAAAAACAGAGGTGATGTTTTTTCAATATTAGCCAGTGGTATTGATGCTTTCTTTGATGATTAAAACTTTGTTTTGAAGTCTATGTTATTTTAGTGGAAGACTTTATTTCTATTCAGGTTGGAGATCTTGAGCCAGGAGTTATTGAAATGATTATGACTGTTATTGGTTGCCCATTGAGTTTCCAGCTGACCATTGGTCAGCCTGATCAGAAGCCAATAGCAAGGTAAGGTTTCTTCAGGATAATCACCTTTCTGATTATTTTTGATGAGCTTAGAAGATTTTTTGCAAAAATATATGCTTTAAAATGTTTCTTTCTTCCTTCAGTTGATTGTGTAAGAGTGATGATAAAAACATGTCTGATTTGTTCTACAGATTTGGATGTCACATGTCTGGAGGAGCTCCGACAACAAGGAAACTTAAAATCAATAACTCCAGTCCTGTTGGTAAGTTTTTAAAAATTGACTAGCAGTTTAGAATATAGTAGAAATGTTTCAGTTGAAGTCATTCACTTAATTAGTAAGCTGTTTACATTTATACTTTATCTGATATTGAATGAACAATGATCATGTCCTGAAGAAATGTCCCTTTCCCAGAACACCGGTTGAAAAAGTGTAGCTATCTTTTAATACCAGACACTTGAAAGGTTATATTGATATTTTAAACCAGATATCCGCATTGACTGGCAGGGATTTGAGTCATCCGATGACTCTGAGAAGCTGATTGATTTCATAACATGTTTTGGTAGAAGTTTTCCAAGTGGTCTACAAAATCCAAAGAGTGAAGTCAGTGAAGACATGACAAATGGTAATTGAAATAATTAGTAGATATTTAAAATGCCTTTAAAAACTGAATTACAAATTAAAACTTTTAAAACTATTGGTTGTGGAGATAAAGAAAAAATGGTTAAATTGTAATTTAAAAAAAAAATACATTAAAAACTTTTCAACAGATGATTAATTTATTTATATCTGAAAACTAAGGATATTAAAATAAGATAAAATGGAGAATAATTTTATAATCATGCAGTTTACCTCAAACAGAATGTTTTTTGTTTTTTGGAAAAAAATTAATACTTTCACATGGTTTTAAAAACCAATCTTTCATTTAGAAACAACTGATGTTGATGACCCTGGGAAGATTGTGTCTTGTTTTCTGAGGCCACATGAGGGAAGCCCAATGCTGCAGCCTTTTAGTTTCCAACCCAAGCAGATGGTAAAATAATTGACATTTACATTTTAAATATTTTTGTCATGAATTATTATTATTATTTTATTTGAAAAAGAAGGGCTAACAGATTAAGCCATACATGTAAACCTCTTTGGGTTACCTCTTATCAGCTCACTTCATTTTGGACCATGTGCACTAATAAAAAAATTGTAAAGAATTTTTAATGGATTTGGAGAAGCTATTTTTCCTACTATTGTGATAAATACTCTATTTTAATGTTATCTGCAATGATATTAATTTGTCCAATTGAAGGGTAAATCCTACTACTTTGTTTAGTATGAATTTGAAATTTTTTTTTTAGTATGAATTTGGTCCGAATTCTGAGATTGGAAAGCTTCCTAAATTAGAAACTCAACTGATTTCATTGCCACTTCTTTAACATTACTACTGCATGTTGTTCAGTAGTAACCAATTAGAGTTGTAAAGCATGGTTGCTTATCATTTTATCTGAATTCTTATTATATATCTCATACTGCCTATTATAAAAAATACAGATTATGTTATTCTCATTATTTAAGGCTAAATAACTTTAAAAAATTTGTGAAGATGGGTGTAAGGTAATTCATTCATATTTATTTTAAAATTAGGGCTGGTACTGATTAAATTTTTTATTAATTTATTCGGTAAAAAATTTAATTGATTAAAAGATTAATTTCGATTGATTAAATTTTTAAAACGCTTTTATAGATCCATCCCATTAATTTGCAATTCATTATTTCGTGAAATCTGTTAATTTGCGATAATACAATGGCTCCCAAATTTAATTTTGTGATGTAAAACAGCAATTTTTTTCTGCTTTGCAAGAAATAAGGAATAAAAACCTTTTTGTTTAGGTATAAACTTCTAAATAAATTATAATAATGTGAGGGAAAAGTATATAAGTAACAAAAAAATTTAAATTATTAATTTATTTGGAAAAATATTTTCTTAAATTTTAATAAAATCGATCAAATTAATATTAATTAATGAACATTTTTACACTTCATCCATTAATATTCATTATTTCCACAGTCCTATTTTTAAAAAAAATGACCATGCATTACTAAAGCTAACAACATAAATTGATAAATATTTATAAATAATCCATATTGCTTTCAAATTCATAGTTGAAATCAAACTTGAAAAATTGCAACTGATCAACGTAAAAAATAAAATAAATAATATAATTCTAATTACAAAAAAAGGTAATTTTGTTTTGACAGGTAGGCATGTATGGATTCATTTTCAGAAGTCTAAAATATTTTTAGAAAAAAACTTTGAGAAAATATAACAATATAAAAAAATAATAAAATAAAAAAAATTGTAGAATGAAAAATTATACTTACAAAGTTTACTATAAATATAGCCAAACATTTTTACAATGATATTAATAGAACTAGTTTGGTTGCCAAACACTCAAATACTTATATACTAACAAAGGGGATAGAGCAACATTAGAATAAGTCATATCAGATGTATTTCACAGGCATGAAAGTAGATTTTTTTAGAGAAGTGTGTTTTAAAATCATTTTTATAGTATATTACAAATTTTGTACTCTTAAATCAAAGTGTGCAAATTTTAGCTCAGTAAAGCCCAGAAAGAGGGTAAACATTGAGCAATAAAATTTGACCTAAAATTTTATTTCATCAAAGGAGAAAATTAAAAAATTATTTGTTTCAGGAATTCACCTGGTCTGACATACAAATTCCTTAGCAAAAATAATTAAAATAGAAGATAACTGGCAGTATTTATATGAATTATATTATGAATCTTGTTAATGTGTTGCATGAATTGTTGTGCTTGTTTGAATTTATGATCACTTTTGAAACATTGTCAGGTTGTTCCTGGTTATGGCTTCAGTTATGTGAGCTTGACCTTTACACCCCCAAAAGCAGCAGAGGTTACTCAAGAGATAAACTATAAAGGTCTTGGCATTGGCTACTTAAGTCTGGATAATGAGGTTAAATGATGTTCCAACAAAGATTTCATACACTGGTGTTAAATTTTATTATCAAATATCTTTAAGGCTGATAAATTATGTGCTGTGATGAATAAAATATTTGATCATAGAAATAGCCAAATTTTTCAAAACAAAGATTTAAGTGAATCACCATATTTTACATACTAAAAGATGCACCTTAGTTTTTAAAACAATTTTTAAAGTAAAAAAATAATTTTAACATAGTAATTTAGAGCAAAAATGCATCTTAAGTTTCGAGGCCATATTTTGAAGAAGAAAGTGTGTCATAAATTAAAGTATTTATTACTATAAAATAATAATAAAAATATTAATTATAATAAATAAATATAAATTTTAACAATATTTGTTGACAATATTTGTATAGGACAGAGACAAATCAAGAGTTTCCCGGCTGGAAGGTTATGAAATTGAGGCTGTGAAACTTCATTTTACTGCAAGTGTCAAGCCGCCACTGTGAGTAGTTCATTTTCGAGGTGTAATAAAAAGATTTCACAAGAAATAACATTTAGTGATTCAATAGTGACTTTTGTATTCCCTTTTTCACTGTTAAGAAAGCAGATTCAGCATTTCCAAGTCTCCAAGTCTCATCATTGATCTTTTTTTTTTTAAGTGCGTATGCCGTAAAAAATTATTAAGCATTCTATAAAAAAAAAATAGGCTTCATTCAATTTGAGGGGAAAGTCAATGAAGGGGAGCATTTGAATTTTCATATTATGACAATGTACTAAACAAATGTATTAAGGAAGTTAAACAAATAAGCTCATAAAATTTGTTGCTGAAATACTGATTTAGAATTTAATTAGAATATTGAATATCCTCTGAGGATAATTATTACTGTATCTAAAATTTATTTAGGCTAAATAGGGGAATAAAAATTCAGATAAAAATAAGGGGTGGGAGGGCAGTGTAAGGTTCTGTATATAAGGAGTGGTTATGATTTATGAGATTATATAAGTTTGGTTGTTAAAATGTCAACTGTTTTTATGAAAAAGAATAATTATAATTTAAACTTTTCCAGAAATATTGAGAACATTTCTATAATTAAACCCAAAGAAATATATATTTTAATCCTAATCATTCACCACTTTCTACTAATTTATGACGTGAAATACAATGGCTTACTATCCATGAAACTTGTTGATTGTACGTTCTTGGCAGGCTTACTGTAGAAGAAGCTGATGATGAGGGTTTGGTATTTAGAGCAGCCATGAGTGACATCATGCGCAATGGCAAGGTGAGTTAAAATTTCAGGGGCTAAACACAAACTGTATAATACACAGAATAGGAACCCATTCCACTCATAATATTATTTAACATATTCCTTCATTATCTCCCAAATACAATTTAAAATCTCTAGCAACCATTCACAAATTTATGTCTTAAAACACGCAGTGACAAGAAAAAGTAGAATGAATAATCCTGACATTTTACATTTTACGCATCAATTCTTGTATGAAAAAATAAATAATATTTTATATAACAAGGTTTATTGTATAAATTTGAAAAGAGTTGTAAAAAAATAATTAATTAACAAATTTATGGTTTTGCATATCATTACTCTCTAACATCCTCAACTTCTGATATATCAAAATATAACAAAATGATAAATAACAACCCCCTTTATTTTATATGTGGAAATTATATGTGGAATGCTTTTTAAGATGCGCTGGATAAAGAACATAATTTCCCTGTAAATAACTTACAGTAGGATTTATACATCTTTATTTATCACCGTGCGGTGTTGATTATGTAAGAAAATTTGCCTTATTAGGCAGCTAAAACCAGTGTAATGTATATGTATCTTTTCTATAATACTCAGGTGTCACAACAGGCTCACAAACTGTCCTTGTTAAAGCTCACCAATGACACATTTACCCCACTGTCATTTAAGCTAAGAGTTAAAGATCCGTTTCTGTTAGTAGACCTTGACCCTTCCATAAGTGTTGAAGCCAGATCAAGTGCTTTAGAAACATCAGTTTGCACACTGAATCCAAGAAATCACATTATGGTAAGGCCTTTAAATGTTAGGCTTAATTTGTTAATTTGAATTATGACAGTATTAAATATTAAGTTCACAATAAAAACATGGGCGGAGTTATTCCCCCATAGCCATACATGTTATTAGTGAAGAATTTTTCTGGAGATATTCATGATTTTATTTAATTAGCATGGTTGGAACAATTTTTTGTGTGTTCTTTTATTTAGGTAAACATAGCTTTCATAGTTTCCAAGGCACTGATAAATGTGATTGCTAGAGCAAGAGCAGACAACTGCCTAGAATTCCAAAAACAACTAGTTATTCAATTTGAGAATGGCTTTAAACAGGTGTGTGCAATCAAATGCAGTCTTATTCTCCAATGAAATAAATGTTAAGTTTGGGAGTAGTTAAGTTTTTTGTGCATGCGTGGGAGAAATGTGGATCAAATTATGATATGGCAGTAATCAAAATTTCTTTGAAAGTAAGTGAATTGGGCTGTATTTTCTAAAAGACAGAACACTGAATAACTCAATAGACAATTATTTTGTCCATTAAAAAAAAATTGTCATAGAAATAGACAAAATACACTTTTTAAATTGTAAAATTTCTTATAATTACTAGCACAACTTTGTTATTGAAATTTAAGCATTAAGATAAAAACAGAAAATTTAAACAAAACACAAGACCAAGTTTGTTTTGGGGAAGGGGATGTTAATAAAAATTAAGTATGTTTTCATAAAACACACTAAGCGCCTCAAAGGCTTAAGCTACTTCTAGTTTTCTTATTACTGCAACAGAAAGTTCCTCTCCTTGGGATTCTGGCAGTGCCTCAATTTGAGATCTCTACTGAAATTGTGGATTTTGGAGTTTGTCTTGTGGGACAAAGACGTCAGATGGAAATTTTCATTACTAACTATTCTTCTTCAGACTGTTACTGGAGCATTGAAATAGGTAGGATAATCATTCTGCTAAATGTCATTTTAAACTTGGTACTTGGTTTAATCTGATTAAACAACTGCAATTATGTTTATTACATGGGAATTAAGTTTTATTTGTTCATTATCCCTCTTTTGCATTCATCTTCTTAAGTGTGCATGGTCAGATTAAATAAATATCATCCATACACACATACATATATATGTACATTGTACATGCCTATGTACATTTATATAAATTTTTATTAGGGCTGCACGAATTAACCATTAATTTCTTTATTAATCATTAAAAACTCTATTGATTAAATATCGATTAAATACGTTTAATCTATAAAAATTCAATTTTTTTAGTTTTCATGAACCATAAACGTTATTTAAGTAATGCACGCTTGACATTGTATTCTTATATTTCAAGTTCCACAAATATAAATAAAGTGATTAAAATTTTAAAATATTTTTCTCAGTAATGGGGCGGGCCTACTGAAAATTGATTTTATTTTATAATTATTAGAGCAATTATCCTATATAATAAAAGGTAGTTGTCTGTGCAGCTGTCAAAAGCCGATTGGTTGTCAAATACTACAGCCAATCACTAGTGGAGAAAAATTAAATTTTATTTCCATATTTAACAAATTTACATGGATGTTCAAAACAAAATATTTCTAGTGCAGTATTTTTGTCATCATATTGAAGAAGCTATGCGGCTTAGGAATGCAAGGTGTCGAGAACTGCATTGCAACAGGTCACAGGACGACATCGCCCGTCAACGTCTTTGGACAGGCTTTCTTGCTTGTAGTTACATATTTATGTGTTGGTCATGTCAAAAATCTTAGAAGTAACATTTAAAAATCCACAGATAGGACACATGACTGCTATGACTGTGACGTGTTTGAGTTTCAGCCAAGGTTTGGAGTTCTAAAAGCTCATGTAAATCATGTCAGCAACAGCAAGGCTTTAATCAATGTTTTCTTCACTGCAAAGTAGGTCAACATTTTACCACATTCGCCATGAAACTATTGTCATCAATACATTTTTTATCTAATTAATGCTTTTTTTGAAGTTTTCTACATAAATAGTGCAGATATATAAAATGTTTTTTGTAAAATGGGAATCAATTTAAGAAAGATCTTCATTTGTAAAATAATTCAAAAAAAAAAAAAAAAGGTTACAGTTATGTAAAGCTTTTAAGCAACATAACACCAAAATTAAGATTTACTTATATACTTATATTATTTCTGTGAGGTTCTCTTTATTTTAAACTCTGTATTTTCTGAGATTGAAAACTTTTTTCATATTTATTTAAATCTAAAATAAGAATTACATAACTTTAATCCCATTTACCTACATAAACTCTGAGGCCTACACGTAACTTTAATCCTATTGACCTACATACACTCTGAGGTCTACACACAACTTTAATCCTATTGACCTACATACACTCTGAGGCCTACACGTAACTTTAATCCTATTGACCTACATACACTCTGAGGTCTACACACAACTTTAATCCCATTTACCCACAGACACTCCGAGGCCTACGACTGCAGGTACGTTGTGACAGGACACCTGGGTGAGATGATGAGGTACATCCATGTTGTAGGAGTCGGATCTTATGATGGGAAACATGAAGCCATTTTGAATATTTAATCATTGGAGCTGTTTGAAGGAAGCTATTTAAAAGTGACTGTTTTAATATGTTTCTTAACAAATGATCTGTTGACATTAAATACTGGATTTTAATCAATTATCTCATTAGAAACTGTGATAAAGTGATAATGTTTGCTATCTTGCCTATAAAGCTATGAGTGATAAGTTCAAATTATCTTTGTAACTAATTCAAAGCAATGGTAATGATGGTTTTATATTTATGTTTTGACCATAACAAAAATAATTCCTAACTAGCAAACCGTGAATTGATTCAAGCTTATCATATCAAATGTAGATCAGAAAATAAATAAGAAATATGATGTAAACAAACAACTAGGACAAATATTGACTGCTGTAGCTATTCCTGTGACCAAATCACATAATATTAGAGGGAAAAGCTGGACAACTTTTGCTGTTAGCGTAATTATCATAATAATTATGAAAAGCATATAATTTTGTTTCAAGTACTACCAAGTGCAATTACTTAAATTAAGAAATGATTCTTAATTCTTATAATGGTTAAATGCAGATTATTAAATCAGGGCTCAGCAGCTGTTATTGTCACATTGAATTTTTGTTGCTGTTGGGCAACATGTGTTATTTTACTTTCATTAAAAAAAAAGTTCACTGATTAGCCAACAATAGAATTTCAAAAAGTTTATTATTATAGTCTGGAGATAATGATGTGATATAAAAACCAGGTTATCTATCCTCTGGCACTGTTTAACTCGTAAATATGAATATTTATGACCCACCTCAACAGCATCTACTTAGAATTTATTTAAAGTAACACACTTACCAAACCTCTTATACTACACAAACACCATTCATATCCTCAGATTGAATAAGACCATAACTAAACATTCTGATATCAGAGTATTAAAAGCACAAAACAATTTACTTGTTAATAAAGTAAAAAAAAAATTAATTATTGTTTTTTTTCTTTTAAATCTATATTTATCAGTTTGCTGAACAGAAATTTTGCAAAAAAAAATTTAATGAATTTAAGAAACAAATGAATAAAATGAATTTAAATATGCTCTTTCCCATCACACCAACCTTAACATTATATTTAAAAAAAAAAGATAAACTACACTTAAACTCATGGTGTAAATGGCTTGTAGGAAGCTCAGGGTGGGGTAAGCTTTT
This sequence comes from Radix auricularia, assembly GCA_002072015.1. Taxonomy (NCBI): domain Eukaryota; kingdom Metazoa; phylum Mollusca; class Gastropoda; family Lymnaeidae; genus Radix; species Radix auricularia. Next base: position 71,940 of record MUZC01000306.1, on the reverse strand, counting down.
TTCGCACATTTTCTAACAAACAAAAAGACTACTCTGGAGTTCACGGAAAATCCTGTCCTTTACCCCAAGTATAAAGTTAAATGGCCTCCCGAGAGTGGACAGTCTGTACGTACACCTCATCATATTTCATACACCATCACCTTTACCTCCTCAAATTATAAAATATAAGCCCTGTCCTTTGCACTTATTTTAAATTCTGTTTGAAGCAATTTTTTTTCCAATGTGATATTTTATTGCATGTCTTTTGTCAATATTTAGCCTAGAATAAAAACCTTGTGTATATATGAAAGTAAAAAAATGAAAATAAATTAATTTTAAAAAAGCAAAAACAAATTCAAGTGTTTTTCTTGTAATTAGTTTTGTGTGAATTTAATCAATTTCTTAAATATTTCATTAGATGAACTGAGTAAAATGGTTACAGTAAGATTGAAGTGTTTTATTCTAGTAGAAGTTAGTAAAGTTAGTTTAGTATTGGGGAGAATTCTCCATTCCTTAACCATTTTCTGTGGGGAGGGCATTAGGAGAAATTATTTTAAATATATTCTCATTTCTTATTCTTATTAATTTTGAAACTTGGAATCCACAAAATATTCTCCACTCTTGTCCGTAAAGCTTTCAATGATAATAATAACTTTATAATCAATCAGAAACTTATGAAGTATATAAAAAGGTAAACATAATTTTTCCTTTAGACTTCAATTGAAACATATTGGGCCGTCCATAAAGTACGTCATGCTCCAGAGGGGGGGGGGTCTCTATCTTCAGTACCACTAAGATAAAATCTTGCCAATGTCGATACAGTTTAGGAACTTCAGTTACAAGCAAACGTGAACGAATCACCTCATGTCTTTTTCTCACAGACAAAGTACTTTGGCATAGTTACTTTAACATTATAATTCATCGCACCATTACCAGGTGCTTTATACCTCACTGGATTCAGTAAGCATCAATCTTTGGAGTATAGAATTGTTTGTGATCCAGCTTAAAAAAATGGCCCATCTCGTCCACTCTGCCTCTTTGTTGGTCTTTATCTTGACCACTGTGTCGTGTGGTGAGTAAAACATGCAAACTTCAAAAAGGAAGTCAGGAACGACAATGCAATAAAAAAATGGATTTTAAATAGTACAAACTTTACATTATGTTCAGATTTGATTTTAAAAAATTGGTAGGGCTGCGGAAATTATCGATTAATTTCTCGATTAATGGGTAAGAAATTTTATCGATTAAAATTATTTTAAAAGATAAAATAGGGATTAAATTTAAAGAAGATGTTTTAAATAATTTGCACTATTCGTTACTAAATAAGTAATTATTAATAATTAAGAATAGTAAATAGTTTGCTTTATTTACTTACATACTTCTCCATTGCAAAAAAAGAGATTTTAAAAAAGTAAACTTTGAAAGAATGCTGTTTTTATAAGGAAAATGATATAAAAAACTAAACATTGTTTTTACTTAATTTGCAATAACAAAATTTAAATTCATTGACATTATGTGAACTACTTAAATTTAAATTAAAAAATGTCAATTGACTGTTTTTGTTACTTCCCTTGAAATTTTTAGTTTGATGACGTCATACATCTTATTTTCGGCTTTAATCAAAATTATCGATTAATTATTCAGTAATTTTTCAAAAGTTAACGATCAATTTTAAATTAATCGATAACAACCTTAAAAATTGGGTTATATTCTTATCTGATTTTTGACATTAAAGGCGCACATATACAGAAGATTATTGCGTCCCACCTGGGCTGTTTAAGATTTTTGACAAATTAACGGTTAATTAATAGTTAATTTAGATTAAAACCAAAAGTTAAAATTTATGATGTCATAATTAACACTTATTAAACTTTCTTGTTGAAAATCTAAATAAAACTGGAATGTCTCCTTTATATGTCATCTTTTAACCAACTACTCAAAAAGTGTGTTGACTTTATTTGGTTCAAAAGATGAGCGTGTCTAATTGACAATATAACCAGCCGAGCTGAACAATCATTCACTGCGAACTGAGGTAACAGGTATGCACAGGTATGCACATAATGGGCTTGGCAAGGAATGCCATGACCGGATATCGGTGTTCATTGAATTTGGACCTTTTGAGCCGTTGTAGAACCTTCATCTTCATTTTGTAACGCAGTAATTCATCAGAAGAGCTGTCGTCATTTTCTGTCTCTGAATCAGACTCCATTACTGCCATTAGCTAAATACGCTTTTCATTTGGTTTGCTAAGTAGGCAAATGGCAAAGTGTAAGAACCATAGGAGGCGAATTTTATCAACATTTTGAACATTCCCGTCAGTCGATAGTTTAAAACAAAAATGTTCGTGTAATCGTCTGGAAATTTATTATTTATCAGCTGCTATTTATTATTATTATTTTTTCTTTTAAATTGAAATCCAATAATTCGTAAGTAATGAGTTGATTAATCGTTTAAAAAAATAATTTAATAGATTTTTTAAACGATTAATCGGGAAATTACTCGTTAATTTCCGCAGCCCTACATCCTACACTTCATGATTTAAGTCATTTCCCCCCCCCCTCCATTTTTATTAGAGCTTTGCATTTAAAGAGAGTGTGAGGTATCCTGCCATGTTTATTCCGTCCATTCCACGCCCGAATGCCAGAGGAGAAGAAGAAGGATTTGTGTGTGTTTATTCTTGCGAATAGAACAGGAAAAGTGTTGACCACTATGTTTATGGATTACTGTAGCTGTGTAGGTCCAAATTAGAATTTTAAGCCTCATATATTATTACCAATTTACTCGTTGTTATTCTGTCATCTTGTGTTTCTAGGTATAGTATTTGAACTATTGGAGTTACTCTTGTCAGTTTTTTTTTTTTTTTTTTTTTTTTTTTTTTTTTTTTTTTTTTTTTTTTTTTTTTTTTTTTTTTTTTTTGGAATTCGCTCTAACTTCTCTATGTTTGGTTTGGTGGGTGAGTCTCAGATAGAAGATGCATATTCTCGTATAGGTCTGATCAATTTAAGTGTAATTTAGCATTTTACTTTTACTTTCTTATTAAATTTGTAAAAATGTTTTGTTGGATTTTAAAATTATTTTATTGTTAAGTAATTCAATGAGAATTTTTCAGTTGACATTTTAATGGGTCTTAAAGACATATTCCAACTCGTTTCCAATTTTTGTGATTCACTAAAGTCTTTTTGTAAGATTTCGGGATTTGGTGGTAAATACCAACAAAAATTATTAAGAAGACTTTTTTTTTCATTAGCTCTCTGCGTTATTCGATAAAGATATTCTTCAGAATCAGAAGGATATCAATACATTAAGTTTCCTCATCTAATAAATACTAATGGAAACATCTCCCAAATACATTAAAACTAACCCAGCTTAAAGGCTTGTTAAAATATGAATCGTTTCATATAAAGTGGAACCTCTTATAACGAGCATAATTTGTTCCAGAATGTTACTCGTTAAGTGAAACACTCGCTAAACGAAACGATTTTCTCCATACAAATCAATGCAAAATGCGATGATGCGTTCCATGCTAAAAACACTCATTAAATAAAAAAAATAAAAAATAAACATTTATTTGTAAACAATTACTTATGAATTGTTAAGGAGTGTGACAAATTAGAGAACAATTTAGATTTTAAACAAATAAACGTAAATAAAAATATGAATTTATGACAAATAATTAGATATATTCCTCTTAAACTAGAAAACTGTCTAAAGACATTTGTTTTTTGCCGACGCTTCAAAATTTGACAAAAATGTGTCCCAACAGTTTCATATACATTCTTAACCCTCCCTTTCAAGCGTGCATCTGCTTAATTTTGTTTTTGCTCTTGGGAATTATAGTTATAGTTCAAATCGTTGATGTTGACCCCTTGTATGTGCGTGCTAGATTAGCCACGCTCACACCTTGTTCTCACCTGTCAATGGTTTTATTACGTTTCAAGTTTCTCTTGTGATTGTCTTCTTGTGTTTTTTTTTTCTTCGAAGACATTTTAGCACAGGTTAATATAACAATTTGCACATAAAAAAATTACGATTAGTCTACTGCCTAAATGAAAAAAGTGTGAAAACGGGGTATCACCACGAAAACAATAAGCTAACAGACCGATTGCTGAATACAAACTAATGCATCGGCGCGGAAGTCCCGGCCCACAAATGAATGTCACTAAAAGGGGATTTCCTCTGCTTTTTTAAAACTCATGCTTATTTTTGCTCGTTATGCGAATTAATTGTTTTGAGAGGCGCTCGTCATGAGAGGTTCCACTCTAATGACATTAGTAATAAAAAATGTAATTTGCAGCTGTTATCTGGGATCCTTGTGGAAATTACCATTGTCAAAATGGTGGCAGCTGCACTGCGCCAGCTGACGCCCCTTACTGTCTGTGTCCAAGTGGTTTTACAGGCACTCACTGTCAGACAAAGGCACAATTTGTAGGTAAGTAATGGACGACTTCTAAAACGCGGTACTTTAAAAAAGTTTTATCTTATCTTAGATATAAAGACGCTCCTTCTATGCAGAAGATAATTGCGTCCACAGACCATGAGAGATGATCTGTTGGCAAGTGATGCAGCGGTCACAGGCCACGGCTATAAAGGTTGCACGCATTACCCAGCCACCTAACTATTGTCTAGTTAGGTACCCATTCAGAGCTGGGTGACTCGGGACTCCTCAGGCCCCGGGAACAAATCCTCGCCATCGCGTGGATTCGAACTCGTGACCATCGGTAAGCCAGTCGAGACATATTTTAATCTCCATAAATGACAAAACAGGAGCTCTTGAGAAAAATGCTTCTTTAATACTTCTAATATTCAATACAGACGGTAAAATCATTATTAAACCCACATTCAACAAACGTAAATTGTGTTGATTAAATAATGCAGTTTTTAAAATCAATTAATATATTGTGTTTAATTTGATACAACACGCTGGGCTCTACTGGATTAGGGACGGTCATAGTTTAGATTAGATTGATCTTTCAAGAAAAATGACCGAGGTACTTTAAGAGTTAGCTTTAAAATTATGTTTGAAAAAAAAATAGTAATGTCTACTAAAATAAGACAAACAAGCATGACCGCTTCCACAAGACTTGGCTATTGACAATGTGATAACTAAAGATAACAATAAAAACTTATGGTCCTTTATCAAATCTAAAAAAAAATGGAGCCTTCAGGTATAGCCACACTAAAAGGCTCAAATAATAAAACCTATAATGATAATGAAAATAAAGCTAATATCCTTAACAAATATTTTGCATCATCATTTTCTGCCTCAGGCGACAAGGAAATTTCAATAAATTTAAATAAATTGGAAGAAATAGGTAACATAACTGTAGATGAGATAGGTATACATTCACTCCTAAAAAACTTAAAAATAAACAAAGCTACTGGCCCAGATGAATTACCTGCCAGGTTATTAAAAGAATTAAGCAATGAACTGTCCCCAATCCTCGTAGTTCTTTTTCAAGCCTCTCTAAACCAGGGTAAAGTGCCCGAGGATTGGAAATTAGCCTATGTAACGCCACTCTTTAAGAAAGGTGATAAGTCAGACCCTGGTAATTACAGACCTGTATCACTTACTAGTATCACATGTAAATTACTGGAACACATAATATATAGCAGAATAGTTAACCACCTTGACAAATATAATGCCCTATGCCCACACCAACATGGCTTTAGAAAGAACAGATCATGTGAAACACAATTGATAGGCTTAATAGATGATCTATCAAAAGGCTTAGATAATAATGATCAAATAGATACAATATTACTAGACTTCTCAAAAGCATTCGACAAAGTTCACCACCTTAGTTTACTCAAAAAACTTAAATACTTTGGAATCTCAGGTCCCTTACATCACTGGATCCAAGATTTCCTATTGGGTAGGGAGCAAACTGTAATAATTAATGGTTCTAAATCTACACCAATAAAGGTTAACTCAGGAGTTCCACAAGGAACTGTCCTAGGTCCCTTACTATTTTTAATTTATATAAATGACTTACCCAACAATATCTCAACAGGAACTAAAGTTAGGTTATTTGCTGATGATTGTATAATCTATAGAACAATCAAGTCAGAACAAGATAGCAAAATTTTACAAAAAGACTTAGATGAATTAATAAAATGGGAAACTAACTGGAGTATGTCCTTCCACCCAGAAAAATGTCAACTGCTAAGAGTAACAAAGAAAAAGAAACAAATAAATTCAAAATATTTCATTCATGGAAAAGAACTAACCCAAACTAAAGATGCGAAATACTTAGGAGTCATAATAAATGAGAAACTATCTTGGAATCCCCATGTCAATGAAGTTATTAAAAAATCAAACAAAACCTTAGGCTTTATAAAAAGAAACTTTTACAAATGTAACAAAGATATAAAACTAAAATGCTATCTCACCCTGGTGAGACCTATACTAGAATATGCATCTTCAGTATGGGACCCATCCACCAAAGAAAATATTGATAAGTTAGAACAAATACAAAAAAGAGCTGCCAGATTCATTACTGGAGAATATTCAAAACTGACAAGAGTAACACCATTAGTTAAATCATTAAACCTTGAAACACTAGAGGATAGAAGAACCAAGAGTAAATTAGTAATTATACATAAGGCAATTAATTCTAATTTAGAAATACAACACAAAGATAACCTAATACAACCCTCAAATAGACATAAAGATAAAAACACTTTTCTTATTATGCAAGAACAAACACATACAAGTTTTCTTTCTTTCCGTCCGGTATTCGGGCGTGGAATGGGTTGCCTGAAGAAACCAGGAAAGCCACCACTTTATCATCTTTTAAAACTCTAGTAAGAATACAGGACTAAACACAAACCATAGAAATACGTAGGACGCAATAATCTTCTGTACAGAAGGAGCGTCTGTAACATATAAGATAAGATAAGATAGATAAGGACGTTCAAAAACAATCTTATCACTAATATAATTGTCACATTCACTGTATATTTGTTTATAACTCAAAAGAAAGATGATTATTATAATTAATAATATTTTCCACAGAGATTAGCCGTGACCCTTGTGTCAACTATCACTGTCAAAATGGCGGACAATGCACTGCTCCCGCTGATGCTCCTTATTGTGTGTGTCCAGCCGCCTTTACAGGAACTCACTGTCAGGACGTTGTTTAGTCAGGAGATAACAGAGAAAAAAAACGTCCCTTCTCATACGTGCTCATGGGCGTCTTCAATATATTTGTAATAAACACTTCCTTATTTACATGAATTCTGTGTTTACTTTGTGCGTCTTTCATTTTAAGTGTTTTTACTACTACCGAAGCATCAACAAAAGCTGGATGAGCAATTTAGTTTACTTTTGGCCAATTATGCTTTTAAGTTGCCAGACAACTATAGACACTATGAGGCCTATGACAGCATATAAGTTTTGATAGGACACGTCAGTGAGATGATGAGGTACATCCTGAGGTGTCACTAGGGTTAGTGTCACCCGGTGAGGCCCGCCCCCTATTGACGCCACTGTGTACATCCATGTTGTAGGAGTCGGATCTTATGATGGAAAACATGAGGCCATTTTGAATATTTAATAATTGGAGCTGTTGGAAGGAAGCTACATTGAAACCACTATTTTTATATGTTTTATAACAAATGATCTGTGGCACATTACATGCAGGATCTTCATACATTATCTCAACAAATTCCTAACTAGCAAACCGTGAACTAACTTATGCTTATCATATGAAATGAAAACCATAAAGTAAAAAAGAAACATAATAATTTACTTTTTAAATTTAATTATGAAATGAAAACAAACAAGAACAAATATTCACCGCCTATAGCTATTTCTATGACCAATGGACCAATTATCATTATATTAGAGTGGAGAGTTGGAGGACAAATTTGCTGCTTGATTTTGAGCCAATAGCCAAATTATCATAATGATTAAGCATAGAATATATTTAGTTTTTCAGTACTACCAAGTACAATTACTTAAATTATAAAACGAATCTGGTAGTGGTTAAATGCAGATTATAAAATCAGCATCTGGGATTGTGCCATCGATGCTTTTTCTTGTCAATTTATTTTACTTTCCGTTTAGTACAGATAAAGATGGATAATAGTTTACAATTGTGTAAGTCCACTGATTAACCAATATTAGAATTTCAGAAAAGTTTATTATAATAGTCTTGAGAACTTACTGTTATATAAAAACCAGGTCATCTATCCCCAGGCACTGTTTAACTTGTAGATATGAATATTTTTGACCCACCTCAACAGCATCGACATAGAAATTATTTAAAGTACACACTTAACAAACCTCTTATACTATACAAACACCATCCATGTCCCCAGATTGAATAAGACCATAAACTAGACATTCTGATATTAGAGTATTAAAAGCACAATGCAATTTTATTGTTAACAAAGGCAAAAAATTATTATTATTTTTTACATTTATAATATTTATCATTATGCTAAATAGAAATTTTGCAAATACACACACACGCAAATAAAAAGAATTAAAAAAAAACCAACAACAACAACAAATGAATAAAAGGAATGGGAATGGAATATGATTTTGCCTAACCTAGTACTAGTAGCCTATTATAAAAAAGATAAACCACACAAAACCCCGTGGTTTATATCATTGTAGTGAAGCTCAGGGTAGGGTAAGATTTCTTGCAACTTTCTTACAAACAAAACAACTCCGCAGCTCACTCAAATCCTGTAACCCAGGGTTTACTGTCCCTACGCCTCATCTTTCATTCGTCATCACTCTTAATACATTATCCTTTATAACAAAAGTCAATTTTCTCTCTGGTCATCGATAGCGATTGGTCCCTCAAACTCTTACAGAATCCCACAGCCAATCAGAAAAACTAAATCGCAATTACATATTGAACATGTTACGCGGAGGCTCAAAACGAGTTATTTTTGGTGCTGTATTTTTCCAGTAATTTATTTTTTGATAGGTACGCGTTGGGATTTAAAGTAATAAACTTTGTTTTTACGGGTTATTTATTATAACTATAATGAGTAGCATTTTTGACGTGATGCACGTATGGCTGGTCGAGAAGGCTGTTGGAGGGAAGGTACAACTTGCCACCGAAACAACGGCGATACACAGGCTTGTCCATGGGACATATTTTTCTGTCCCATCCCATCCCATCCCATGGGACGTTTCCCATGGACAAGCCTGGCGAAACGTCATTGGACGGGCTTTGATGCTCGTTTCATATAATAAAAGCCCCTGTCCTTTGCACTTTAATTAAGTTGGAAACAATTATTTTTCCAATGTGATATTTTATTGCATGCCTTATGTCAGTATTTAGCATAGAATAAAAACCCCATGTGTGTAAGAAATTTAAAAAAGAAGAAATTTATTTGTTAAAAAATGTAAATCTATTTTTGTTGTGAAGTTTTGTGTCAATTTAACCAATTTCTTAAATATTTCATTAGATAAATTGATAAAAATGATTAAAGTAAGATTGTTTTATTCTGGCTAAGTAATTAATAACCATTTCCTGTGAGAGGGGGATTACGAGCCATTGTTTTTAATGTATTAATATTTCTTAATCTTATTACTTGGTAATTTTGAAATTCGGCGGCTACAAAATATTCTCCCCGTGTCCATAAAGCTTTCAATTATTACTTTATAATCAATCAGAAACTTATAAAAGTATTTAAAAATTAAGAACTTGAATCTATGTATACGCCTATTACGAACCGCGTAAACGGGTTCTCTTTGTGAGTCCAATTAAAATAAAATCTCACCAATGTGGACAAAGAATAGGAACGTCAGTGACAAGCAAATATGAGACCTTCGCCTCAAACGTCTGGTTCTCACAGACTCAGTACTTTGGGATATTTACTTTAACATTACAGATCATCGCCTTGTTACCAAGTGTTTTATACCTCACTCAATTCATCAAGTTTTGCGGTATAGAATTGTTTGTGATTCAGCTTAAATAATGTCTCGCCTCATCCACTCTGCCTCTTTGTTGGTCTTTGTCTTGACCCATGTGTCGTGTGGTGAGTAAAACATGCAAACATCAAGAATGAAAGTCAACAAGAAAAGTTATTAAAAATGGATTTTTAGTTATTATTAATTCAGATCAAAATTTTAAGAATACACGTAAATAAACTTGATTTAAAAAAAAAGAGGATTATATTGTTATCGTGTACATTAGAGAGGCTATTTCTTTACAGAATATTATTATGTCCTACGCTAACCTATTATTAATGTCTAGTCTTGCATTTTATTAAAGTTTTGAATTTTAATATCTTGTGGTTCATATTGGCATGTTCATTCCGCCCACTCCACACCCGAATGCTAGACGAGTAGAAAAAGGATTTGTGTGTGTTTATTCTTGTGAATGGTACAAGAAATTCAAAGCGTGTTTAAACCTATGCCTGTTGTATTAGATTATTGTAGCGTTACATTTCCAAATTATAATTCATTGCCATATCTATTGTTTCTTCTTTGCTCTCCTTTTACTTAGTTTTTCTAGGTTAGTATTTGAGTAACTCTTGTCAGTGGTGTATATTCACCAGGAATAAATCCTGCACTGTAACGATTTTAGAATTAATTTTATGTTTTCTTGGTTGATGGGTTCCATTCATATGATGTATATTATAGTTTAGGTATGACCGATGTAAGGTAGTATAGGTCTGACCAATGTAAGGTAGTATAGGTCTGACCAATGTAAGGTCGTATAGGTTTGACCAATGTAAGGTAGTATAGGTCTGACCAATGTAAGGTCGTATAGGTCTGACCAATGTAAGGTAGTATAGGTTTGACGAATGTAAGGTCGTATAGGTCTGACCAATGTAAGGTAGTATAAATCTGACCAATGTAAGGTAGTATAGGTCTGACCAATGTAAGGTAGTATAGGTCTGACCAATGTAAGGTAGTATAAATCTGACCAATGTAAGGTAGTATAGGTCTGACCAATGTAAAGTAGTATAGGTATGACCGATGTAAGGTAGTATAGGTCTGACCAATGTAAGGTAGTATAGGTCTGACCA
>MUZC01000306.1:39378-58163 GCA_002072015.1 Radix auricularia | reverse complement strand
ATGTTCACTAAGGTTAATACGTAAGGTAGTATAGGTCTGACCAATGTAAAGTAGTATAGGTCTGACCAATGTTCGGTAGTATAGGTCTGACCAATGTAAGGTAGTATAGGTCTGACCAATGTAAGGTAGTATAGGTCTGACCAATGTAAGGTATTATAGGTCTGACCAATGTAAGGTAGTATAGGTCTGACCAATGTAAGGTAGCATTTTAGTTTTATGTTCATATAACATTTGAAAAAGTTTCTTCTCAAAAAGCCTACATTAATGTTGAATTATGAAATTATTTCATTAATATGTGGCTTGCATTAAACTAATTAAAAAACAACAACTCATAAGTACTTGACATCTTTAGTTTTGATTAGCTGTTTTCTGTGAATGAATTTGTTTGTATTTGTTTGTTTCTTTTCTTTGATACTCTTAACAGTTGACATTTTTCTGGGTGGAGACACTCCAAATGTTTCCAATTTTATAGTTTATCAAAATCTTTTTGTAAGATTTCGGTATCTCTTTCTGATGGTACATGCCAGACAAAATGATTATGAAGTCATTAATTTCTGTTTATTGACTCTTATACTTAGAGGTGTTATTCGGTGAAGATTGTGTTCAGAAGGATGTCCTACATTAAGTTTTCCTTTATTTAAATGCTTCAGAAAACATCTTCCGAATCGCATACGGGCTGAATAGTGACAGTCGTAATAGCTACTTCATAATAGCTATTGTTTCAACACAGCGATTGTCTTAATGGCGACTGTTAAAATAGCGACTTTTAAAAAAAAATTCTTTTGATAATATTTGAAAAGCTTACTGTGTCTTGCCTAAATTGGAGATTATAAAATTTAGAAAAAAAAGTGACATGATAAGCCATGTTTTTTTTGTACAGAACGGACAATACAAAATTAAATACAATCAACTGGAGATGTGTATAAATAAATGTTGGTGTTGTAAAGAGTGTATATGTTACAGGCAATATATGAAATCAGAATGCCACGGCAATGTATGGCCTGATGGTTTCAGGCAAAGTATGAAATTTGTAAAACGTTTGCATACTTTGCCTAAGCATTCTATAGAATGCCGGATTTTGTTTAGGCAAAGTGTAAAAAGAGCACAACAAAAGACTTTATTGATAATTACGTATTTTAAAGTGGAAGTAATACAAAATTAAGCCCATGATGTAAGCTCTGTATTATTTTCTTGAGGTCTTCTTCGGTTTCCACATCTTTTAAATCATTGTAAGGTAGGGACAACGTTGTGAGGCCTACTTTAGCTTTTCAGCCAAAGAGAGCTTTATATGGTGATCTTTTAATCCTAGAATGAAAAGCTATGTTCTTCTTGAGTTGGACGAACCGTAACCTCTCAATCCAGTGGCCAGTTATTTCATCTTGCATCCAAGCACCCAGTATATTTTCTATGTCCTTGTTAGATCTTTCGACGCTCCCCTGGATTTGTATGTAGCGCGGCTTACCATGAACGATCTTCATGGTGGGCCAGTACTCCTGTAGGTTACTTACCACACTGTTTGCAAACTCCCTGACGTTATTGGACTGTAGAATCATTGGAGCACCAAGCAACGTAAATATGTTTACGAGCTGGTATGCTACTTCTTGTGACCTCTTTGTCTTAAGGGCCCTGAGAATCACGAACTTGATGAGATGATCTTCATACACAATTATAAACTTATATTCCCCATCATGATGTGATTGAAAGTCAGTGAGGTCGACATGACAATGAGAGTTGAATTCAGAAAAAGCTATTGGCTTGACCACAATTACTTTTGTACGCCTTTTTGTTTTTTTCTGGCAATGTTCACTAAGGTTAATACACAGTTCAATATCATGACGGGTAGCGTTCTTGTATTTGGGTGAAAGTTCTTTCCACATTCTGTCCCGTCCTCCATAACCAAAAGCAAAATGTGCTTTATGAAGTACGTCAAATATCTTGGAGTCCACGACGTAAAAGAAACTCGCACTCCCGCTTTCTTTAAGAGGGTAGATCGACTTACTCTTATTTTCCACCATCATGACACCATAGTGTTTCCCTCAGCCAACAGGCATGTGGTTCTTGCTTATTGATGGTCTCAGGAATTTTCACATCGTCCACCAACTTTTGGTACCAGTTTCGGTATTTTTTAAATTAAAAAACGCCGTTTCAGCAGCATTGGCTCTTACTTTAGATAACTCATCCTAAAACCGTCATTGCATGTCAACATGGCGTGATTCCTGTCCGAGCACTACATTCTTTTCCGTCATGGTCACTCAGCCATCCAAGAGGAAACATTGGAGAACGTGTTTGGAATCTCAGCCGGATGATAAAACTGACATCAAGAGAAAAATTTTGGCAATTTTTGAAGCTGAACCTCGTTCAGACTAAACGATGTCTTACAATAACTTTCAACACCACCGCCAACACCAGTGGCCGGAATATGGCGGGAGTAGGCCACTTACATACTTTACCGGACGACAACTCGGTTCTCTACAGAATGCTTAGGCAATATATGATATATCAATCATTTCATACTTTGCCTGAAACCATCAGGCATTCTATACATTGCATAGGCATTCTATAGAATGCCTGAATTTCACACTTTGCCTTAAGCATATACACATTTTGGGACACTCAGTATAATACATATGTAGAGCTAAGGGCTTCTTTTATAGTAAAAATTTCTGTAAAAAAAAAAATTGTAACTGTTAAAACTGCAGATAAATAAAGCTCGATAGAGATTAGCAGACATAGATGCAGTCGATTAATTGAGGGTGGGGGTGGCGGTGGGAGGGGTAGGGGTGGCGTATGGCTGCACTTTTAAGCTAGAGAAAAACATAACATTATTTTTTAAAGTCTACTTTTAACAGTCGCTACTTTGAACCCATGCCCTCCCTAATCCATTAAAACTAACTCAGCTTAGAGTGTTGATAGATTACGAACAATTTCCTATAGTAATAAACATTGTAATTTGCAGCTGTTATCTGGAATCCTTGTGGAAATTACCATTGTCAAAATGGTGGCAGCTGCACTGCGCCAGCTGACGCCCCTTACTGTGTGTGTCCAAGTGGTTTTACTGGCACTCACTGTCAGACAAAGGCACAATTTGTAGGTAAGTAATGTACGACTTCTAAAACGTGGTTCTAATACTAATAGTATCTAAAAACATATTTTAATATCTCTAATAGACAATCAGGGATTCTTTTTTTTTTTTTTTAAATTGCTATTTCATGCTTTTTTCCCTTCTTTTTTCTCTATTTGATGTTCAAAGTATTCAATAAAGAAAGGCAAATAAGTTTTACACACATATTCGACAAAAACGAAATGCGTTGATAAAATATTTCAGTTTTTAAATCACGATTTTTCATAAAATAATAAAAGACATCAAATTTAGATCTAGATCTACATTTAACACTTAGCACAAATAATAAAAAAGTAATAACAAAACTTAACTCTCTTATATAAAAATTAAGAATTATAATGCGTTAAATTTTATGCAACACGCTGGGCTCAACTAAATAAGAAACGTCATAACTTAGATTAGATTGATCTTTAAAGTAAAATGACTCAAGTACTTTTAGTGCTTGCTTAAAATTATGGTTGGAAAAAAACCCAACAAAACTTCTAGATCCCAAGGCTAGACAGCCATGAATGTGATTCAATAAACAGGTGTAATGATTTCCACATGATTTGGCTATTTATATTGTTATTCAAAGTTATTTCTTGAAGGATAATAGGTTAAAAAAACATTATCACTATTTTAAATGCCATAAGGGTCATAGGCTATATTCACTGTCATATTTGCCTATGTACTTTAAAGAAACATGATTCGTTAGTTAATAATATTTTCCACAGATTTTATTCTTGACCCGTGTGTAAACTATCACTGTCAAAATGGTGGACACTGCTTTTCCCCCGCTGATGCTCCCCATTGTGTGTGCCCAGCCGCCTTCACTGGAACTCACTGTCAGGACGTTGTATAGTCGGGAGATTGCCGAGAAAAAAAAACTCACTTTTCATATGTGATCTCTTGAAACCATGTCCAATAAACACTTCTTTATTTACATATATTCTGTGTTTACTTTGTGCGTCATCCAGTGCGAGTGTTTGACTGCTAACTGAAGCATCAATGGCAGCTGGATGAGTAATTTAGTATCACGTTTGGCAAGTTATGCCTTTAATGTTGCCTCGCCTCTATCTTACTCGCACCATACAGCAGATTGGAGTCACCATCAATGCCCCCTTTAAGTTGCGCAGGTTTCTAACTGACGCCGTGCTGCAGTTTAGAATTATCGCGCTGAAAATTAGATAAAATATTTTTTTAAAAAATGGATTCCGTGCAGCTTTGAACACGAGTTGCTTTTTGAACTTTACACACGGACAAACGAACCTTAGATTGAACATTGGTCACCGTGCAGCAAATGTACAAGATGGTGAAAATGTCAAAATGCTAGTTTGGTCTATACACCCCAGATTGACGTAGGATCATAAGTGAATGTTTAATGAAGTGTTACCGTTAGAAGCGTGATAACGAAAACAACAATTTAAAAACATTTGTTGTGTTACCTAAACTTTCTATAAGTTATCCACTTACACACATACTGCGTAGCGCTGTAAAATTTCGAATAGAATTAATTGAATTTGATTTTGTACGTTCTATAATTAAGGGGGATAAGTTGAGTGAACTTTCAAATCATGCGTGTACATGAGATCATTGCTCACATATCAGTGAAAATAATCTTAGTTGCCTTAAGTACATCTTAGACCGAGAACGTGTACACAATATGGACAATCAGAATATTGTTTTGTTTATTTCTGACGTTCTCGAGAACAATGAATCTGTATCGGTTCTTTGCTGACGAATTCCGCTTGCCAAGGTTTCTAAAATTGTCGATAGACCAACCAATCTTATTCATTTTGAAAAGCCTGTTCTGTGTTAGCTTAGGGTCGTCCCATTATGAGCTCAGCCTCCACGGACCGCTGTTTTGAGTTGTGACATGGTAAATTTTGCTAAGACTCAACTTTGTTTTGATTGATTCTATAAAAAAGGGGGGGGGGTGCCGTTGAAGGGGGAGTACGTAAAAATAAGTTAACTAGAATATCCCCTAACACAGGAAATCAGCCAATCGTTTCATAATAATCCTCTTTAAAAGATTTTTTTTCAATACTCTAGCTTAGAGCTGATAGCCGCTTATAAGTAACTAACTACGGCGTTTATCACCAGAACGTGTTTATTTTACAAAACTTGAGAACAAACCACACCTTCCCAGAGTCAGAATGGTACCTAATTCAGAATAACTAACGCCACCGTTTTGGGAGGGGGGTGTGAGAATAGTATAAACAATTAGATTAAACAATTTTTTTTCGCAGCAGCATAAAAGAATGTCAGCGGGTTTTCCTGCTCATGTCTCAAATGAACGGATGTCTTTATAAACTTGACTTGGCCCCACAGAATCCTGGCCATGGGCCCAAAATATGGTCAACAAAGCGGAAAACTTCTCAAGGTGGAGGCCAGCGACGTGTTTGAATCACCTGTACCTGCCTCACCTATGACAGTTGACCCGTTGGCGCACCTGCGGTATGGGCTGCACTTTGTGTTCATCTTGTCGGTTCACGTATTTATACAGGAGATAGGTTTGGACATGAATAAAATACAGTACCCGACACTCAGCCTAAATTGTTCAAGAGATTCGACACAAAATGTAAAAGGGCAGATAGATTATTGTGTACGTAAAAAGAACAACGAAGTACACCACAGTCAAAATAAGTGACATCGTATGCTGACGCTCCTTCTATGCAGAAGATTTTGCGTCCACAGACCATGACAGATGATCTGTTGGCAAGTGATGTAGCGGTCACAGGCCACGGCTATGGGCGTTCCACGCATTACCAAACAGCCTAACTAACTATTGTCTAGTTAGGTACCCGGAAAAAAATCATCGCCTTCACGTGGATTCGAACTCGTGATCATCAGTACGCCAGTCGAGCGCGCTAGCACTCGACCACCGCGTCCCACAAGTTCTTAGTCTCGCCCAACATGATCCACACAATAAGACCCATTCATTGTGGCTCACACAAAATTGATCAATCATTGACCCACCAGACAGATGCCCACTCTAAACAACACATGTGTTATGACTTACCGCACCTAACAATCCAATATGTACCATCGAATATAACCCATGCACCAAACATTCCCTAACCATTATGACCCACACAATGTGACCCAATATTTCTTCGCACCTCATTTGATCGTTGTAGTTTGTTTGGCGTCTCCAGATACACCCCAATCACACACCCATCTGCACCAGCTGCACCAGTTGTGAGGAGGTATCACCGCATCCCTGTACTGAAGAAGCGCAAGTCTCGTGGTGCGCACTTCACCGATGATAAGGTTCCGCGCCGAAAAGGACGATACAGTGACAACACCGTCAGTTTTGCTGATGAATATGCAAGGCAAGGTCACCTTCAACAGAAGAAGAAGGCACCAGGTAACAGTAGGCCGACTGGGGTGGGGGTGGGGGAAACCTGGCAACAGTGAAAGAACTGGGTGAACATCTGTCAATGGTAGGCAGACTGGGGAAACACCTAGAAACAGATGGGCAAAGGATATAAAAATTGATAGAACCTTTATCACGTTGATAGGTTCGGGGTGAGGTGGAGTAGAGAAAAGTTTACGTTTTCCTAAACTTTGATAAACCACTTTGAGATGACGCTATCGTGTGTGGAATTTAAAACCATTCTTTGAAATTTATCCTCTAGTCAGTCTTTTCAGAGGCACACAGGCTATTAAAAATATTTCTCAAAACTTTTCTCTTCAACTTTCTTTCTTAAATCAATCATCTTGAACATCCTCCATCACGGAATGTAAATTAGTATTAGTTTACCACAATCAGATGTTAACAAGGAGCTTATATCACTAGGGGAATTATTAGCCGTACCATCGATACGAACGTGTCTCTATCACTCTTTTACCGTGTTGTCCTTGTTGTACAGAGCCGCCAACACTCCCGCTGGATATGGTGTGCCCCAAGATGATGACTCCGTGGTACGAGACGCCCATCGTCACCGCTGTACACCAGCCGACAGAGGTGCTAATCAGGAAACGGCCATTGGACCAGTGCTACTTAAACAGTATCAACGCAAGCATGGGCCGGGAGGAAAGAAGTCTGGTCCGCTTTGATCAGGTTCGTCTGCAGGCTAGCCACACAACCTGTTCAAATTAACGTATGCTTTCATAGCTAGGGCAAATTTTACGAAATTGTGGAGGTAAAATACTTTTTATTGTTTTCATTTCTAGGACAACTCTTGCGAAATAGTGGAATTAAAATATTCTTTGTTGTTTTCATTGTAAAGGCAAATTTTTCGAAATTGTGGAGGTAAAATACTTTTTGTTGTTTTCATTGCTTGGGCAACTTTTGCGAAATGGTCAAGTTAAAATACTCTTTAGATTTCGGTGGTTCTAAAAGCTTTCTTAGAGAAGTAAATGTTATTATTAAAGCCTTCCTCCAAATAAGTTTAAGTTTATACTTGTTCGCTCTAACTACCGAACGCCATCGGAGTTGATTGATCTTAAATTAAAAAAAAAAAACATAAAAAAAGTAAGAAATATCAGACTTAAATGAATCTATCTTAATGAGTTATTTTTTAACGGCGTCGTCTGGTTACAATATGTTTCCTTAAAACAAGCAAATTTGGATAATATTATTATTATACAATTTCAACTTATTTCACAGATGAAAGAGAACCAGCTTAAAGTTGAGAACTTTTTAATGTCAGCAACAGGAAAAACGCGGGGAAATTTACTGATCAGAAAAAAACAACTTCTTCCGAAAATCGCTCGCGACGGATGTGAACGGGACTTGATAAAAATTGAGAGGGCTATCACTCCAAAAGAACTGACACTAATGGAATTCTTCAGCGCGGGTGATTCAAAATACCGTTTTAAAAGTGAAATTCGGCCAGTGGTTCCCAAGCGAGAGAGGGGATACATCGTTGTGACTGATTGGTTTGGCTGCCCTCAGGTAACGGATGTTATAAGGGAGAAGCTTGGATTGGCTTCGAGCAGTGTTGAAGCTTCGCATTCAATGACTGACCAGCTATTTAGAATAGATTCAGAATTCGTGCCCGTGATGGCGACACTTGGCTTGGTTCCCGGCGGTCGCGATCCCAAAATCACCCTCAGCCAATGTCAAGAGGAGACTTCGCAAAGAGCGACGCTGGCAAACAATGAACACATAAATTTGAAAGACATGTCACAGACAAGAAGTGGGACGTGTCCATCTCATCAAAACAACAGCGAAACATTGTACCCCAGCCTCCTTGTGGGGGACACCACACTGTCGTGGTCAAAGGATCCCGTCAGACCGGCCAAGGCGCGGGTCATTGAGCTTGGCTGCACCACCGAGCTGGGAAGGAACGCCATTTCGTCACTGACCATGACCAACACGGGGCCGACGGTCATTCGGATCAGCTGGGTCAAGAAGGTGCACCAGGATAAGCTTAGCCTGAACAAATACACCACGACTCGTTTTGTCTTCGATTCCGAAGCCCGATCAATTTTGCCAAGTGAGTCTTTCCGAATTTCGTTTGCTTACAGGAGCCTTCAACTGGGCTACTACTCCGAGGATTGGCAGCTGGTGACGAGGCCGGCTTTAGAGAATGGAGTGTATACCATCGTTCGTCTCTGGGGGATTACTGTAGCGTCAGATTCGTTCAAAGAGGAAAGGAACGGGGTCGATGACATCATTACACAAAGGGAAACTCTCACCATTGTAAGACAGGGCCTGGATGAGCTGCTTCAATTCCTCCCAACGAACGAAGTTGTTCTCCGCGAAAAGCGAGCGGTGCCAGCTTTGCTCGGGCCAGACCTGTTCCTGCACCGAAACCCGCAACTGAACTACATGACCGCGCAAATCTACCGCCTCGGTAAACTGATGGAGATGGCAGAGGCCAAGAAGGAAAGACGCAGGAAATCAGTCATGGGAGCAGTCTCATCCGGGGGACTGAGCACCTATCGGTCGATGTCAGTGTCTCATGAAGCAGTGGCTGTAGAGACAGTAGAGAAAGATCCGGGCTCGTCCATTGATGACGCCGATGACGACGACGCCAGCGAAATTTCTGAAGAGACCCCATCGTCGGCCCAGATGAGGCCCGCAGTGAGCGTCAGGCCGAGCGTCAACACGTTTAAGACTTTGATACGCAGAGCCCTGAACATTGACGTCATGCGCAGGAACCAAGTGCCACCACGAAAGAGATTGTTATACGCAGAGGAGGATGCGGAGCTACCCGCGGAAGCACCGAGCGAAAAAAGCCCCTCGGGGAATCTAAGCAAATTTCCGGCGGCTCCGATTAACGTCGTAAATCCTGATTTCTCCGTGGATAAATTGCGGGATTCAATCATCTCAATGGAAGACAACATGGAGGAGCAGGAGGCTTATTTCTATGTCATGAATGAAAATCTGGAGAAATTATACTTCAGGTAAGTTGGATATCATTGATTGAATTGAATAAACATTTTATAACATGGAACACTATGAAGGAGAACGAACTCTGTCTAGATCATCTTAAAGAGACTTTAACAAAGTTCGAAAGTTTTTACAATTCTTGAAATGTACCTATAATATTTTATTTGCCATTTCAAACCTGTAAAACACATGCATTTCTCTTTGAAAATCGATGAATTTACTATTGCTTTGGTTTTATATACACTAAACATTTATTAATTTATAAATTATTGTATTCTTTTCAACTTTTGCAAATAAAAATTATCTATGGTATGTAAATGAATCGATTAAAAAATGAGATAAAAAAATCAATGACAAACTCTTGATAAACAATTATTTCTGGTTAACTGTCAAAGTACTAAGTTCATCTATTGGATTCCGTTCAATGCAGTTACAATTCTTGAGCGATAACACGACATTACCAAGGTTTTAAGGGTAGGAGGGCGAACCATCCAGACAAAAAAAATAAAACGAAAAAACCTATAAAAGCTGGTCACGGAAGTTATCCCTACACTTTAACGTTTAAAGTTTTACCGCCAGTAAACTTTGAAAGCGGTGGTTTATTCTGATTACATGGTTAAATTATTTGTTTCTTCCATCACGCCAGACCTGAACTCGCCCAGCCTGACTTGAAGCTATTCTACGGACGGGCGTTGTTAGCAGAAGCTGTGGACAAATTTAATGAATACGCTGTCAGCTTGAAGGTAGAGAAACATTGACATTTGTAATACGAATAGCATTTTTCACCAATGTCAAGTGAATGGTGATGAAACAAACGGGTATTTTCTCCAGTACTGATAAAGTGTTTATTTCGTATCAATATCAATTTATCTTTGTTCCAAGTCATTTACTACTAAGATCTATTTCAACAGTACTTAAAATTCTGTAAAAAGAGAAAGGTAAGACACACCCAACACCTACAAACTCTCTGATTAAGAGCAGGGTTTTGGAATTTATCTGGGCTATTGATTGAAGGATAAATTGAATCACATGTATTTCTTAAATATTTATCTAGCTTAACAGTCTCTCTACTGTATTACTTAAATTGTTCACAATATACTAAAAATTAAATTTGTACCTTTTCCATTTCGTTTCTGTTGTTGCCGCTTGCCACCAAATTAAACATGGTGTGCCTTGGCATTTGCACTTTCCCAACAAAAAAACCGCAACTGAATTATTTATGTCTTTTATCTGTTCAGTTACAATGTTGCTTGTCACAAGCGCAAAAGAAATCGTTCAACTCCGTGCGAGAGCCCGAGAGAGTCAGCAGCAGTCTGCTATCAGAAACGAGCACAAACGATTCTACTCGCTCCGCGCCCGATGACTTCAACGTGTCGTTCAACGAGGTTTCGAAGATGAGTAACGTTAAATCATTAAAAGGTGACGACATGCCGGAGGAGAACTTGAACGTGTCGTATAATGATGAGTCCAAGATGAGCAAGGCTAACATAGGTGACGACTTGCCGGAGGAGAACTTCAACGAGTTGTATAATGATGAGTCTAAGATGAGCAAGGCTAACATAGGTGACGACATGCCGGAGGAGAACTTCAACGAGTCGTATAATGATGATTCTAAGATGAGCAAGGCTAACATAGGTGACGACTTCTCCAGACAGACAATGGTCGACTCACCGACGCTGGAGGAAGGCCCTGGGATGCAGTTACCGAAAAAAACCTCCGTGCTCGATGGACGTATGAGTTTTCTGTCCGTTTCTGTTAATCGCCCACCAGTGCTTGATGCCCTCAAAGAGGAAACCGTTTCTAAAATTTTGTAAGTATCTGAGCGATTTTAATTTCTTAAAACCAGTTTCAATGAAATACGTTTTAAGATAAATGAATAATTCTGTTCTGGGTAACAGGGCCGGTGTCAGGCCAATGCAAACTATGCGGCCGCAGCAGGCCCTGCTTTTTCATAGGCCTCGCATGTCTTAATTTTATCTTATTATCCTTTTTAATTCCTTATCCATATCCAGACTGGGCCCCGCGCAGACTTTTCGAATAGGACACAGCAATTACTAAGACCGTTCCAGCTGGGTCATAAAAAAATATTAATTTGAGAAGGAGGTTGGAAGGTTGTCCGTTAAAGCAAAAGTCAGGGATGGCAATGTTATTAGAAATTAAGTCAAGACAACTCGAATAGTATCGGAAACACTATAGCTTAGATAATCTCACCCATGCCATAGCAAAAGTCAAAGTAGGTTCATTTGATGGTGAGAGATAGCCGCGATTTTTGTAACGATTTCTGTTGTCCCTAGTCTTCCAAACTTTAATTTTTAAATATAAAACCAACGGGTTTTAGGAACAATCTTTATGATCAGATTGCACGTGCTCGCTAAATTTTAATATGTATGATTTGCTAGTAGAAAATAACAATATTTTAGTCATTTCAGTAATCTCAAAGTTAGTTTGTACAATAAACCTGCAGTGTTTTTTTAAAGTTAAGAGTGTTACACTGTCACTCTGCTTGGATAGATGTCTTGGTAATTCAATAAATGTTATAAAAAAATGATCGTGGTGTCAACAAAGACGAAAACATTTCTTATAGTGTGTCTAATCTACCTCATCGATTGATGATGAAGAAGAAATAATTGAGATTCTATTTAAAAGTCGGCTTATCATTCTTCAAACACCATGTTATAAAAAGGAACTTTTACAAATGCAACAGAGATATAAAACTAACATGTTACCTCTCATTGGTGAGATCTGTACTTGAATATGCATACACCAAAGATAACAATGTTAAACTAGAACAAATTTAAAAAGAAAAAAAAAAAGAGCTGCCACATTCATTACTGGAGATTATTCAAAACTGACAAGAATAACCCCATTGGTTAAATCGATAAACCTAGAGGATAGAAGAACCGAGAGTAAAGTAGTAATTATACATAAAGCAATTAATTCTAATTTAGAAATACAACACAAAGATAACTTAATACAACCCTCAGATAGACATAATATAGAAACACCTTTCTTATTCCGTATTTAAGAACACACACATATAAATTTTCGTTCTTCCCGTCGGGATTTCCGGCGTGGAATGTGTTGCCTGAAGAAACCAGGAAAACCAACGTTTATCAACAATTAAAACTCTAATAAGAACGCAGGACTAGTTAAAAAAAACATAGATAAGCGTAGGACGCAATAATCTTCTGTATAGAAGGAGCATCTGTAACAGATAAGATAAGATAGGATTTATTAATAATTCATTTTTTCGTACACTTTGAAACATGAAAGTTTATATCAATAAACCGTAACTGGAAAACTCCATTCAGCCTCGTTTATCATTGCCCTTTACCCCTCTTGCTGTTCTTGGATATTATAGTTCAAGGTCCGGTGAACATTAATAAATTACCCCAATAGTGATAAAAAAGGGAACTCTGGAGGGGGTTAATGCAAGGCATCACTTGCGAGGCATCTAAAATCCTCTAGATCCACTCAGGGGGGAGGGTGGTAGCGTCAACATAAAATTTTATATTTTGTGGCATCAGACAAACAAGTTTACCAACCCCTGCTATAGCTGGTGGGTTTCTGTATTTCAGGGTCACCAACAAGTCTGCGACTGAGCATCCGGCGACCTTGACATGTCCAGAGATGAATGCTAAGTTAGCGTTTGACGCCCGCAGGTAAGCAACACATCAGCAGATTTTAATGGGCTTCACGTCCAGAGATGTGTCTTATCTATTATGACTATAGAACAGAACATGAACCTCATCGGTTTCAAGAATAGATTTGTGTATAGCAAATCGTGACACCAAGGAGTAAATTATAATATAAAGTTGTAAATTATAACACGAGGTAGTAAATTATTACAAAATGAGGGGTAGGACTGCAGTCAGGCTTATACAAAATTCAATGGAAAAGACGTAAACAAGGTAAGGGTTAGCCTGACAGGACGTAACAAAACAGCGAACGTTTCGGCAAAGAGCCTTTATCAACGAACATCGCGCCACATGGGATGAATATTGTCTTTTCTTTGTCCACCTAGGCGGTTGCCCCGCCCACTCTCTGCTTTCCTATATAAAATCGCTCTGTCATAAAATCGCTCTGTCACCTCTCAGTTTCACTTCTTTTTGGATACTTTGGATTCCACCACAGCTAAGTTCCTTCATTTTTCATTCATATTTCATTTTTATTTTTATTTTCGTTTTGTTTGTGTCTTGTATGTTCGTTGATAAAGGCTCTTTGCCGAAACGTTCGCTGCTTTGTTACGTCCTGTCAGGCTAACCCTTACCTTGTTTACGTCTTTTCCATTAAATTATTACAACATGTTTAATTTTTTTTTTAAAAATGCACAACTAAAATGTCAATAAAAATTCTGAACTTACCAGATACAAGTGTCATTATTACAACGGTCTGTACGGGAGGATGTATCAAGTACTGAGTGAATTCTTGGACAGCCTGGACCACGTACTCGCTTCTCTTCAACAACCAGAGCCACTGAAGATGAATCCTGAAGCTGTATTAACAAGGTTTGTCGTTAGTCGTTAGCATTTACCATCAATACCATCATTAGCATCGAGTCCCGAGATTCAATAAACCATTAAACAACAAGTTAAAGTCATAAAACCGGCAACATTTTTAACACCGAATAGGCTACACATACAAGTAACATCGGTTGATCGGCAATACACTTTTCACGTTTCAAATTGTCACTCAAATTAACAAGAAGGATTAAACCAGATGAGTTCCAAATAAGGGTGTTATAAAAAGCTAACAACAAATATTTCATTTAGATTCAATGAAAAAAAACAACAACAAAACAAAACAATAACAACGTACGCTACAGTGGCGTAGCTGAGGGAGGAGGAGGGTTGTCCAAATTTAAAAATCTCCCCGGGACCCCAAAGAGGCCAAGCCCCTAGGGCCCCCAATCCATAGCTACGCCACTGGTACGCTAATACTGCCCATTTAACAAAACGTACCAAAATCAGCGTACACTAACCAAAAACGCACCGATATCACTGCACACTTACAAACACGTACCAAAATCACCGTACACTAACCAAAAACGCACCGATATCACTGCACACTTACAAACACGTATAAAGATAGCTCCACACTTACAAAAAGTATAACGATCACTGCACACTTACAAACACGTACCACTGGCTCTGTTTAAAGGTGTCTGCCAACGTCATCTCTGTCTTTACAGAAAAAGGGACATCTCCAGGACGGACAAAAATGTCGAGGAGTTGCTTAACGCCCCACTGCCCCCGAGCTGGGTCAAGGTCGCGCAGAGAATGGAGGCGGTGTATGCAGCCATCAAGGAAAGAAGGGGTGTGACCAGCCACATCAGAGGAAGTGTTAGCTAAATGACCGACTGGCCTTTCGAAATGTTTTTGATAGAAATATATATACCGGTTATTTACAACTCGATTTTTGGATGCATTGTAGAACAAATACAATTATCCTCTACACAAAAATATATATAAAAGATAAACTTTAATTTTTTAAAAAGATTGCTTTAGCTTCATCATGTTTATTGTTTAAGACTTCCATTTAAGGAACGATTTTAATTTGTCGGGTTGTTTGTCAAGCGTTAAACATTGTGTTTCAGCCCTGAGCGTTTCAATCAGTTGTTTATAGTTTTCATAGTGTACATTACTTGAATACACGTATTTACAGCTTTAGACAGCTGGAATGAGAGATGGATGGATGGATGGATGGATGGATGGATGGATGGATGGATGGATGGATGGATGGGAGAGAGAGAAAGAGAGAGAGAGAAGATCGGGGTGTTTGGGCAATTAGCGCAGAGGAAAGAATTGTAAGGTAACACTTATATAATAC
Source organism: Radix auricularia (assembly GCA_002072015.1). Classification (NCBI taxonomy): domain Eukaryota; kingdom Metazoa; phylum Mollusca; class Gastropoda; family Lymnaeidae; genus Radix; species Radix auricularia. The sequence goes on along the minus strand of MUZC01000306.1, from coordinate 42,888 downwards.
ATTTCTTAAACGCATTACGCAGAAAGGTCTGCCCAAAAAATTAGAAACAAACAAACAAAAAACAAACAAACAAACAAATTTCCATATATCTTGTGCTTACGCTCTTACAGCCTCGGTTCGCATCCTGGCAACCTGCTCCATGTATTTGGCAGAGTCCGCATTGTGGTCTAGACTGTTTAATGGAAGTTTTAAAACAGAAAGTTGTCTATCCTCGCTTGAGCCACAAAGCTCTGGTGCAGTTGATTTAGTTTTCAACCAATTTTAGTTTCGGCAGGGGTGGGAGACATTTACGTGCACATCTCTTGGATTCTGGTTTAATAAGCCAACTTCTCGTACCACGAGGCAAGTGAGTGAAGCTCCTCATCGGGTTTGAATAGTATTGATTTTTATCAATTTTTCCGCTTCTTTATCCCCCAAGATACCTTGGATTGTCAACTTTCTGATGAGGTTTTATATGTCCAAATAAAGTAGAATTGCTTCAACCAAGTTTGGTGCCACTAGTACTATACACAAGATTTCGATACCGGATCGTTCCAGGGTCTTTTGTGTATAGCCTCAATATCAGCCTCGAAATTTGATGCAGTTTTAGCACTTGACAAGAAAATGTCCATATTTGATGACCCTTCAACTCATTCCAGGATGATTCCCCCATATCTTGAATTTCTTCTGTTATAAAGTCGAATGAGCCGTCAGTGAAATACCAAGGAAAAGCGACCAGACTTGTACTTGCTCCACTGTCTTGATGTATGCATGTCAGGATTTCATCTTGTCGGCTGCTTTGAGTATAGACCTTAGACAAAAAATATGTCTGCATTATTTTGACCAGAAATGAGAAGAACGGTGAAAAACAAAGAATTTGAGGGAGAGAACAAGGAATTTCGGGAGAACAGGAAATAGGAAGTAAGGAAACAAAAGAGAATGTAATAACTTGCATGATTTTACCTATAAATATGATACAGGAGCTTCTCTTACCTAAAAAAATACAATCATTAAATGGAACATGCTACCAAAAAGATCGGTCGCGGTGACAAAATTTACACACTTTTGTCTATCGCCTTTTGTCTTCCAACTTCCCGTTTGTGATATTTTCAATCAACAGCCCTGCGACGTATCATCTTGACAATACATTAGCAAACACCTCAGCATAGATAGGGGCCAACATGATCAAATCATTGTCGGTAAGGCCTTAAGATATAGAGAAAGATGACATCTTTTTTAAAAGGAAAAAACATTTCTCCACTTAGTTAAACAAAAAATCATTTTAAATGAATGCATCAACATAATGCTAATAAGTTAATATAAATACAATTACATATTTTTGTTGATTTTCCCCACAGATGAGTACGATTAGAGCAATCCATTCCAAAATAAATAAATAAAATTTATCATTTCGTAAGACTAACTTTGGAATATTATATTTCGCACGATAAATGTCAGCAAACATTGTAAAGAGACGAAATTATTTTAGATCTGTTTTTTCTTTTGAACGGAAGTGGTGATAATGTAAACAAATTTCAAAATCAAGTTTCTGAGTCTTGACCATGAGTGACCGAGGCAGTAATCCGCAATTGCCTGAAATTCAATTAACCTCCAAGGGCGCTAAAAAAAAGTAACAATTTCCGGGTGGTGTTTCATAGTTTCTTTATTATGGGTGATGCATTCCAATTGATCAAAACACCTTTTAAAGAGATGTCCTATAAATGAGTTCATGGTGTCTTTATTTAAAAAAAAATTATTTTGATATACCCGATGAAATACAGATTCATTTAATATTTATTATAATTAATTGGTCCATATTGCGTCATTTAAAAAGTAGTTTCTATCAATAAATTGCCTTCAAGAGTGTTAACAAATACAACTATTCAGCGAAAAGGGTTATGCATAGCAAACATTACAATAAACGGTAATAGCTAATACAGCGATATAGAAACATTTGGGTTTTGTTAAGCCATTTATTGATAGCCTATTCAGAGCAGAGTAAGATTTCATATCAGATTCTATTAAACTTTTCTTTTAAAAAGTTACATGAAATTATTAAAATATCTTTACACAAACAATGTTATGTGATAATACTAATTGCAATGATTGATTGCATGTGTATTTATTACTAAAATTATAAAAATTTCTAAATGCAACACATTTATTAATTTGCGTATAATTTTGGCTTCACAGAAACAAAAAAGATCCAATCAAAACGATTACTCCGATTATCAGCGAAAGGGAGTTAGCTGTCGAGTCCCCCGTAGTCGACGAGCCAGCGATACCCAAACCGTTATTCAAAACTAGACGAATTTCAGTACTCAGGAAACGATTAGTTCAGCTGCCTCCAATCCACAGAACCGATCAGAGCCAGGAGATCAGAACTAAACCGAAAGAAGTCAGATTTATTCTAGCAGAGCCCGTGCCAGCCACACGAGACAGCCTTAACAGCGAGAATTGGTTTGCAATGGCGCAGCAGGGTTAGCCACTTTCCATGTCAAGGCTGCACGCTATAACAAAACAAATAAACAAAACATAAACCTACCGCCAAGGCTGCACGCTATAACAAAACAAATAAACAAAACATAAACTTACCGTCAAACAAAAACTAACATAAAACATTAATAACCACCATGGCTAGAAAAGTTTATGAACTATGGGACGCGGTGGTCGAGTGGTAGCGCGCTCGACTGTCGTACCGAGGGTCACGAGTTCGAATCCACGTGAAGGCGAGGATTTGTTCCCGGGGCCTGTGGAGTCCCTGAGTCACCCAGCTCCGAATGGGTACCTAACTAGACAATAGTTAAGCGGCTGGGGTAATGCGTGGAACCCATATAGCCGTGGCCTGTGACCGCTGCATCACTTGCCAACAGATCATCTCTCATGGTCTGTGGACGCAATTATCTTCTGCATACAAGGAGCGTCTGTATATCTACGATAAGATAAGAAGATTTAAACAAAACGCCTATCTACCGCCAAGGTTACACACTATGATTTAAATAAAAGCAAAATATTAATCTAGTTAATCTATACTTTTTTGCAACATTATTCATGGATACATGTAATATGCAATTATTATTAATATAAATCATCTTGTCCGTTTTTCCATCCATACATTTCATTATCTATCTATCCATCATTGTCTATCATAACCAGATAACCCTTAAATAAACATTACCTAATAAAGAAACAATGACAAAAGGCAGAGACCAGTAGAGTGAGAAGGGCGGGAAGGGAGAAGTAGCAATGTCATGACAGTATACAACTCTTTATATTTAGTATCACTTCCACCCCCTTTTATGTGATGTTAGAACTCTGAAGAAATTAGCTACATTCTCATAACAGATCCTGATCTAGGTAAATAGATACGGAAGGAGAACAGCGAGAATGAAGAGGAGAAAAGAACTCTTAAACTTAGGCAGAGTTTTATTTTTCTTCACGCCATGGGCGTATCGTCTTCAAAAATTCAAAGAAAGGCCTATATGACGACTGGATTAATGTTACCATGCACACAAAAAAAAAATTTAAAAA
>MUZC01000306.1:28429-38519 GCA_002072015.1 Radix auricularia | reverse complement strand
CGAATAGGATATTTTTAGCCAGATAATATTTGTGAATATTGTGGCTATGGGAGAGTGGAAAAAATGGTTTATTTGTTGTAAAGGCACATGTTTCTTTAACGTGAATAGAAACATAAGAACAATGCTGTTTTTTAAAGAAAATGGTGAGAAATTGATCTCCTTATAAATTTTATGTCAATCATTATATATTCCCGCTCATTTTTTCTAATAGTAACAATTCACTTTATATCAATCTTTATTCCCGTTGTATACTATTCATCTAATAAACTCATAACAGCTTGGCACAAAATGAGTTGTTGTCAGTGTGTTTTTTCGACATAACACGCACTTTCTTATGCTAGATACTATTTATAAGTCGTAATACCCGTGATATTTCTTTACACTTGATATATTTAAACCTTAAAGAACAGTTTTTACCCGAAGCGTATGTCATGCAATCACATTGTTCGAGAAATGTACCCAATTTTTCAAAATGGATGTTTCATCATTCGTTAGGTCTTAGAGTAAAATACATGTTTTAAGATTACTTTTTTCATGGGAAAAGCTCTCCAAAACATTATTTCTATTTCTAGGCTAAGCATGGCCTTAGTCAAATGAATATGATTGTTTTATGCGCCAGATATTAATTATGTGAATATTGATGCTAAATTAAGGTATGTATGAGTTAATTTGTTTTAAAGAAACACCTTAAATCGCAAGGTTTGAGCTGAAAATGTACCCTGCTGGTTTACTTTAGTTGTGCAAAAGTATTTTCTATTTGGTGGTTGGACACTTCGACCCCGGACGATTTGACCCCGGACGGTTCGACCCTGGCAGTTCGACCACAGGACGTTTCGTCCCCAGGTCATTTCGACTCCGGTCGGTTCGACCACGGGCGGTTCGACCCTAGGGCGTTTCGAGTAGTTTCGACCCCGGACGTTTCGACCATTTCGTTTCTAAACTGAGATTTTTTCATTTATAATGTGTTATTTTATTACTATTATTATTTTTCATTAATTTTTGGTATGTTATTAATTAGAAATTAAAAACAGAATTTCAACTCCTATCCCAAACACACTTAAAAAGTACCTAAGTTAAATTGGGTTTTAAAGATGTATATATTTAAGTGGCTCTAAGATTTTCACTGTGATAACAAAAATAAATGATTTTTAAAAAAAATGTCGATAAGCTGAACCATTACAAACGCGCGCCCTTCAATTTACTTCTTGTGTTCCTTAACACGTGAAGACCTCACTGGCAGAAATACTGATTTTAATAAGACATACAAATTGGTCAGTTTTTTAAAACATGTTACAAAGGCTGTCTCAGTGACCAACACATCACGCCGTGTGCCCTGTGTGCTGGTGAAGGTTATGAGAAACGTAAATAAATAGGTGCAGCGATAATGTAGGCACCTTTAGAAAGGACGATATTATCACATTGCCTTTTTATTGCCCGATTACATCGGATTGGGTTCGGGGTGGATTTAGATAGGTTTTGAATCGCGCAATTATCACAATCATAAATGTACTATGAATGTTGACTGGCTATACGTGTAAGTACTTTTTCAAATCATCGTAAATTAAAAGTTACAAATAACTATTTCAAACTGAATTTAATTTTTAATGCATAATATTATTATACTAATTATTTTAATACCAGAAACTAAATTTGTAAAAGTATATATACAAAAAATAATAATTAATTTCTATGGAGTTGATAGAAAGGGGTCGAAACGTCCGGGGTCGAAAAACCCTAGGGTCGAAACGTCCTGTGGTCGAACTGTCCGGGGTCAAATCGCCCGGGGTCGAATCGTCTGGGGTCGAACTGTCCGTGGTCGAACCGACAGGGGTCGAAACCTCCTGGGGTCGAAAAGTCCGGGGGTCGAAATGTCCTGGGGACGAAACGTCCTGTGGTCGAACTGGCAGGGTCGAAGAGTCCGGGGTCGTATTGTCCGTAATTCTTTCTATTTTTATATATATATTTTAGGGATTTAATGTTGTTATTTGCCTGCATAAAGTTAACTGAATTATCAAAAATCATACCAGCTTTCAATATAATTTTCCCGATAATATTCTTTACAGAAGGAGCGTCTGTAACATATAAGATAATATATTACAATAAAGAAATTATGAGACGTAAACTCAAACAAATATGAGTTGTTTAAGAAGATAAATACTGGTTGCTATGTTAGAGGTGCAACATTAGCAGACATAGATATAACCAAATCACACACACATACGCATTTAGCCCCTGCCCCCCCACCCACACAAACTTGCACCAATAGACCACTCTACAGTTTTAACCATAGCACGTACCATAATATTGCATTATCCTAGCAATAAGTTTTTTTTTACGTAAGCTTTTTCATTCATCTACCAATTTATCCACAACATCCATTCCTATACATTTTATGCATGATCTTTATTTAGGACAAATTACATTTATTTCTATTGAGTTGATTTATACTTATGTGATTGGGATGTGTAGGGTTGGGGAGATTTTTTGTATTGACTATTTGTTTTTTAAAAAAAAACACGCGTTGAATCGCAAGGTTTGGGCTTAAAATTTTACACTGCTGGTTTTCTTAATCTTTGCAAAAAGGAAATTATCAGTGGCTAAGAAATAGTGCCACTCAGGGCTCGTCGATATTATAAACTCATTTACCCTAGAAATGAAATAGTTCAAATAGTTCACAAAGTTGCCCCTCTTTATAAATATTAAATTTCCGCTATTTAACCCCACTCTTACAACAGTGTGTAAATGCGTATACACTTACCATTTTATTATTTAAAATCCTTGAGCGTTTACTTTCCATTCGAATTTCCTTAATGTCAGTTTATAATGAAATCGATCCAAAACACTTACTTGTATTAAGTAAGCACCTAAGAGAAATACATCTTGCTCCTAACAAATATTTGCAATTGTTTTTATGCTAAATCACACGTTGAATGCTTCAAAAGCGGTACCGTGTTAATTTGTCTGTTTTAAGAAATTTCATTTTCTGTAATTTTGACTTGTTATAAGCCCGTATAAAATTTGCCTCCATCCGATTATATGCGTAGATGTATAAAAGCTTATATTAAAATGTAAAATTGATATGTCGTCTGCACTTAAATAATTTCTTACAATTTATTTCTTTAGTAATTTAACAGTGACTTCGAGCCATCTTCGTGTGATTTTTTTTTTTTATTGCAAAATACAATTTAAAAGTTTAGAAAGGTTCCATTTTTTTAAAAAATAAATGTGCGCCAATTAGCCTCAATCTTACCCAATTACATATTATTTTTATAATTATATATAATGCTATTTTAATAGCGACTATCTGTTCTTTTCACTGTTTATTTTCCATTGTGGCAATTCATGCGAGTAATCATCTAACTATTGCGCAAGGGCTCATTTTTTTCTAAACTGAAACATAAAGTAAAACAATCTCTGAAAAAATCATTGGAGATTGATTTTCTCATTATCAGTTTTTTTACGTCACATTCGATGACTTCCCGTTATCTTTTACTCAAGCACCCACGAAGATCGCATCGGCAGAAGCTCGTGTTCATAAAATTAACGGAATTTTTCATAATCCAGTGCATAATTTTAACTATACATAAAAGATTACTCGGTAACGTCTTTTCAATATTTAATTTCACTTTTAGCAATCTATGAAATAAATCGTTATTTCACAACTAATACAAACACACAGTCACACGCACGCACAGACGCACATACACATAAACACACTCGCACACATGCATATTCACACACTCGGATTATAATCAAGATAAAAAGTAACATCAAATAAATAAATATAATAAAAGCTTCATGACGCCACTTAATTGTTTTTTTTNTTAATCTCAAACCCAAAATCATTATGATTTTGCGTCTATATTTTCAATTTTTAAAAAAAGTTAGCAAGAGTTGCGTGGTATAGGGGCTTCACACACACACACACACACACACTGACGGACGGAAATGTGCTTAGGCGCATTATTATATAGATATATATATATATATAAATAATATAATAGTGCAAGTCACTCACTCACTGGATCTGGAACGCTGAGGAGCGATGTACGACAGTCTACAGCAGTTAGTTTAGTTGAAAAATCGTGTGTTGATGAGCACTGTAAAAATATTTAATATGATGACGTCATTGAATGGTGTGCATCGGTGCGCAAAATACAACCCCTATTATTAAATACTTTGCGTACATTTCAGAAAGTTTAATATTTCGTATTTATCAAAAAACGACAAGTTAGTTGGGCTTTTGAAAAGGGTTGGCGCCGTAGACGCCCTAAAAAAGTGGGCGCCGCAGGCGCAACGACGCCCCGGCAAAATCTAGTATATATATATTAGGGCTGGTGAAAATAAATATTAATTAATCGTTTAATCGTTAAAAATCTTAATTGATTAAAATTGAAATTAATTTGATCGATGAAAATTTCATTAAAATTTAAGAAAATATTTCATTTTACTCTCTACATTTTTAAAAATAGTATTTTTGTTTAGTAACTTACATATAGCGGCGCATTTATCTTTGTCTTCGTGTGTGTGTGTGTGTGTGTGGGGAGGGGGGGGGTGACCAGGAGAATTTCAAGGGACGCCGCAAAATTTTACTAATATCCGAGCAATACAATATTTTGCAAGCCAATACTGTCCTATTACAGTTTGATTAGAAGTTTTGTGATAAGTTAAGCAATCTTTTTTTTCTGCCCCAGTGACACCTTTTTAGTGTTCATCTATGGCGTCTTTAGGGGGCGCCATTTTAGACCCAACAAGGGCTCGGGGGGGAGTGAGTTGCCCCCGCCCTATAGCTAGGCGTAAATCCGCCACTGCTTACATACTTTACCCTCTTATTGTTATCATTAATTTAGACGTACATGCGTATAAAAAGAGTTTCTTCCTTATTTTTTGCATAGAACGAATTTGCTTTGTTACGTCACAAAATTTGGGAGTCATGGAGTTTTCGCGACTTAACGATTTCGTGAGATAATGAATAGCAACTTAACGGGATCTTTATGCGCGTTATCAAAATATAATTAATTAAAATGAATCTATTACATTATTTTTTATTAATCGAACACATAAAAAAAAACAGTACTGACCCGAATTACTACCCATTTGAAAAAAATTAAACCTTTCTGAAAAAGGCAAACATTACGTTAAAATGAATTAAGATTGAACTGCATCTTTGTTTTTAAATATCTATGCAGTCAACCAAATTAACATTTGTGCTCAGAGTAAGAATACCTATGCAGCTCTGAAAACATAGTGCAACATAAAGCATTTTGTCCATAGAAATAGAAAATAATTGTCAGTGGCACATTCAGAGAAGACCCCACCCCCGGCCCCCACCATCCAAAGGAAAAAAAGTGTTTTAAAGCTAAGTTTTAAAATTTGAGGTTTTGCTGCCCAGTGGAAAAAAGTTTGAAGATCATCAGGGACATGAACCATAACTTTTTGGACAATAAATACACTTTAAAAAATTTTTATTATTATTTTTTACAGGCTTTTACCGCTTTTGAATAGGAAATATTCGGTCACGACAGTAATTAAAATTTTTAAAGATAACGCCATAGTTCATTAACTCGTTAGATTGAACCGGACTTTCTGTTTACAGTAAAACTAGAAATAGTTCAAATTTCATCGCAGGTTTAGCATACATTCTAGCTACGCTCATTCTACAGTTAAACATTTTTACTCTAAAATTTCACTCTACAGTATCACAAACTCACTCTACAATGCCACTCTATAATCTCATTTAACCCTTCACCTTCACAGCTGCTGTTCGAGATAAACTTATAATGCATGCCGATCCATTGACCCTGTGTAGTGTCGCCGATCACAAACCAAAGACGGTTCCTTTCATAGAGAGGCTAGAGGCAGAACACATGCCCATATTTCTCAACGAACTTGAAGCTAAATCTAAAAGAGAGATCAAAGCCTTGGAAACATTCGATAAGGTATATCTCCATCCTCCGCTGCTTGTTTTAAAAGCAGTGACGTAGCTATCGATAATGTAGGGATTTGCAGACAAGGGGGCCTGGCCTATTGGAGGGGGGCCCTGCATACGTGGCAATGGCGTAAAATTTAATCTTGAAAAAAATGGAACTCTTTGGGGACCCCCTTCAAGTGGGGCCCGGGGAACTTTCGAATTTGGACCCACTCTCCTAGCTACGCCACTGTTTAAAAGTAAAAATGCTTTTTCACATGGCGTGTGGCACGTTTTCTCATCCAAAAGAATGCTCCTAAATTATTCCGTTACCATGTTGTAACTTCCATGGTAGTTGTGCTTAAACACAAAAAGTTGATATATGTAAAAAAATGTCAAATTCGAGAATCTATTCGTATTACAACACAGAAAACGGTGTTTTCAGACTATTCCCTACCTACATATTACTCAACCGTGCCTGTTATTATTATTAATTCTTTCGGCGTTTTCTTGTTTTGTTTAATCTAATATCTTTGTTCAAATGGCTAACAGATGGACCAGATTAAGTCCTTAAAACATTTGTAGTTTGGTAACTTATCATGCCCTCAAACTTCTTACTTATTTTTTATTTTTAAAAAAATGTATTGAAACACTTCAAAAACATGAAATGATTTAACAGATTTCTTTCAGTTTCTGAAATTTAAACATTTCACTGACCAATGGCCACTCTATTTAACTATCCCTCTTTCTTTGATCCACCTCCGTATGTGTACCGCTATTTACTCCACCGTTTGCAACACTCATGTCAAGGAGAGAAGTCCGATAACTACATGAAGTTTGTTCCCCAGAAATGTAGTGCGGGTATTTTCTTCTGTTAAAACTATTTTGCAAAAATGCTTTAAACTAAAGTATTTATAAAAAATTCAAAAAAAAACTACCCTCTCCTCCAGGGTGAGCCAACGTAAATGCAAAAAAAAGCAATATTTTAATCCTACTCTCTTTTTTTGCGAAACAAATGCCGTCATTTTAAAAAAACTTATAGTACCCGGTATTAGAAATGATTTTATATTGCACACAAAATAACATTTCAGTAAAACTCTTATTTTTTAAATTTATTTATTCATTTAGTCACCAAGCGCGCTTGTGTCATTTGTAGATTGTACAAGAGTCAGTCATTTATTCCGTGATGATTATTTTTAGCCTTCTTTAGACTCTGATTCATAACGTCTAGAATCTAGGTCTAACACGGTCAATAGTTAGAGATTAAACGTGTACATCTGCAGGTCAAGAAAATGCAAATACACATGGAAAACTACATAATGCAGAGAACGGGAAAGAAAAGGCACAGTCTGCTACTGCGCAAAAAACAGCTGCTGCCGAGTATCGGACCGTCAGGGGAAGAATGCAGTATACTGGCATTGCAGAGAACCGAAACGCCACCAAAAGTAGCCGACACGGCGTTCTTCGTGCACCCTAAAGTAAACGAAGAACGTAAAAATGGGATATGCCGTGTGGTGAGTCGTCAGGAGAGAGGGTATGAGACGTCAACAGAATGGGTCGGATGTCCGCTTGCGACGGATCGCATGTTGGCGATTCTCAAAGACATGCACGGTGAAAGTGAAGACAAATTGGACGGCATTCATAAGATAAAAAAAGGTCCTCCTGTTAAAGAAGGTTTTGTCCCAGATGTCTCGACGCTGTCTGTCGTTGGTTCGAATATACCGGTGCTACAGAGGTTTCAGAATAGAGCTGTGCCCATGAAGAAGAGATACCCGAAGGAAACGATTTATCCCATGAAGTATAAGCCTGAAAGGGACAGGCCAAGTCTCTCGGTGATACCAATGGAGACGTACAACGTCTCGGACACGGAGATCAACGTCGATGACAACCGAGTCCCGGGAATTTATTTCAAGGACACCTTGCTGCTGTGGACGAAAAGCAAAGAGCGCGCCAAGAAGAGTCACGTGATTGACGTCGGCTGCGTTGCGGAGCTAGGACACCACGGCGTCAACTCGGTCATCATGACCAACACGGGCCCGACGGCCATCTTCTTCAACTGGATCCGACTGGACAGTACCGACATGTGCAGCAGCCCTGCGCTCAGCGAGAAGAGGTTTGTGTTTGACGCGTGCGGGGGCGTCCTCCTCCCCAACGAGACCTACCGCGTGCCGTTCCTTTACCAGGCCATCACACGGGGGTTTTACTCGGAAGACTGGCGGTTCTTAACCCGACCTGTCCTGGAAAACGGGGCTAGCATCGTGTTGAGAATCACTGGCTACACGAAACCGTTTGATCACTTTGAGAGGCGCAGGATGGATATCGACGAGGTGATCCAAATGAGAATGACCGAAAACTTCATGCGACAGATTATAGGGGACATCATTCACATTTTACCCGTTCAGGAAGACAATCTCAGAGAGATTCAACTTCAATCAGTTATCAAGGGAAAAGATCTGTTTGAAGTGCTCAATCCAGGATTTAAATACAACACCGCGCCAGTGTACCGCCTCGGGAAACTTTTATCGATCATGGACGAAAAAATCCCTTCCAATGTTATGATATCTTTAGATGATTTTTTACTACAAGATAAGTCTATAGGCCACGAAAAGGAAATGGAAGAAGAGGAGGATGAATCGACTGCCATGACATCGGGTACGGCCTTCAGCACCACTTCTAGTGGAAAGTTGTCTTTTGCCGAGGTCAAAGAAAACGTTTTACTCAGAGTGCATAAGCTGCTGGGAAAAAGTGAAGTTGAGGAGGCGCTCATGTCTATGCTGCTGGAGCGCATAAATCCGGACCTGCCCAGTTTGAAACAAAAATTCGAAGTGGCGGAAGAGGAAATCAAAGAGCCGGTGAAAGAAGAGCCAAAAGAAGAGAAGAAAATAGACTTGAAGAAGACTGCTAGCAGATTTAAGAAAACAAGCAGCGCAACTAAGGTAACCCCGTTGTTGGAGAAGCTATCGCAGAGGCTGAGTACAAACCTGTTTCATTCGGCCCTCAACAGAGATTCTGTGTCCGACACGGCGCTGCTGGAACAGTTCAGGGAAAGAAACAGTTTAAATGTAGTGACAGAATCACGAAGACCCACGCAAGATATCAAGCGCCATTCGCAGCTATTCCCGATACGAGACGTAACAGAGCCGTCCACACCCCGGTCAGCAAAACGCGTCTTCTACAGGGCCCCAGTCAACCTGACCAGAACAGACTTCCTGGTGGATGACGTCAGGGACTCTATGCTAGAAAACTTAAGGAACTTTGACGAGCAGACGGTGTATTTCAAGGTGTTTGCTAACGAGGTGTCTAAAATTTGCTTCAGGTAGGATATGGTTGACAGAGTCGATCACTCCCCCCCACACCCACTCTCAATTTCCCACACCCACTCTCAATCTCCCACACCCACTTTCAATCCCCCACACCCACTCTCAATCTCCCACACCCACTCTCAATCTCCCACACCCACTCTTAATCTCCCACAACCACTCTCAATCTCCCACACCCACTCTCAATCTCCCACACCCACTCTCCCATCTCCCACACCCACTCTCAATCCCCCACACATTGTTGTTGTTGGGTAGTCCGATTAGCAAATAACATCATGTTACTGAATGAATTCGGAGTCCATTGTAATGGGAAGTGACGGACCCAAGGTAGATAGTTTGGAAGAGAATAGTTCGGGGACAATGATGGAATGTCAAATGTCAAGTTTACAAGTTACAAGGGGTGGACTATTTATTAGTGTAGCTCGTAAGGAAAGTCCCACAATAGGCCTCCAAAGCACAGTGTGCTCAATCTGGGAATCATTGATGTGAATGGTGCTAACTCAGAAACAGTAACAAACATCAAGCAAATTTATTTTTATTTTAAAAAAAAACAACTTATTTTTACTGAACTGGGAGCGGGTAAGAGGGAAAACAAATGTCACCAACGGACCCACCGTGGCGACGCGGAGTGGCGGGGCAGGACTAGCTGAATTCGTTATGTAAGAGGGAAAACAAACAGCGATAACGCAACAAACGGTTATAGTTAAATATTTTAAGCAGTCCGTAAATGTGTTCCCTCTTTCCCCCTAGAATGTACGTGTAGAAATTTAGCTTCAGTTTTTAAAAATTTCCCAACGCATTTTAAGGGGCCGTCCATAAATGACGTCACGCACCTAGGGGGGGAGGGGGGTCCCACTTTTGT
>MUZC01000306.1:13611-25041 GCA_002072015.1 Radix auricularia | reverse complement strand
GATTAATTATTAGGTAATTTTTTCAAAAGTTAACGATTAAAATTAAATTAATTTAATATATTGTTAAATGATAAATACGTTGACAAATTCAAACCAATTTCTCTCCGAAATTAAATTTAACCGCAGTAACTTCAATTTGATGATGTCAACGATTGATAGTTTTCCTCCTGCGCTCTAGGGTAAGAGTTGTTTGGGCCGTGTGGCGGAAGTGGACCCCATCCCATCAGTACGCATCTCTCTGGTCAACTCTCAGGATTCAATGGTGGACAACTCAATGCCGTATTCTCTGATTGAAGAGGATGATGAGTGGACGGATCAGAGGTTGAACCCCAGAAGAAGTATATGGTGAGATTAGTGAGCAGGTTTTTTTTTCACTCCTGCAAAGTCTTGGAGAGGAAATTACAACCATTTGCAGCGCCAAAGCATTGATGAAGTTTCAGATTATCTGTTTAAAATGCGGTCAATGTTTCTTGTGATTATTCTTTCTTAAGGGATAAGAAAATATCAATAATCTCTTTTACTTTTATTGTTCTCAAATTTAATTCCGCCTCATTTTTATTTCACAACAAACCCCATACAATTTAAAGGAATGACAAGGATAAGAAAGCAGAACAGTTTTCACGTACCAACACCGTTCTATCATCTGACAGGTGAGTAATGTGCCCCTTATTGTGGCAGGTGAGATTGGGGCAGGTGAGGTTGTGGCAGGTGAGATTGTGGCAGGTGATATTGAGGCAGGTGAGATTGTGGCAGGTGAAATTGTGGTAGGTGAGATTGTGGTAGGTGAGATTGTGGCAGGTGAGATTGTGGCAGGTGAGATTGTGGCAGGTGAGATAGTGGCGGGTGAGATTGTGGCAGGTGAGATTGTGGCAAGTGAGATTGTGGCAGGTGAGATTGTGGCGGGTGAGATTGTGGTAGGGCTGTATTAGATTCAAATTTTTAAAATTGGACTAGAGCCGGATTTTACCGGCATTATGAAGTGAAATACGGCCGGAACCGGAGACTGCTTTGTAAAACTGGCATGATTCTGAATTTGCTGGGGTTGAAGTCCTAATAAGTATATTATAATATATATAAGGGCTCTACCGGCCAACCGGATTTAGCCGGATTTATGACTTGAAATACTGCTGGAGCCAGAGCCGGATTTGTAAAATTGGCAGGATTTCGGATCTGAAAGAGCCGTGATCCGCTATACTCCTAGATTGTGGCAGGTGAGATTGTTGACGGTGAGATTATGGTGTGAGGGAATAAGTGTCTAGTGTAGAGGTCGAGTCCTTGGAACAATGGATGTAAACTTGTACGAGATACGCGAGTGAAATACTTTGTGCATTTAATTTTAATTCATAGCATTAATTGTGAGGGGAAAAAAAACAATAAGATAAAATTTTAAAAAACAAAACAAAACAAAACATAGGTTAGTTTAGTGCAGGACCAAAGCTCTGACATAAAAAAATATTAACTTGAACCCCACAATTACGCCACGCTGAGAGTTCTCAGTGGGTGTCATTTTGAGGACCACTGCACGGTTGAAATAGAAGTCACAATAGGACCTAAGCACAATTAGGAGTCATACTTGGGAACTTGCACTGTGGCACATTAAAAAATAAACCATGTTCTTTGGAATAACTTGTAATCCAATGTTTATGACAACATATAACCTACTTACATTTGATTGACAACAGATGTGATCTTAAATGTTAATATTTGATGATATTGTGGCCTCTTATTTAGGAAACATATGAACCATATTTATATTTCAAATATATTTTGAGGGGTAAAAATGTGTAGATAAGACAATTATACTTCGGTCCTAAAGAATACTAAAGATGACTAGCCCGTTAAAAAAATTCTCTAAGTTTAAATGAAATGCATCCAATACCGTCATGTTTTCTATTACTTTTACCCTCACCAACTTTTACTTTATTTATTTCTCTACGTTTTACAGTTTTACATGAATTAGGAATCTTTGATCCTTGATTTAATTTGTCCTAATTAGTGTATTATCTGTAAAAAATGACGGACTTTATAATATTTCACCTGAAATAAATTAATTAAATAATTAGAAAATGCAGAGACAAAGAGAGAAAAATTGGTAGTGATTATAGCCTCATCAGGACGACCCAATATGCGGCTGCATACGCGCTCGTCCACTTCCGGTTATTGCTATTCTTAGTAACATTGTTTATAAAATGATGTTTATAAAATTGAAGAGTTACAAGTACCTACAATTATTCACTGCGCCTTTCATTGAACCTCCGATTCTATATGTGCATTCAAACAATCTCTCAAATCTATAACTAAACTTAACCCAAAACCCTAAAAACTATCACTAAACCTAACCCAAACCCTAAAAACTATCACTAAACCTAACCCAAACCCTAAAAGCTATAACTAAACCTAACCCAAACTCTAAAAACTATCACTAAACCTAACCCAAACCCTAAAAGCTATCACTTAACGTAACCATAAAGTCTATCCCTAAACCTAACATCAAAAACAAACCATTAAAAAAAAATCATGTTAAGCCTGGTCCCTTTTGGAACTCAGGACGTGTTAGCGCATTTTCGTATTATGTATCAGTACTTATGTTAGATATCAGCATTATGTAGTTATCAGTAATTGTGTTTAGATTTTAGACATATTTTTATGAATTTTCTTGTGTAATGAATATACCTGACATTTTTTAAATTTAAAAGTCATTTCTTTACATTTTAAAAATTTTTATTTTCTCTTTAATCTAACTACAAGTCACCACAAATGATGACGTAAAACTCTCTAAACTTTTACACATATTCTAATGACGTCAACCAAAAAAAAAACAAAAAAAAAAACAACTAATTATTTTGCACGCCTTCGCACCACTCTTGAATGCTTGAAAAATGATGTATTCGACTTCCGGCAATGGCAGCCGTTCCCTGCGCCAGTGTTACCTCTCGATTCGCAAAGTTTTTTGGTAGTTTTAACGGGGTTTTTTAACGGATCGAGTAACTGAGTGTTGATGCACAAATGGCAGGTCAGGACATACAAAAAAACATATATACATCATGGGTCTAGGACTTATGGATGCTGTGATCAAAGGTGATGACAGACGGACAAAACGGGTGCAATAGCGCATTCGACTTCTCGAAAATGCGCTAAAAATCTTATTCATTATCAATTCATGTAGTATTGTTTTAAAAAAAATAGGCATCAATAAGGAATCGAACCTGGACCTGCAATGCAGCGATCTATCATACTATCAATACAACCACACAGCTACACATTCACCGATGACATTTTTAACCTTATAAAAAATGTTACCAAGAATAGCATTAACCGGAAGTGAACGAGCGCGTTTTCAGCCGCATATTGGGTCGTCCTGACGAGGCTATAATCACTACCAGAAAAATTATACATTATTTCCGTATTGAACAATTTTATGCGGACGTTCGAAAAGAGTTATTTTTGGTGCCGTAATTTTTTCCAAGGTGCGCTGCTTTCTAAAATTACATAGCGCTAAGAACGGACATACATAGCAAATTATATATATTGATACTTTAAATACAATTTTAATATTTATCAAAGTACTGTATGTTTATTATAAGTATTAGCCCAAAAGTATACGTTTATAGTTGTAAATAAATAAAGTTTCAGTTTTCTTTATTTTCCAACAGGCGCATCCACTTTAAAAAAAGACTCTATTTAAAAGTCACTTAAAATAAATTAAATTTAAAAGAACTTCGGCTGGACTAAACTTCCGTTAAAGCAACAAAGAGGTTACGAACAAAATAATCCTCCACTAATTTGCGATAACCATTTTAAAGCCACATCCCACATAAATGACTGTAATAGTTCCCATGCTGTGTTCGTAGATTGAAGAGTCAGTACCACGCACTCATTGAGGCCCAAATGTCACATCTACTGTCCGACTACTTGGATAAACTGGACCTGCTGTTTGGTAGCTCGCTGGAAAACGATTCGGACAGACTGCCGAAGACTTTCATTAAGTATGTAATACATTTACACCATAAACTGCCAAATTTATGACACTTAACGACATAGACGGCCTGATGTATAAAACTTTACAACATAGACGGCCTACTGTATAACACTTTGCAACATACACGGCCTAATGTATAACACTTTACTACATAGACGGCCTAATGTATAAAATATTTTACAACAAGTGCAATCCTGTACATTGAATTTATAAAGCACTTGATTATTATTACAGACGTGATTAAGAGTTGGTTATTAAGTTTCACCCAGATTCCCCTTTAAAAGCTGTGCGGGGAATTGCAGGTTAACAAAAATGATCGACAGAAAACAATATTATCTTTTTACATTAGTCCAAGAAGTAATGGTATCACTCGATGATAAATATCCTTTCATTTATCCAGGGTGAAGAAAATTGAAATGAACAAACGTATTGAAGACATGCTGGAAACCCCCACAGCCCCGCAGTGGATTATCATGGCAAAGAGAATGGCCCGAGTTGGCAACAAGAACTTACCTATCGATTAGTGTGGATAAATACCGATGGTAAGAGTTAATGGTAGTGGCACTAGTAGTGACTAGGGACTAGGGGCGGTAGGTCTGATTGGCCATGTTGATAGGAAGGTTTAAGCCGTTGTCGCGTTGAATCCCCAGGGCTGACCACAATCAAGGGTTTCTAGTTGGTACAAAGTTCAATAACCGTTTAGGAACAAGATTTAAGTATGTAGGCTGAGGGGCCGGGACTCTGGTGCGGAAGATACAAAGGGTTGAATGTAGAAATGGTGCTTTAATGCTAAGTAAAGCAATTCATTTCAAGTCATTAGATGACGTCATTACCGATAGGTAAAGAGGCGTTTAGCCTTCCCTTTCCATCAAGTTCGTTATATTTGAAAGCTTTGGTAAATAGGAAATACTTTTTTTAAAAAAAAGTTAAAATTCATTGACATTGCTATGAATAAATGTGATCATACATTTATGAAGATTATCGATTGAAATAATTTTTTAAAAGGAAAAGTCGATATATAAATTTAAAAGCTGCTTTGTTGTCTTGATAACCATAAATAGGACAATGTTACTACAGCTATATATATTAGAAACCAATAGGAGATTGTAAGTGCATCCCTTTTATAATTACTGCCAAAAGTAATTCAGTAATTCTTTTGATAATGTACTATTCCGCCGGTAAAAACTTATTTCTTTAATCATGTTTCTAAATGCAACAGGAAAAGTGAAGAGTTGTATCCAGAGTGTTACCGAGATTCAACAAGACGAACGTTTAGACGATTGGCCCAAATGCCCCGTGTTTTCATAAACTTATAAACACTTCCATTCACAGTGACTTGTGGGAGTTATTAAAACATGTTACGGGTTGATGGAATTATCAACTTAACATTGAACTGAGCTCTAGCGTGATGTGAAGCTTGTAGTCAATGTCAAAGTTCAGATCTTGTAAGCACGGGGATTGAAATGTTTGGGGGTGGGCGTGGGTGGGAGTGTTTGGCTATGATGTAGTCTGTCACTGAGATAATTATTTGTATTTTTCATGATCCGATATATGAGTAACTATCTACATTTGTAAAAATGGAGCAACGTAGCTTTATAAAAATGGATTCCAAAAAGGGCTATATTTGTCCAAAGAAAGCAAAGAAATAGCTCACATATGAATGGAGAAGTGTGTAGTTCGATGTGCTTACATGCCATCACAGAACGAGAAGTAAGTGCAATTATTCATTAATGCTATTTATTTATTTTGTCCTTGGGGACGATTTATCTTGACATTGTAGACTTTATAGTTTTAGTGCTTTATAAAAGTATCTTATCAACAGAGAATCGCGCTCATACACTTCAGTCACACACAACATTTCATTAGATTTAGTGTGGGGCAATGATTTCCTAACACTCCAAACTCACACCAGGGAAATGTGTTGTATAAGGAACAAAAGAATGCTTTCAAATTTATGTGAATTGCAATGACTCATAGTTTTCATCATAAGCGTTTGTTAGTCACAAAAATTAGAAGAAAATTATGAATCTTTGAATATCTCGTTACACCCCCTTGCGAGAATTCTAACAACCATTTTAAAATCTAACGTTTGCTAATGTGACGTATCACGTGAAAGATCATCCAATCAAATCAATGGGACAGCGTTGTCGGCATGTGACTGGCTGTTGTTTTTTTTAAACAAAAGAATTTTGGTGTATGGGGATGTATTTTAAAACTGGCCCGGAGGTATTGCCCCAAGAGCTTAAAGTTATATCTCTTATCTGGCCACGTCTGCTCTGAGAGCCGAACGACTTGTGTTTAATGGTTGCCAAAGGTGTAACCTCCCTTTGTGTGGATACAAATTTAACATTTTCCATATCAACCCGATCAGCTAAATTAGTCTGTTGATCTATAAAAGTGGGATTTCATTTTCAAAGCTATCATCCTTTTTTGTGAAGCTCTGGAGTTTATATTTCTCTCAGGTAAGGAGCTTTTTTTTCAAGTGGAAGCTTTCATTCTTAAATATTTATTCTCTCTTGAGACTTGAGTTAAAGAGGTTATTTCTAAAATGTTATTCTCTCTCCGAGTGAAAACTTTAATTTCTCAACCCTTGTTTCAAAGATTGTATGCATCACCTGCTTTTCAAATTTTGCACACATTTCTAACAATGGATTTAATTTATGAGTTCAAAAATTATAATAACGATTGAAAAATAATTACCAAGACAAATGTAACATGTTTACTTAAAGCAAATATTTTTTTTCAAATCGATATGTGTTTTAAATAAATTGATTAAAATGTAAAAATGGTTCTTTTTTTATATTAATTGTAGTTGAGAATTTTTGTATTTTGACGTGCCGTCAGTATTAAAATTAAATTTTTTTAATAAGTACCTGTTATTTTAATTTTCATTGGCTTTCATACTAACTTTGTATATTCGTCTTTAAAAATGCTTTAAAATAAAAATAATTTAATTCAAGCAAGTTATTAAGTTAGACAGAAAACGCAAAATATTTATATAAATAAGCTAAGAAATTCATTTCAATCCAGTTGAAATAAAAGCTCAGTTAGTTTAATATTATTTAATTTTAATATCAAAACAAATGTCGATCAATATTTGTTAGAAAATTCTAATTAATTATTACGGTAATCTAAAGACACCTCATTAATAAAATTTTAGAAAAAATGGGGCATTCAAGTAATGAGCTTTATACGAAACAAAATTAGCACTACTTCCGTTAACCTAAACGCATGCGCACTCATTTCTCACGCATTTAAACGTTTGTTAATCGAAGTGGCTATTCGGACCTGGGTCCCAATAGCCTACGACCGCTATTCGGACCCGCTAGGTTTAGTAAACGATAATTTTATAACGTTTACTTTATAAATTTTAAAAGACCAAAGGCGTTTGAGTCTTCCTGGTCTCATCGTTAGTGCGATGGATAGCTAGTAATTATGTATGAGGTTCAGTTTTCGGTTGAGGAATCTTTTTTTTTTTTTGTTTGTTTGTTGTTTTTTGTTGTTTTTTTTTGGTGGTTTTTTGGTTTTTTTTGGTTTTTTGTTTGTTTGTTTGTTAAATGAATTAATTTTTAATATTTTGTGCATGATTTAGGTTTAGGGATAGGTTTTAGGGTGTGGGTTAGGTTTAGTGATATGTTATAGGATGTAGATTAGGTTTAGTGATATGTTTTAGGTTGTGGGCTAGGTTTAGCGACGAAATTAACAACATAATTTTAATTACTAGCCATACTAATACTAGTACATTGTACTGCACTGTCACCTGCGCTGGCTCCGAATACACTTTTAATATAACAGAACCCGCTCGGGTCCGTATAGCGGTCAGAGGCTATACGGACCCAGGTCCGAATAACCGCAGCCTTTGTTAATTACACTATCCAACGCTTCTTACGCTCTGATTTTATTCATTCAACATTTATATTTACGTATTTTGTATTTATTATTTTTTTTTTGCATTTAAAGAAATCGTACTTTTGATAATTCAGTTTTAAAAAAAATCAATTTGATTTATTTTCACAAATTTGTTTGGATCTATCTTGCAATATATTTTTTGAAATTCAAATTATCGTTCATTATTTGTCTACATATTTTGCACACGTCCACGTGTGCGATGATAATTTATCTTGTAATTTAAAAAATAGATAAATTATAATTTCTTTGAAAAAGTTTACGTCGATTACATCCGCACTGCAAAGCTTACGATTTGATTTATAATAGAAAAACTAATATGTTACTTATTAAATTATTTTGCATATCAATTCCACATGATTAGTTGAAGATTTTTGTAAGCTATTAATCCAGCATTGTGGCGTATTTTGTCATCACAGCTTCCAACGAAAAACATGGGGGTGCATCACTTGTTTTTATTAACTGTGGCCATCTCAGGGCAGGTCCTTGCCCAATCCTACGTCGGTGCTCAGACCTACCCAGATGGTAAATACGCCCAACCCAATCCATACAACCCTTATGGTGGACAAGGACAACCCAGCCAGCCAGGCAGCAACCCATACTACGGCCAGCAGCCCAACTACAGACCACAACCAGACAACCCTTATAACGGGCCTTACGCTCCACAACCATCGGCCTACGGTCCCCAAAACTACCAACCACAATGGCAACCCGAGTACACAAACCAACAACCTTACCCTGACCCAAACCAGTACCCTCAAAACAACTTGTACCCATCTAACAACCCGTATCAGCCAATCGACCCATATCAACCCAACAACCCATACCAACCCAACAACCCATACCAACCCAACGATCCATACCAACCCAACAACCCATACCAACCCAACAACCCATACCAACCCAACAACCCGTACCAACCTAACAACCCGTACCAACCCAACGATCCATACCAACCCAACAACCCATACCAACCCAACAACCCGTACCAACCAGGGCCTATTGCCAACCAGCCCGCCCCATCCCCCAGTACCTATCAACCCGCAGTGAAGGGAGTGGATGTATATCCCGACGTCCCTACTGGAGGTGACGTCTTTTATGACGACGGCTACTACGTTGAACGAGTCACAGTCGCTCCACCTGTTGTAACTACAGCCGCCCCATACAATCCGCCAGCTGTCCGCAAGTACCTCCCCAGACCCCTTAATTACGACGGTGATGCACCAGCAGCCTACACCCAGCCACCAGCCAGCCCATCACCTTCATATGCCCAGCCACAACCCAGCCCATCACCTTCCTACACCCAGCCACCAGCCAGCCCATCACCTTCCTACACCCAGCCACAACCCAGCCCGTCACCTTCATACACACAGCCACCAGCCAGCCCATCACCTTCCTACACCCAGCCACCAGCCAACCCATCACCTACCTATACCAAGCCACCAGCCAACCCATCACCTACCTACACCCAGCCACCAGCAAACCCATTACCCTATTACACCCAGCCACCAGCCAACCCATCACCTACCTACACCCAGCCACCAGCCAACCCAACACCTACCTACATCCAGCCACCAGCCAACCCATCACCTACCTACACCCAGCCACCAGCCAGCCCATCACCTACCTACACCCAGCCACAAGCAAACCCATTACCCTATTACACCCAGCCACCAGCCAGCCCATCACCTACCTACACCCAGCCACAAGCAAACCCATTACCTTATTACACCCAGCCCCCAGCCAGCCCATCACCTTCCTACACCAAGCCACCAGCCAGCCCATCGCCTTCATACTCCCAGCCACCGGCAAACTCAGCGCCTTACCCTAACGATCCAAGCTACATCAAACCTTCACAAAGCTATACAGGCCCATACACAGCAAATGCTCCATCCCCTCTCATCCCCTACAACTACCCCCAACCCGCATACACCAGTTACAGATATCGTAACCGATACAACCCCGCTCCTTCACAGCCCCCTTCTCCAGATTATCCATCTCAACCTGGTAAGTTAAAAGTTATCATATAAAAATAAGAAAACGGGTGAAATATCAAATAAACGCCTGTTTTGCTTTAACATTTCAACTTAGATAACTTACTTTTTCATTTTCACCAGAAATGTATGCTCTATGCTAAGTGATTTTGTGCATCGAATTCACTAAAATAAATTAAACCTTTTTTAGTCTTTCAGAAGTCAAGACATTTTTGGCTAAGTTTACTAAAAATTACACGAACTTTGGCCATGCACTTTGTTAGTTTAGTGATTCCTTTGTATCTGTATATTACCAAAGTATTATATAATGGATACTATCTCTTCCCTAGACATGTAAATATGAGGTACAACACACCAGGGTTGATATTTTGCCGCTGGTAATTTTGGGAATAAGAACTAGTGAGGTGATATGACCCTGATATGTTTCAAAATGACAGTTTGAATTTAAAAAAACGCCATGATAGAAAAGTGAGGTGTAGTTACATCCTACCTTCATCCGACAAATAAACTTACAAGCCAAACAAAAGGAAAACATCGCATAGCAGTCTATGGACGGAAATTTTTAGAGCTGCTGACGGGGCGCAATTCAATTTTAAGCATCACCCAACTCCTCTATTTCTCTGTAGCCGTCGACTTGGAGGGAAATGTAGTTAATGCAGTCAAAAACACCATCTTATCATTGATTGTAATGGTCAAAAGATAAAAGAATGATTTAGGTATGAAATCTGTCCGCTTTTCATTATTTGTTATGATCATAAATAGACACGTCATAGGGTGAGAAAAAAAATCTTTTTGGGCTTTTATCTTAAAGTTAAAGACTTTAATAAATTATACCCTAAAGTCCTAATATACAGATTGCAAAGGGTGTACTTGATTAAAAGGTAAAAATCAACGGAGGTGTTAAAAACTTCATGCATTCTCGTACATTTTTAGGCATTCCAGGCCGAGAAAACTATTAGTATTTGTCAGTAACAGATATAATTTAATTCAACCTTTAAAACGTATCAAGAGTAACTGCGAGCATGAAATTGTGTTTTAATAAAATCTTAAGGACGGTTCACACGTACAAATTTTAAATCAAACATTGATAAAACACCATGGAAACTTGCTTCACGCACTATTTTATTTGGCGAACTCATATATATATATATATATATATATACTAGCAGACCCGGTCGTGCGTTGCAACGATCTCAGTAAAAATTACAATTTAAGCATCCTATGAGTGATATGTTTTAAAAACAATTATGCCAGAAACCTACACTGAAGTGCGAAAAAAAAGTCCAAAGATCATGGCAAACAGATAAATAAAATAATAATTTAAAAGCTTTTTAAAAAAACGACATTAAAGGGCTAGGCTCTAAAATAAGTGCTACTTTGTACTCAAGCTATGTTTCTCAATATAGTGTAAAATTGCTTTGGAGAATTAAATTATTAACGTGCATTACAAAAAAAATTTGGGGCCGCCTACCCGAAGGAATGAACATAAAGAGTTCAGTTTCCTAGAGTAATTATTTATAGACTCTTGAATTTTTATAAGACAAAAAAAAA
>MUZC01000305.1:267168-277334 GCA_002072015.1 Radix auricularia | reverse complement strand
GTATGGTGGTAGAAAGGTTTAGGTGTGAATAGGTCAGGTAGTATGGTGGTAGAAAGGTTTAGGTGTGAATAGGTCAGGTAGTAAGGTGGTAGAAAGGTTTAGGTGTGAGTAGGTCAGGTAGTATGGTGGTAGAAAGGTTTAGGTGTGAATAGGTCAGGTAGTAAGGTGGTAGAAAGGTTTAGGTGTGAGTAGGTCAGGTAGTATGGTGGTAGAAAGGTTTAGGTGTGAATAGGTCAGGTAGTATGGTGGTAGAAAGGTTTAGGAGTGAATAGGTCAGGTAGTATGGTGGTAGAAAGGTTCAGGTGTGAATAGGTCAAGTGGTATGGTGGTAGAAAGGTTTAGGTGTGAATAGGTCAAGTGGTATGGTGGTAGAAAGGTTTAGGTGTGAATAGGTCAAGTGGTATGATGGTAGAAAGGTTCAGGTGTGAATAGGTCAAGTGGTATGGTGGTAGAAAGGTTTAGGTGTGAATAGGTCAAGTGGTATGGTGGTAGAAAGGTTTAGGTGTGAATAGGTCAAGTGGTATGGTGGTTGAAAGGTTCAGATGTGAATAGGTCAAGTGGTATGGTGGTAGAAAGGTTTAGGTGTGAATAGGTCAAGTGGTATGGTGGTAGAAAGGTTTAGGTGTGAATAGGTCAAGTGGTATGGTGGTAGAAAGTTTCAGGTGTGAATAGGTCAAGTGGTATGGTGGTAGAAAGGTTTAGGTGTGAATAGGTCAGGTAGTATGGTGGTAGAAAGGTTTAGGTGTGAATAGGTCAGGTAGTATGGTGGTAGAAAGGTTTAGGTGTGAATAGGTCAGGTAGTATGGTGGTAGAAAGGTTTAGGTGTGAATAGGTCAAGTGGTATGGTGGTAGAAAGGTTTAGGTGTGAATAGGTCAGGTAGTATGGTGGTAGAAAGGTTTAGGTGTGAATAGGTCAGGTAGTATGGTGGTAGAAAGGTTTAGGTGTGAATAGGTCAAGTAGTATGGTGGTAGAAAGGTTTAGGTGTGTATTAGTCAAGTGGTTTGGTGGTAAAAGGGTTTAGGTGTGTAATTATGCAAGAGGAAGGCTACACTTTGTAAGTTGGTAGGTAATACGAAAATAAATAGATCTTATTTTAGCGTAAGAATAGATGAAGCAATGGTGGTAAGTTCAATAAAATCGGCCATGCAACGGAAAATTTTGACTTTATTAAGAATTATGGTAAAAGTAAAACTCCAGTGTGCAAGGGAAAAGTTAAACTGTTGCCTGAAAAGAAAAAGTTAAACACTAGCAAGCAAAACAATTATAAAAAAACAAGACAAGTGGAAAGTTAACACAGGAATGGAATGATAAAGTTAACACAGGAATGGAATGATAAAGTTAACACAAGCATGGAATGATAAAGTTAACACAGGAATGGAATGATAAAGTTAACACAGGAATGGAGTGATAAAGTTAACACAAGCATGGAATGATAAAGTTAACACAGGCATGGAATGATAAAGTTAACTGAAGCATGGAATGATAAAGTTAACACAGGCATGGAATGATAAAGTTAACACAGAAATGGAATGATAAAGTTAACACAGAAATGGAATGATAAAGTTAACACAGGCATGGAATGATAAAGTTAACACAGGCATGGAATGATAAAGTTAACACAGAAATGGAATGATAAAGTTAACACAGAAATGGAATGATAAAGTTAACACAGGCATGGAATGATAAAGTTAAACACAGAAATGGAATGATAAAGTTAACACATGCATGCAAAGACAAATTTCAAAACCAGTAAGGATAAATAAAATGTAAACGCTGGACACAAAATGTAACTTGAAATAATGAATCTCCAAAGAGCCGAAGTGAACGTAGATCTGATGATGTTGCATGATATTTAAATTATTTAAATGGACTGTTCCACTTTATTTTTTGGCATGTCTATCTAAATTTGAGTTAGTTCAACCACCGAAGCATTTGTAAAACCAACATTGGAATCTTGATCACATTTGATCTTAGTAATACATAATTGTGTTAGAAGTGGACTATATCGCTCTTAAACTCGACATGGGCAAAATGAAAGTAAAAGAATTGTGCTGAAAACACCAAGTGGGAAATTAATTTTTAGCTCTTTCCTGGGATTTTTTTTTTACAATTTAAATAATTTCACAAATGTTAATCCAATAGATTACTTCTACTAGTACGAATCACAAGACACTGACTTGAAATTGTGAGCTGGAATTAAATGGAGCCATATTCTTAACTGGATCACGATGAATCAAATCATTAACTAGAGCGCGCCCTCTCAGTTCAAAGACTAGACCCACACATGTCGACAATAAATGAATCAATATATAAATTACTAGCAAACAACTGGACATTGCACTTCTTATGTACACTATTATCCAAATTATCCACACACACACACAAAAATGTCAGGTCATGGAGTTTATCCGTCGAAAAATAGAATTTGGTTGGGGTGAAATCAGTGTATTTCCCCCCCCCCCTCCCCCGCATCGCTGAAATCAAATCTCCACAGTTCTATTATCCGTGCAGCCGTTGATTTCTGTCCCCGTTGAACTGACGTTTTCATGAGATTAATTCTTGAATCAACTACTGACCACGGAAGTAATCACCAAACAACTTTGTGTCACCCGGTCAGAGCTTTTGACCAAATCACCGTCGTGTCTGAGCAGAGATAATAGTGACCCAAAAAAAAAAGTAAATAAAAAACAACCCCATAAATCCTTTATATATGAGACAGAACTTAACGTAAAGATTCCATTCAAAACAAACATTTACAGACTGAAAGTGACTTAACTCCAAAATGCTCTAAAATGGGGACGGGTGGGGGTGTGGGTGGTCACCGATCGTTGGAGTTAACTCAGCGTACACGTGGATGTCAACAACTGACCACACCATACATTTATATAGGGATAAACTAAAAGGGAAATAATTATATTACGATGCATTCGACCGATCTGAAATTTTGATACACTGCATTGTTAGGTAACACAAAATTTGAACTTGATAACATCACGGGAAATGGGCCATTTTTACTTTTGTTTTTCCGCCCGAAGGACGACTAGATGGACGGACCAAGAGAGTGTGTGTGTGTGTGTGTGTGTGCGTGAGAGAGAGAGAGAGAGAGAGAGAGAGAGAGAGAGTGACGGTGAAGTTAATATAAAGAATCTAATAAAAAGTAAAAAATATCTGTACAAAGAAAAAACCCCTCCGCCCCCCNAAGAAAAAAAAAGAAAAAAAATATAAAAAATATAAAAATATAAAAAATACGCCTAAGCAAAAACAAAAAACAACTTCAACCATCATAATCTGAAGTTCTAACTGCTGACGAAAAACGTAACTTATGTGAAGCAGGAGCCCATTGCAGTTATCCAGTGTTAAAACACCAATGAGAAATCAGTCCTACACGCATTTATATTAATTGCATTCCAGCAAGAGCTCCCTAGATGTATTACTTGGCTGCTAGGCGGAACCTCGATCTTCAACTCTACTCAATGTCGTCAAATTGCTCGTATTCTTGTAGCCTCCATCGATTTTTTTAAATACACCTCTCAGGATATTGTTAAAATTGTGGCATCAAATTCAATTAGCTAACTACACAAACATTTAAGTGGAAAAAACAACAATTCATTTTGTATTTTATAATCCTTTATATTAAATCGTGGCGTCTGCATGATTGTTTGATGGCTTGTCGAAAAAACTTTGGATCAATTTTAACCCACTTCCCTGTATGTTAACGAGCTGAAATATTGCAGACAGACTTGTGGCGTCGATAAAAATGATCGATCAACATTACACATCGATATAATGTACTTTAATTAAATTAATGCATTTTCAGATTATCTTTACGTATCTCTATGTAGCATGTAAATTTTTGTACTAGACTATCGCGGTGAGTATTATATTGAACAATATTTTAATGTTACCTTGTCGCGCGGTGCGGTGCGTATTATATTAAACACGTTTTTATAACCATTTTAACGTGATCAAATCGAACTGAAATTTAGCAGGCAGACCGTAGGAGTTTTTAAACTATAAATCCTTTATATATAAGACATAACTAAAATGTTGGTTTTTGATTGTCGTGCGATGCGTATTATAAGGAACATATTTTTTAGTTATGTCTCATATATAAAGGATTTATAGTAAAAAAACCTTTCTTTTTAACGTGTTCAAATGTTGTTTTAATTTAAAAAAAAAAAAATGTAGACGGGTTCCTTGTTTTGTTAAGACTTTTCATTTAAGGAGTATTAATAAACGGTTTAATTGATTCCACAAGAAGCTTGTAGATGTTTCTCCAAAATTTAAGTAAATTACAAATACTGATTTGTATCAGGTAAGATTGTTTTGAAATGCCCAAGTAGTTTAAGTACCATTGAAATAATCATTCCAAAATCGATTAATTTTTTTCCAAATTGCCAGTTTCACCAACATTGACCACTTTTAGAAGCGCTGCCATAAGCCCGTTGTGTACAAAACACATCTCTATAATTGACATACGTAGGCTTTGTGTATTGTTGACTTTTTTCAGCCCCCCCACACCCCCAGACACCTCGAGACGAGTTGGCGCTATAAAAACCAGCCAGAAGTAATTGTTATTGATTTAAGACACGGTAAAGTTGTGCACAATGAAAGAGTTGTGGGTTAAAACAATGATTTCCTTTGTCAACTGTAGAAGTTGACAACAAGCTCTGGAGTGGGAAACCTTGACGTTTTACTGTGCTGATAAAAACCTGCAATGTCTAACATAGGGCAACATGATAAAATCTCGACTTTAACATTTATCTACAAAGCCATTCAAATGGACACGACAGTGCCACTTAAAAGTTACATCGGCAAAAGGCAATGACATATTTGTAAACTTTTCAAATCAACAATTGTCATGCAAACATCCATCGGAAACAAATGATTTCTTTCAAGTTTTCATTGCATGGACTTCAACCGATTTCCTCTGAGTATGGGCTTTAACCTAATCAACTCAATGAACTTAAACGTTCCCTTTACTTATTCCTGTTGTTAGCACGTCTTTACTTTATTCGTTTTGTTAACATGTTTTTACTTTATTACTTTTGTCAGCATGTCTTGACTTTATTACTTTTGTCAGCATGTCTTTACTTTAATAATGAAGATGTAACGCTATTCTCTGAATACTGGTCTGACGCGATAATGTAGCGCTATTCTCTGAATATTGGTCTAACGTGATAATATAGAGCTATTTCTTAGATACTAGTCTGATGTAATAATATATTGCTACTACTTAAGTACTGATAAGGCTTTATAATGTAGTACTATTTCGTAAATAATCAAATGGATTGAGAATTTAATTCTATTTCTTTGAAGTAATGATATTGCATGATAATGTAGAGCAAATATTTTTAGTACAAGAAAAAATTATTTTTTGAAAAAAATTGAGTGTCTTTATCCCATTCCCTTTGTCTTGGTCTGTGCATCTATTTGCCTTGTAAATTTTAAGCTTTAGTTTATTTATTCTTCTGAAAACATTCTTGGCTTTTTTTTTGACATGAGAAAAGCGATTATTTTCTAACATAAAGACGGGCGAATTAAATCCAAACGAAACCATTAAAAATAAACGTATACTTAGTATGCCTTGAAAAGGGACGGTTTTCATAGCGTCTATTTAATTTCAATCCATTTTCTGACAACTTTTCCTACATGTCAGGGGCCCACTATTTGATGAATATGGCATTAGCAATGGACAAAATGATAAAAAAGTCATCTTTACAAACCAAATTTTATGCGCACAAATTTTGTCCACGTTTTCTACTTATAACTTTCCGATGTCTCGGCTACACGCAATAGACTACTTCCTTCACAGAATAAAAATGACTCAGAACTTAGGCATTTTTTAAATCGCTCATGGAACGACGTCTAATATCGATAAGAAAAATTTAGTTGAAACTTTGACTTCACTTCTATGTGATTTAAAAAATATTTGGTAAAATAAAACAATTTTGTTTTCTCCTGTAAGTCAATGTGTTGTTGAGAATGTCGCGTTTAGCTGAGATAACGAGGTCCTTGCTCAACGACTTAGAGACCTGTAGTCGAGAGAGAGAATGAAGGGAGAGGTGGGTATGGGTGAGGATTAGTAAGTGAATGATAAGTTGGGTTGTGAGGGGGAGAATAAGAAATTGAAATAAATACTTTTTAAAAATTAGAAGGAGAAAATGTACAACATTTAGTTTTAAATATTTTTTTCGCGGTGAATTGCCCACGGATATAAATTCACACATATAGTGCGTTTCATACCATTGTCCATATTTTTGAAAAACTGAAAGTAACTTTCTAATTGTTTATTGATAAAAGTATTGTCACCCATTTAAAGGCATATGCTTTCGTGTGAAAGAGCAACTAAAAATAAAAAACAAATAAAATTTAGAATTTATAAGCTATAATAAATAATTAGTTATTATTAATTATTAAAATGAATTTTAAAAAATCATTTTTGGTATTAGGGGCCGTCCATAAATGACGCTACGCATCTAGGAGTGAGGGGGGCACATTTGTGACGATGTGTGATGAGGGGAGGGGGATTTAAGAATTAAGAATCATATCGTCATGTAAATACACCCTACTTTAAATCAAAGTTCCACTTAAATATTCGATTTCTTACTATTTATTTTACGACGTTGTACATGGATTCACGCGTGTTACGCTATTAAGAGTGCAATCCTTATACTAAAAACATACTAAAATGACAATAAAGTGATTTCAAATATGCTCATTTTCTGAATTACGGACACTTCGACCCCGGACGATTCGACCCCGGACGGTTCGACCCTGCCAGTTCGACGCCAGGACGTTTCGACGCCAGGTCGTTTCGACCCCGGTCGTTTCGACCCCGGACGGTTCGACCCCGGACGATTCGACCCCGGTCGATTCGACCCCGGACAGTTCGACCCCAGGACGTTTCGACCCTAGGGTGTTTCGACCCCGGACGATTCGACCCCTTTCTCTTTAAGGCGTGAAATGTTTTGGTTTTTAAAAATTCATTTTTAATTCTTTTTAAATTAAAATGAAATAGTTTAAGTTTAATATTATCTCTTTAAAAATAAAAACAGTATGAAATAGTTATTTTNAAAAAAATATATACACTGATTACCAGTCAACATTCAAAGCGAAATCATGATTGTGATCAATACGCTATCGGTCTAAGGTAAAAAGTCCGATTCCACCACAACCCCGATCCGATGTAATTGGACAATAAAAAAAGGCAATGTGGGCAATCACCTACAGTATCTCTGCCCATACTCCCTTTATTTACCTTCTCAATAACCCTCGCCAGCACATCAAGTTCTGTGGTCGTCGCTTAGTCTCGTCTTCGTAACTAGTCGTTCATTATATAACCACCGGACAGTTCGAAATCCAGACCTTTCGCCTACGGTGCTGTCAATATTGTTGTAAAAGCTGCCCTGGTACCCTTTCAAACGCCGCATTTTTTTTGCCATCATGACCGCTTTATAATACAAACTACCCACCACCCATGCACCTCATTTTACAACGGCATGCTTCCAGTAAAACGATGGTAAACTGAACATTCAAATAGACGGTAAATATCAATACGTAACGTTCAGTCAGGTCATAAGGGCCCAGCATCTCGAATGCTTTTGTCTGCTATGCGGCATATTAAATATTGAAATTTATTTACGTTAGATAACTTTGTACGTCTTATTAAAATCAGTTTTTCTGCCAGGCAAGTCTATAGGTGTTAACGTACACAAGAAACAGAATATATATTAGACTTTTATATTGTACTATTTTTAATTTTCAAAAATATATCATTCTATTTTTAATTTTTAAGAGCTATTAGTATAAATTGGACTATTTTATTTTGTATATTGTACTATTTTATATTACTAATTAAAAATAACATCTCATTCTATTTTTAATTTTTAAGAGATATTAATATAAAACTAAATTATTTGTTCAATCATACTATCATTAAATAAACGTTAAAAATAACTATTTCATACTGTTTTTATTTTTAAAGAGATAATATTAAAATTAAACGAATTATTTTTTAATTTTAAAAAGGTTTAAAATGGATTTTTAAAAACCAAAACATTTCACGCCTTAAAAATGAAGGGGTCGAATCGTCCGGGGTCGAAACGCCCTATGGTCGAAACGTCCTCGGGTCGAACTGTCCGGGGTCGAATCGTCCGGGGTCGAACCGTCCGGGGTCAAACCGACCGGGGTCGAAACGACCTGGCGTCGAAACGTCCTGGCGTCGAATTGGCAGGGTCGAACCGTCCGGGGTCGAAGTGTCCGACCACCTCATTTTCTAATAGAAAATTCCACTTTTGGTTTACAGCTTTGTGCCGAAGTGTGACCGTGGGGTGGGGGTTAAAATCGCGTGACGTCATTTATGGACGGCCCCTTATCTAAGCTCGATGTTTCCAATAATTATTTTAGAAAAACAAACAAACAACAAAATTTATATTTAAAAAAAACAACAAAAAAACAAATAAAAAAAACAAGATAGTAATATTATTAATTTGATTGCTAGATATAAATATACTGCTATATTTTATCACAGCATTTGTAGGTATATATTTGAACAGTAGGTAAACACATGCTGCACTCACCCAGCAATTGTAAGTGCAACACAAGTAGAGCACACCTAGCTATTGTAGGTACAGCAACAGTAATACTCCCTTTACTATTGTAGGTATGCCACAAGTAGTACTTACCCAGCAATGGTAGATATATCACAAGTAGCATTACCCAGCTATTGTAGGCATACCCCAAGTAGTACTTACCCATCAATGGTAGATATACCACAAGTAGTACTCACCCAGCTATTGTAGGTATACCACAAGTAGTACTCACCCAGCTATTGTAGGTATGACGGCAATATCCGGATGTGATTTCAGATCCTGACTACTCAGCTGGATATCCGTCCCCACAAAGTTGTAAACGTCTGGTTTTTTGAAGATGGCGTCTCGTCCAGCGTCACTTCCGGTAGCCTTGTAGTCGATAGCCACAGTTCGCCGCTTGAGTCTATACGCCCTGTATGACACCGCCCACTTATGATATACGGCTTCTGGATAGCTAGCTCCCTGGGCGTTGAGAGTAATCTCTTGGGCGCCTGCAACAGCGGGTGACATGAATTTCAGGATAATAAGTAAGGCGCAGATCTTGACGTGAGCGCTGAGCGTAGATGAAACTTTGACATAAATTGAATTGACATGACCTCTCTCAATCGATGACCATTTAGAAAACTTGTTGGGGTCAGAATGTGTAACTTTGTTGCGGGATGATCCCATCGTACAAATTGAAAGATGGGCGAATAGAACGAAGTCTTTGAGGTGGACGCTAGGCGCGTCCATTATGATCTTTGTTACACACATCGGGAATTTTAAAAAAATTAGAATAAATCCAACGATTCAGCGAATACCGAAACGATGATTAAATCATTACGAGAACATATCCGTTATTATTCTATTTATTAATTCACTTTGCACACATCGTTCTTCCAGAAGGTATACATCCATTGAGATTCTCCAAGGATTTTAAACTTTCCTGAAGTTTTAGTCTCATTTCTTAAATTGTGGAATATCTAGATTTTCTTGTTTGTTTGTTGACGAGCCGCCATTTATTGATAAAGATGGATCAATGCTGGATGGTATCGCTATAGTAACACTCTGTTAGATTGCCGTGAAACAAAATTTGCTGGACGATCGAATATTCGTGGATCGATGCTGAATGGTATCGTTTGTATCACTCGGTTCGATTTCTGTGAAATAAAAAAAGTTCGGTGAAAGAAAACTCATTGATCAAGTTGTTGTTAAGGTAGAATTGATGAGAATTTAAGTTTTAGTTATCAACGTAATGGTAGAGGTAAACTGTCACTGGGCTCAGAAGTAACCTGTCAATGAAATTTGAGGTAAATTGTCATTGAACTTGGAGATAATCTGCCCCTGGAACTAAAAGTTAAACTTTGGACTACCTAATTGTAAAATGTCGCCGAATAGACCAAAAGGTAATTATCTACTCGACCTAAATGTAATCATACCATAGATCAGTGGTTCTCAAATGGTGGGGCGCTCTCCCCCAGGTCTGGTTTGACCTCAGCAGAGGTATACTTATACCAATTTTATAGACAAATGATACTATTTACAGTCGCGTAGGTGGGGGTGGCGAAATATTTTCTTCTTCCTGCGGGGGG
>MUZC01000305.1:247758-267120 GCA_002072015.1 Radix auricularia | reverse complement strand
CATGACAGAAATTAATTGAGAAGCACTGTCATAGATCCTGAGCGTAAACTATCAATAAATATGGAGATAACTTGTCCCCTGAGCAAGAAATAACTTGATAAAAATTATAAATATAAATGTTACTTGTCATTGAACATGGTGAGAACAACAATGTTACCTTGAGATACGAATGCTTCAATCTACGAAAAATCCAAGATACGAAGACTGAAGGATTAATTTCGTATCTCAAGGTACCACTGTACTTCCTTAATGTAAAGGGTAATCTGCAATTTGATTTAGTTTTAATATGTCCCTCGACCTTGCTAGGTTTGAAGTTCAATCTAGTTTCCCGTTGTTGTTCTTTATGCAAGCAGCAAATGTGAGGCTGCAGAGAAAGTGGACTTATGATGTCAATATGTAATAAACTGTCCCCGTTCTGTTTGCACAGTTGGACTATCTATCTCACAAATCTTTACTTATATATGACTAAATGTCATTATTGCGTGTATTACTAAATGTCATTTTTGCGTGTATGACTAAACGTCATTATTGCATGTATGACTAAATGTAATGTTTGCGTGGTCATAAAGGAAAACTTGAATTATACGTTTTAATTCTTCAAACATAGTTGACAGTCTATGACAGATCTGTTGTCAATGATGTCATCTTGACCTTTTTTGACCTTTCGTGAAAGGCCTTCCCCGTCAATCAATGTCTGAGACAAAAAAGCCAGGAACTCATTAGCTCCAAACACTCAACTCATCATCAATTTACAATGACTCCCCCCCTCCCCCCTCCCGCATTGACTTTAAACGGAGATTTTGGGTCAATATTTGCTGCTGTCACTGGACCGTGAAATATTTTAGTTGTCAGTTCCACGCCCCATTGAGTCGGTGTCTGATCATAGCATGTTTTGAGTATCACCCCCTGGAGATCTTTAATTTAAGTATTGTAATAAAACAATCTAAGGTGAATTCATACAAAGAAGACAATAAGTGAGTGATATAAGTAAAAAATCATGTTAAGCCTGGTCCCTTTTGGAACTCAGGACGTGTTAGCGCATTTTCGTATTATGTATCAGTACTTATGTTAGATATCAGCATTATGTAGTTATCAGTAATTGTGTTTAGATTTTATACATATTTTTATGAATTTTCTTGTGTAATGAATATACCTGAAATTTTTTTTATTTAAAAGTCATTTCTTTACATTTTAAATTTTTTTATTTTCTCTTTAAGTGGTTTGTGGTCACTGAAATAGGACTCATAAATGAAACATTCTAAATTGTAATCAGCTAATCGCCCAAATACTCCGCCAATTGTTGTTTGATAGATCGTGGTTGCCAATCTTGGTGAAAGTAGTTGAATGTTGAAGCTTGTTTCGAAAAAGTTTTCAATTTCTGCCCCTGGGCCGCTAAGATCTTGATTGAAGTCACCACAAATGATGACGTAAAACTCTCTAAACTTTTACACATATTCTAATGACGTCAACAAAAAAAAAACTAATACTTTTGATAATACTAAGACTTCCGGCAATGGCGGCCGTTGCCTGCGCCAGTGTTATCTCTCGATTCGCAATGATTTTTGGTAGTTTTAACGGGGTTTTTTAACGGATCGAGTAACTGAGTGTTGATGCACAAATGGCAGGTCAGGACATACAAAAAACATATATACATCATGGGTCTAGGACTTATGGATGCTGAGATCTAGGGTGATGACAGACGGACGGACGGACAAAACGGGTGCAATAGCGCATTCGACTTCTCGAAAATGCGCTAAAAATGGAAACACATTTCAACAGTTGATTTATACTCTTATTTTCAAAGCAATGTCAGCTGATAAAAATTGTAGGATTTAGTTGTAATCTTTTTACCTGCATTCAAAGCTTGATGTTTGAATGGTGCTCACATTCTATTTCATATCATTAGGAAATGTATATATAACAATAAATAATGCATCTTATATCACATACCAGGTAATCCACGTCTAACATTTAATCTTAAACAACATAACGTTTCTAACTTACATCCCCAAACAAGTAAAGAGCTCAAATATAAATACAAGACTACACATAAACCATTGATAAGCGCAGGACGCAACAATCTTCTGTATAGAAGAAGCGCCTATGACAGGTCGAATAAGGTAACATAAATTCATCTTACCTCACAAACTAGGTATAGCACATCTAACATACATGGGCAAATCAATGTTATATCAAATACACTGTAGTTGGTCATATATACTTTCTATAACATACTTGGCCATTTTCATATCATTTTACATTCTATGTTATATACATCTTCTGGGAACTTACATACGAGCGACCAAAGTGTCTTTCGCAAACATGTTTTAAAAATGTAAAAAAAAAAAAAAAAGAAAAACATTACGCCCATGGGATGCTGAAAGATAAAAATCTCATCATTTAATCCCCGTTTATGTTCATCTTTGTAGAATTAAAAGGAAAAAAAACCATTCCAAAACATTACAATTAATCTACTATTTTATGGATGTTTGAGATAATGAAAAATTACGGGCAATTAAATAACCCGAAAAAAAACACGTTTTTGACAAGAAATCCTTTATATACTAGACATAACTAAAATAATGTTCATTATAATACGCATCGCACGACAATATAAAATATTTTTTTATTTATGTCTTAAATATAAATAAAGGATTTAGATTCTATAGTAAAAAACGAAACTTCTACAGTCTGCCTGCTAAATTTCAGCACGATTTGATCACGGGAAAGGGTCATAAAAGCATGTTTAACACAGTGCGCACCTCGAGACATATTCGCAATTAATGGCATTTACATTTACAGATCGGGAATATATTTTAAACAAGTATCGTCAATATAATACGTACCACACAGCGCACTAATGAAAGTAATAATATTAAGGTTGTTCAACAAAATACGCACCACGACACTCTCAAAAATTAACATGACACATAGAGATCAATAAAATAATCGAAAAATAAAATAATTAATTACAGTGTATTCGATCCATCTGAAATTTTGATACACCATTTTTATCATTGGCACGAGTCTTCCTGCAAAATTACAGGTCACCAGCTTACGAGAAAGTGGTTTAAAAATCGATCCAAAGTTTTTTCGGCACGCTCAACCAGACACCACGACTTATATACAGAATTTAATTTAAAAAAAACAACCCCGTAAAAACAAGTTTTTGACTATAAATCCGTTATATACGAGACATAACTATAAGGATGCTCATTATAATACGCAGGGCAAAACAATCCGAAAATATAAAATTCTAGTTATGTCTCGTAAAACGTGTTTAATTTAATGCGCACCGATCGTGAATAGATCTATACTTTAAAGAAATATAGTCAATATAACACGCACCTTATTGAACGACAGGACAGGTTGTTGAACATAATAAGAAACCAAGACACTCTATCTCAATAATTAACATAATACATAGAGATAAATAGAATAATTTAACAATTCAATTTCAGTACTATCGATCGATCTGAAATTTCGATACTTCATTTTTAACATCAGAACAAGTCTGCCTGCAAAATTTCAGCTTGCTAGCTTACGAGGATATGGGTTAAAGATCGATCCAAAACATTTTCGGCAAGCAAGGGTTTAGACACTCCAAGTAAATATAAAGGATTTAAAATATGCAAAATTGATAGAAGGCATTAAATTGTAAATATGAAGTAACACATAAGCCTGAAAAAACATATCACATAGGACATGTTAGCACCTGAATCCAATGTTGTCACATAAGTTATCTTAGCACCTGTATCCAATGTTGCCACATAAGTTATCTTAGCACCTGTATCCAATGTTGCCACATAACTTATCTTAGCACCTGTATCCAATGTTGTCAAATAAGTTATCTGAGCACTTGTGTCCCAGGTTGTCACATAAGTTATTTTAGCACTTGTGTCCCATATTACCACATAAGTTATTTTAGTACCTGTATCCCAAGTTGTCACAAAGTTTATCTTAGCACCTGTATCACATCTTGTCACATTATTCATCTTAGCACGTGCATACCAATTTGTCACAAAGGTTATCTTAGCACCTGTATCTCATGTTATTACATTAGTTATTTTAGCACATGTATCACATCTTGTCACATTAGTTATCTTAGCAACTGTATCACATCTTGTCACATTATTTATCTTAGCACCTGTATCATACCTTGTCACATTAATTATCTTAGCACCTGTATCATATCTTGCCACATTATTTATCATAGCACCTGTGTCATATCTTGTCACATTAGTTATCTTACCACATGTATCACATCTTGTCACATTAGTATCTCAGAACCCTTTTCACATCTTGTCAAGACAATTCTCTTTGGCCAAGCCTTACAACTCGCCACATACTTTCTCTTCGTTGAAATGTTACAGTTCGTCACACCATTTATTTTCTTTCGTCGGGTCTTGCTTCTGGTCTGTCGAGTTTTGATCAAAGTTTTGATCTTTGATCGAGTTTCACAGCCTTATCATATTGCTTCCCTGGTCTGAGCTGTCACATCAATTCCTCTGGTCATGATAAACACTGTGCCCGTGTGAGGAGTTATCCATTATTTACCACTTGGGCTTTGTTCTATGCAAGGACGAGGGTTGACAAGTTATTTGTTTTACTGGACGGCCGTAGAAATGGATGATCAGGTACAACTGCACTATGTTTAATAGATTCTGCATTGAATGGTGCTCTACAAGCTGCGCTACTTATAATAGACTGTAATCAATGCTCCACTACTTGTAATAGATTCTGTAATCAATGGTGTTCTACAAGCTGCGCTACTTAAAATAGACTATGTAATCAGTGATGTTCTATTAGCTGAACTACTTAACATAGACTGTAATCAATGGTGTTCTACCAGATGCGCTACTTGTAATAGATTCTGTAATCAATGGTGTACTACTAGCTGCACTTCTTGTTATGGATTCTGTAATCAATGGTGTTCTACTAGCCGCACTACTTGTAATAGATTCTGTAATCAATGGTGTTCTACTAGCCGCACTACTTGTAATAGATTCTGTAATCAATGGAGTTCTACTAGCCGCACTTCTTGTAATAGATTCTGTAATCAATGGTGTTCTACTAGCCGCACTACTTGTAATAGATTCTGTAATCAATGGTGTTCTACTAGCCGCACTTCTTGTAATAGATTCTGTAATCAATGGTGTTCTACTAGCTGCACTAGTTGTTATAGATTCTGTAATCAATGGTGTTCTACTAGCCGCACTACTTGTAATAGATTCTGTAATCAATGGTGTTCTACTAGCTGCGCTACTTGTTATAGATTCTGTAATCAATGGTGTACGTGTCACGGATGTGGGGCCAACCTATTAATATTTGTGGAGTAGTTTTAGAGCTAAACAAATAATTAAACGGAGACTTGTTGGTTTCTTTTGAAATGCACCACGCGTAAATGCCAACAGTTCCCCACCTCTTTAGGATGCTCACGGCTCACTACAGTCCACATCTGTCTTTGATAGCGCGAACACACTATTATATTTTTCATGTAACCTCCCTCTGGTTACACATAGGTAGGACAAAAGACTAATTTCTGATCGATCTAGTGGACAAATTGGATACAAAGTCATCAGTGGGCTTTACCGTTTCAACTGTAATGAAGACACTGTGGTCGAGTGGCAGCGCGCTCGACGGCGTACCGATGGTCACGGGTTCGAATCCATGCTAAAGCAAGGATTTGTTCCCGGGGTCTAGGGCGTCCCTGAGTCACCCAGCTCCAAATGGGTACCTAACATTATTTAGGTGGCTGGGTAATGCGTGGAACCCTCATAGCCGTGGCATGTGAACGCTGCATCACTTGCCAAAAAAAAAAAACAACTGCTGCCTTGCAGATGGTCTTGGCTGACCAAAGTCTATGGAAGCAAATCCAGAAAATACAGTGGGCTGAAGTCGGAGACGACTGGCCAATTGGCGCAAAACTCGTGGCACGCAAAACTCGATATTCAATATTGAGAACGAAGAAGAAGAAGTACGCTTGAGTGACAGGTGGAAACTGAAAAAACCTATTGGACCACATCAAGACTACAATTTTATTTAAAAGCACTTTCAAATGAAATTAGAAAAAAATCTTAGATTGATACAAATCTCCTCTGTATCTTTTCCTGTATCCATTTTCCCTACATCTTTTTTTTTGACAATACCTACGCCCCTGAACGAGTTTTAGAAGGAGAAAGAGACAATATTTGAGATCAATTGTTCTAAATTTTGACAACTGCGCACAATTTGAGTGAATGATGAATAATTCTCTTTGTTGCTTTCAACTACAGAACTCGCTGAAACTGGATATAAAGGAAAGCTACAGCTCGCTGGTGCTTTTGTTGACTATTTCAAGGCAACCTTTATGCCTGGTTCCGTTGGTTTTGTGTTTTCAGGGTGCTAGAGTGCTGTTGTCGGTACGGTTTCGTAGTTGTGTGGAGTTGGTGTGGTGTTGATGTTATATTTGTTGCGTATGTTAAGGTGTTTCTTATGTGGCTTTTGTTTGGTATTATTGTAGTGTTATTGTGGTGTTTGGGTGGTTTTTATGTGGAACTTGTGTGGTATTTTTGTGGTGTTAATGTGGTGTTTGTGTGTTGTTAGGGTGATATTGGTGTCTGTGTTGAATTGCTGTTGATCTGTTGTTGGAGTGTTTTAAAGGGTGTTCACATTTT
Source organism: Radix auricularia (assembly GCA_002072015.1). Classification (NCBI taxonomy): domain Eukaryota; kingdom Metazoa; phylum Mollusca; class Gastropoda; family Lymnaeidae; genus Radix; species Radix auricularia. The sequence continues at coordinate 260,464 of MUZC01000305.1, read as the reverse complement.
GGTGATGGTTTTGTTGTTGGAATTTTGTTTTTTAGGAAAGAGGATTGAGAAAAAATCACTGTATTTGAAACTAAGTTGGTCAGCTATTTAATGTTCTACGTTTGAAATGAAATGTAGAGATCTATGGTTCCAAACGCAGCCATAGTGCTAGTTCGTTAATCAGCTTTGTTCGATTTAGATGTTTTTGGTGGGATTTAAAAAACTAAAATCTGAGTCCAATGTACACAGCAGCGAGTAGTACATGTACACAAACCTCTGGGGATAAAGGGTATTTACACCAACACAAATGGCAAACACATCTATTGGCACTCTAACCTTAAGTATTAGCATCCCACGACCAATCCCTTGTAGATGGTATTGACAAATTGAATTAGAGACCTCGATCTCCTCGCTAAACTCTCGCCTGACGAGCTCCAGCGAGAGGTTGGCTAGTCTGGTGATTAGGGTCTTTCTGCTTGATGAATTGCTCATGCGCAGTGGTCAGGAACTTTAGAGGAAGACTTATGGCTTAAGGACAGCGTGCTTCTGATTGAACGGGCTATTTATAGTAACATGTTTCTAAACGGAGGGAGTGAAAATGTATTTCAGAATGGTATTTTAATTGATTATTTTACTAAAAACAAGGGAGAAAGAATCGTTTACTTGTTTTTTTTTTTAAAATAAATATTCCACTGATGTTTGAAAATGGAGGTTGGGGGAGAGTCTGAAGTCTGTAATTGAGATATACATTTTTAAGTCTTCTAAAATATCCGGGTGATTTGGATCGACTATTGCAATTATAGTAATCGTGTTGGTTTGAAATATGTCACGGATGACCAATTTTTCGTCACAACTCTGTTGGCGGTGGGTTAGGTGTAAGCCACGTTCACTGTATCCCAAGGGAGCGTGAGTTGGATAGAAAAACAACAATATTGTGTTGCTAGGTTTTTTTCTGGGGTGCCTAAGGCGCCAACCTTGTTCAAAAGCCGAAGAACTTGAATATTATTGCATGCGTTCGAATCAGTGTGTCCGACAACAAAGAATCACAGTTCACGGCTTACCGTATTTTCACGCATATTACCTGCACACGCAGATAACGGGCCCACATATATACCCGGCGGGATTTCTAGATCCTTAAAAAATATTGTGGTTTAACCCGCCCACGCTTATGGGGTATACCCCGCACTATCTAATTTTAAATTCGTGTTTTGCAATAGTGCTATTGGTGCATTATTTAGTATAACATTATTTCCAGATACCCCGCAGAGTGGGGGTGCGGCGTTTGTAAAATCTAGTATAACCCGCGGGGAATATGCGAGAAAATACGGTATTCATGGTATTTATTCCATGTTTGATAAATACCAAATATGAAACTTCCTGAAATGTACACAAAGTATTTTATAATTATAAATCCTCAAATATATGCTGAAAATAAATAAATTACACGGACACATCTGACGGATACTCCATGGCGTAGCTCACAAAACTATCCAACATTTGCAGTAGGTAGCAGACACAAAATGTTAGCGACCTCAACACAAAATACTGACGTCATAGCGGGACTCACTGCTGCTGCAGAGATTGCAGTGGCCTAAGAAAATGTGTCTTAAAATTGCTTGGATGGACGCAACAGCGTAAATGTGCCGCCCCCCACCCAAAAAAAAAATTTAATTGCATAAAGAAAATATCGTTTATATTAGGAATTAATTATAAGGACAATATATATGCTTATGTTAGAGATAATAACATCTTACATTTCTTGAATAAAATTGAAGTTTTCTATTCGCCTTATGACACAATCTTTCATGTATGCGGCCGTCCATTAAGTACGTCACGCTCCAGGGAGTGGGAAGGGGGTGTAAGAAAGTGTGACAGTTTGTGACAGGGGGGAAGGGGGTCCGGCCATGTGTGATTTTAAAAAATATTATTTATTAGTGTTATTATTTATTTTTGTAATTTTTTAAGTAGAATTTAAATAGCTTTAAAAATAATTTTCAAAAATTTTTTGAATAATTTGAATTAGTTTTATGTCAAAATAGCATGAAATGCGTATGTCATGAATGTTTTGTTCATAAATCTAATTTGGATGCAGCAGGAGTGACATTGAAGGATCAGGAATGGTTTGACAATCATGTTCACCCGAGCCAATATTTCACTCAAATTGTTAAATATCAGGACATCAAATGTTGCGACAAAGTACGGTAATTATATTTCAAAGTTTTACCTTCGAGATTCTTTCCCCCTTTAATCACAATTAACCAAACAATTGATGGACTTAGAGCTTCAGAAAGAGCAGATGCAGATTTTCAAAAGTTTCTCTCCTTTTTGTGGTACAAACTCTCAAATTTGATTACAGTATGCCGAGATCAACTAGAGTTTTCAGAGTACAACCATAAGATCTTTATTGTCAATCTTTGCAAACCATCTTAACTGATCGAATTTGCAAAGTATGTCACATATATTTTGCCTCACAAACAATGTTGAAGACACATGCAGGACAACACAGAACTCGGGCTCAGTCAGGACAACACAGAACTCGGGCTCAGTCAGGACAACACAGAACTCGGGCTCAGTCAGGACAACACAGAACTCGGGCTCAGTCAGGACAACACAGAAGTCGGGCTCAGTCAGGACAACACAGAACTCGGGCTCAGTACAATGTGCACACACAAGCTGTTCAAGAATCAACTCAATTAAAACGCATCCGTCGTTTGAGAGTCGCTACCTTAAGGCAAAAAGAACCCATTGCAGTTATTACAAAAAGAGAAAATGCACATTCAGTGGCTGTTGAATGGCTAGGTGAAGACGAGTTGATCTGTCTGCAATTATCCTTCCAGTAAACGATTGTGATGAAAGATTGATGCCAGTCGTAAATATGGAAGAATACTCAACACCACCATGGTAAAATGACGCCCAGTGAATATTTTTGAATTAAACATAATTCACAGGACCATAATAAACAGAATCAATATAGCACGAGAGTTGGTCTCATAATTTGTCAATCTAGTCTTTTTTTTAAGTCAAATTGTTTTGGTGTCACGTGTTGCTAATCTACTTCTTATCCCGTGTCAATAGATTGCATAGTGGGAAGACTATCTCAAATTGACCTAACTCATTGTAAATAAAAAGGTAGCAGATAAATGATGTTTATTATATAATTGTCCAGTCTAATTTGTGCAATTTTTGTTTTCAAATTCGATCTAGATTGACTTACTGCTTCATTGAATAAATGTGACAACTGTTGTTCTACTGTTGTTCTACTGTTGTTCTACTGTTGTTCTACTGTTGTTTTACTGTTGTTCTACTGTTGTTCTACTATTTAAGTCAGTTTAATAACCTGATTGTTTTTTAAAAGCAGGGGTGTACCAGATTTTCGCTCCAGCTCCGGCTAATCCGGAATCCGGCTGTTTTAACAAATCCAGCTCCAGGTTCGGCTCCGGCAGGATTTCACTTCATGTATCCGGCAGGCTGGTAGAGCCCTAATTTATATATATTTATTCATAATCGCTCCGGAAATTTTAAGAAATCTGACACCGGCTACTGCCAAATTTCAAAATGTTGAATCTAGTACATTCCTACTTTTAAATGGAAATTTTATATTTTAATACGGCCCCTTATCAATGTTGTGAGCTATGCCATGCTCAATAGCTAAAATAGCAATAGACTAAATTAGTAAATCCTGGTGTATTAATCATTGAGCGTAATTACATTTTCATTGGCTAAATATTAGAGAAGCTACTTTAACACCTTGCGTTAGTTTAAACAGTTGAAAGCAATGTTCGAATTAATGATATCATTTGAGGAAGGATAACTTCGAGCAGTACATATCTGAATAGACTTGAATAAATCAACTGGTCTTCAATTTATTGTTTAAAAATCGTGAGATAAAATATTCCTTCCTTGACAGTCTAATTTGAGATATTTTGAATACTGTAATTCGCGGGCAAAATTTCAAAGTCCAGTAGATTGTCTGGTGTAAGAAAAATCATATCTCTCTTCAAAAGTCTATATTTAATCTACAAGAATCTCAACTGTTTTTCTATATAAAATTGATACATATTCGCTTCGATCACCAAATATTTGCTCTCTGGTTTTTTGATTGGCAGGCTCGATTTTAGCGATGTTAAAGCATTTTTAAAGTATTCCATTAGTTTCACTGTGAGTAGCCTCTACAAAGCAGTTTTTAGCACTATAAGTTTATAAATAATTTCGAGCACCATTGATTGTGTTATGCCTGGCTAGTAGAAGCAATTAGATATTCCAAACAGTAAATGAAAAACCAGTGAACTAAAATAGAGAGTTCGTTTCAGATGGAGTACCGCGATAACAAATTAGGTGTAATTAGCTGTATGAGCGACATTGAGGTTTTATGTTTTGTGTCACTCTTGAACTGCCGTAGACTTTCCGGTCATAACATGTATTTAAACTCATCGAGCCTCTGCACTTCATTTTTAAACATCATTGTTTATTTAAAATCATTTCAGAGATGTCCAATGATGAATGACTTTTGCTTCAATTAAATCTCTGAAAGATGCTATAATTTCTACATATTGATTTTCAAACTAACACAACTGGACTTTTTTAATTCATATGTGAAATATAATGGAGAGCTATCGAATACAATGGAACAGTATTTATTATCCTCTTTTGAAAAAATTCTTTCCTGAAAGATGATTTTTCACGAACAGTATCTCATAAAATTGCTATCAGCTATTTTAAAACTGAGTTCAGAGTAACAATAAGGAAATGTTCGGAACGACGGCCACATCTTGTTGAAGTACTAGAACTGTATTGTTTCAGCACTTTATTACGTGACTTAATATTCAGTTTTCCTGTACAAGGTGACAACCACACCGATGTTGACACAATTAAATTTGTCAAAAAGCAAGTTGTTTCCTGGAACATATTATATTATAAATACATATATAAGAAAAAAATACCGGCGCTAAACTCCCCCCCTACCCCCGTACATATACACACAGACACATACCCACACGTACACTTACATAGACTTGAAGATGTATTTAATAACAACTGGCGTCCAAAGGTGAAAAGAGAATATTCCTTTGCTCTTTAAAATGTAAAGCATTCAGTTAAAAGCCAAATCATTTGCAGATGATACTCAACTTTACACTCACACTGATCCCTCTGATATTGACTTCACTGTCCAATTGATGCAGGAGTGCATTGGTGAGGTAAAGTCTTGGATGACTTTAAGCAAGCTCAAATTGAATGATAATAAGACAGAAGCACTGCTATTCTGTAACAATAAATCCCGCAGTACTTTGACTCTTCCTAATTCTATTCAGGTGGCTAGTTCTGATATACTGTTCACAACATCGACTAGGAATCTTGGCTATATTATTTCTGACAACATGTCTACCAACAACTTCATCAATCACATCTGTCGCTCTGCCTATACTGCCATTCGTCAGATCAGTTCAATCCGTCATTACTTAACAGATAGTGCAACAAAAACTCTAGTCTGTGCTCTTGTTCTAGCTCGTATTGATTACTGCAATTCTCTTCTGTCAGGTGCGCCAAAACAATGCATTGAAAAACTACAGAGAGTTCAAAATTCAGCTGCCAGATTAGTTCTAAAGGCAAAAAAACATGACCATGTTACTCCGCTACTTTACTCACTTCATTGGCTACCCATACAAGCCCGAATTGATTACAAACTGGCCGTTCTGTGTCACAACTTCTTTTCTGACTCATGCCCTTCATATCTTACTGAACTTTTGTCGGTCTATTCACCAAGTCGTCAGCTACGCTCTTCTGCAGATACACGCATTCTCTGTGTTCCTAAGACAAAAACTAAAACATTTGGCGAAATGTCATTCTCTTTTTGTGCAGCCAAACAATGGAATTCTCTTCCATTACACATCCGCAGTATTTCAACTGCTAAGTCATTCAAGACTGCACTTAAGACACATCTTTTAAAAATTTATTTTGAAAATTAATGAAACATCATTTCTTTAAATGATTAACGTAGCTGATGTGTAACCTATTGTCATTTATGTAGATAGTATGATATGAATGTTTCTTTTATTAATATATGTATTGTTATCTCCATGTAAAGCGCTGTGAGCCCGGCTCATTGCTGGGATACAGCGCTATATAAATTATCATTTTATTATTATTATTATTATTATTATTATAATGTCATCTATTATAAATTCTCAAGTTGTTAGTATTATTATTGATGGTTATTATTATTATTTTAGTTAAAAATGTTGTCAACATTAATTTTAAATTTGATTTACAACATTGCTCTTTGTGATGTGTGATTTATTCATAATAATTTTATTTTCAATATTTTTTTTTTACGTTGAAATGCGACTCTTCCAAGTTGAAATGCCTAAGTTAAGAAAAGCGCTTCATTCAAATTAATAATGCAAAACTTTAAAAAGACTGTTGTCCTTATATATTTTAGGCAACATATTGTTTATATTTTATCAGTCTAGTGAACACATCAATAATAGTCTCATAGTGTTGTTGCAGTCAAATTCTATCTAATAGCATTAGAATATAATACTCGAATCTCCCTGGGAGATACATTCACATATCAGTTTAATGCAATCTATCTAGAAGATAAACTCACAAATCATCACCATTGAACTCACTATCTCACTAATTGATATATAAACCTGTCATAAGAACAGATTGATGTGATCTATCTAGAAGATAATATCAAAACTCACATATAATCACAATTGAACTCACAATCTCACAAATTGATATATTCACCTGTCATAAGAACTTATTGCAATAATCGCCCTAGAAGAAATAATCACCACCTATTTGAACACAATCTCGTCAACTCTGTCCAACACATCGACACGACATCGCAGATGTCCACTAACAATCGCCAACTGTCCAGCCACCACCAGGTGGTACACCAGTGCTCTGGCAATATTCCCTCAACCCACCCAGTCTGGCGATGAGACAGACACAAACTATTTTTAGAGAAATTCGCACGCGGGCCAAGATAGTTATGGAGAGAGATGCCAGCATACAGGTTCAGTGAAAGGGTGAAAACTGTGTCAGTAATAATGTGTCCGTATTGGTAACAAAGTAATAAATGCTTTTAGTTCAAATGGGTGTAAAACATTTTATACAAACAGGAAATTTTGAGCACATAGAACACATATCAAATAAGACACAAACATGATATTGAGACCATGCGGAAAATTAAGAGCAAAAAGTTTCAAAACTTCGGTTAAACAATGACAACTGTAACAAAGAAAAAACCGTGACAAACAAGACTAACTTGACCAATGAACTAACCGGTACAAACAAGACAAACTTGACCAATGAACTAACCGGTACAAACAAGACAAACTTGACCAATGAACAAACCGGTACAAACAAGACAAACTTGACCAATGAACTAACCGGTACAAACAAGACAAACTTGACCAATGAACAAACCGGGACAAACAAGACTAACTTGACCAATGAACAAACCGGGACAAACAGACAAACTTGACCAATGAATAAACCGGTACAAACAAGACAAACTTAACCAATGAATAAACCGGGACAAACAAGACAAACTTGACCAAAGAACAAACCGTGAGAAACAAGACAAACTTGACCAAAGAACAAACCGGGACAAACAAGACAAACTTGACCAATGAACAAACCGGGACTAACAAGACAAACGTGACCAAAGAACAAACCGGGACAAACAAGACAAACTTGTCATCTAAAATGAACCAGAGGAAAAGAAAATCTTGAGAGTAAAGTGAGTAAAGACAACGTTGTTGTAACCGTCTATTAGGACTAAAATTTTTGTTGGTTGAAGTTGAGAGCTACGACAATCATGGAATCCTTGAAGAACTTTTGAAATATGACAATCCTGTAATGTGAGAATGTCATTCAAGCTACGACAATCCTGAGACATTCCTGTAAGCTAATGCAATCTTGTGACCTAAGGCAATCTTCTTAACTAAGACATTTCAGTTTGCTAAGGAAACCCTTTAAGCTAAATTAGGTTGGTTACGCAATGATGTCTTATGTCAACCACACTCTCATGAAGTCAGTTATTACATTATAACAAAAATATGAGAAAACATAGGGTCTTACATCATCTCTTTCACTAAATATTCCATCGTTGATGCTGGCGTGTCAATATTTATTTACAAATTCGAAACTAAAACAGTGATCCAGTTTTTGGCCGCAATTCATTCTCATTCTTCTGTTTTTTATCCGTCATCATCCTATCTATCTGTCAACAACATGCTATGCATCAGTCAACATATGGATGCGCGTCAAAGAATATGGCATAGGCAGCCGGCAAATATTTAATGATTGGCTTGGATGATTGAACAAATTCGACAGATATCGATCTGAGCACAGTAGCCACGCCATCATTTTAGCGGCGATCGTCTTGAATGTTTAGTTTTACAACATCGGTCAGACAAGGAACTCGGCGCTAAGACAAAGGACATAATGAGATCAATGATCGTTGGTGGCAGATGAAATAAAAGGACAGGCATGAAGCCCAGACTATCCCCGTATATGAAATTTATAAAGACAGGTTGCATTTGAGCCAATGGTATTTAAATAATTAAGGAACAAAGATGATTTGGTATCCAAGACTACATGGTGAAATCAATAAACAAAGATAGTACGGTTTGTAAGGTTACAAGATAAAATCAAGGAAGTAAGGTAATTTGGTATACAGATTAACAAAATGAAATCAATATACAAAGATAGTACGGTTTAAGGTTACAAGATAAAATCAAGGAAGTAAGGTAATTTGGTATACAGATTAACAAAATGAAATCAATAAACACAGATAGTACGGTATCGTAAGTTACAAGATGAAATCAATGACGTCACACGTGGTTCAAACGACTGGGAAAAAAAGACGTTTAAATAAACCATCGATGCCTACGTCATATGTTTGTTTACTTGAACTTTGAGTTTTCCGGGAAGACCATGACGAAATGAAGCAGCAAGGATCATATCGCCAATCCCGTCCCATCCCACAGTGTTGACCAGCCAGGGTGCTGCTAATTTAAAGGACTGTCCATTAATTGCGTCAACAAAATATGTGGAGGGTCAGGATGGATCCAGACGTAGACAAGAGGGAGTGGGTATCAACAAAAAATAACGACTTCTCTGTTTACTTCATTATTATGTACGGGCATTTTTGTTTCAAATTTCACCAGGCCTCATAAAATATTTCATTAGAAGGTACGATATGTGAGCATTAATTGGTACTCTAGGTAATATTCAGATACGTAACTTATCTATGAAGTTTTGTTAAGAAAAAGATTAGCTTAGAAATGAGAGGGAGTCGAAGAAAAAGAAAAAAAACCCAGAGACATTGAGAGGTATATGATGAGCTAGATACATGAAGAGAAAGAGAGATGGGGGGCAGACCGTGATTGAGAGAGAGAAAGAGAGGTGATGAGAGACAGGTTGAGAGAGAGACAGGGAGTGAGTAAGAGGGAGAGGTGGCGAGAGACAGGTTGAGAGAGAGAGGTGATGAGAGACGGGTTGAGAGAGAGAGAGAGGTGATGAGAGACGGGTTGAGAGAGACAGGTGATGAGAGACGTGTTGAGAGAGAGAGAGGTGATGAGAGACGGGTTTAGCGAGAGAGAGGTGATGAGAGACGGGTTGAGAGAGAGAGATTTGATGAGAGACGGATTGAGAGAGAGAGATGTGATGAGAGATGGGTTGAGAGAGAGAGAGAGAGAGAGAGAGAGAGAGGTGATGAGAGACGGGTTGAGAGAGAGAGAGAGAGAGAGAGAAGGAAATGTGATAGTACGGAGGTGCAATTAATTATTAATAACAAATCAGTTGCTCTACCAAATGTTATAATAATACCTTAAATTTACCAAAATAAGGAGAAAAACGTCCACATCTAGGTTTTGCTCTATGTGTGTCCCCCTGCTGTATAGAATATTATTGTTCCCAGCTCTAGATGATAGACAGTGTAAGACAAAAATAAAGTCATACAATGACAAATATATTGATTGTTCCACGTTTATTTTTGTATCCTTGTTTTTTTTTTTTTCGTACTAATAATAAAAATGAGAAATTAATTTAGGATATTCTGAAAACTTGTTGACATAGTGGCAACGAAAACATGGGTTGAGGGGGAGGGGGGAGAGGGTTGGGAAATCGATGAAATATTATCAAGCAGGTGAATGGTTGCCCATTCGATCTAAAACTGTAGCTAACTGTGGCTATAAAATCTTTATTCAGAAAACATAATTGAAATGCATATCAAGGTGTACTCATAGCTATTGTGTTTACTATTAGACATAGTCTCCTTATCTTAGTGTTTAAAGTAAGATATTTATGTCTTATATCTTAGTGTTTAAAGTAAGATATTTTTGTCTCCTTTTCTCAGTGTTTAAAGTAAAACATTTTTGTCTTATATCTTAGTGTTTAAAGTAAAATATTTTTGTCTCCTTTTCTCAGTCAGTGTTTAAAGTAAAACATTTTTGTCTTTATATCTTAGTTTTTAAAGTAAGATATTTTTGTCTCCTTTTCTCGGTGTTTAAAGTAAGATATTTATGTCTTATATCTTAGTGTTTAAAGTAAAATATTTTTGTCTCCTTTTCTCAGTGTTTAAAGTAAAACATTTTTGTCTTTATATCTTAGTTTTTAAAGTAAGATATTTTTGTCTCCTTATCTTAGTGTTTAAAGTAAGATATTTTTTTTCTCTAAATCACAGTGTTTAAAGATATACACCCGTTTCCTCTATATCGTAAGATTTTTAAGGAAGAAATTTTTTGTCGTGCAATGTTCACAAATATTTGGAGATCAAGGACAATAAGACAGCATACAAAACTTAAGCTATTCAATTCCTGTGTAATCCCTGTACTAACATACGGATGCGAAAGCTGGAAATCAACTAAATATATAGAAAAAAAAATTAGTTTCATTCGAAAACAAATGCCTCCGAAAAATTTTAAATATAAAATGGAGTGATCTCAAATCAAATGAAACAATAAGAAAAGAAACCAACCAAGAATATGTGTCAAATTTTATAAGGAGAAGACGATGGAATTACATCGGCCATGTTCTTCGAATGGACAAGAGAAGACTCCCAAGTCAGGCCCTCATGTGGACACCAACAGGCAAAAGAAAACAAGGAAGACCAAAAGAAACCCTGCGTAGAACAATCATAAGAGAAAGCTCAACCATGGGTCTAAGAAATAACCAGGACTTGATAGAATTAGCAACGGATCGTCAAAAATGGAAATCCATGACCTCTGCCCTATGTGCCGTCTTCGGCCCGAGAGGAAATTACTAATGTTCCCTTTAAGCACATGCGCAAATATCTGACCAAGGACGCGCAGCAGTTCAGAAGTACCATGCAGCAAAATTTTGATAAGGATAACAAAATATCTGTGTTTTTATGTGTCGAATTTAACACAAATAATGGATGCTCTGAAATTTTGTCAAAGTGTTTCATGTCTTACACACGAACCAAAGAATCGTAGACAGAACATTGCTGATGAGACTGCCCAAAATTTTCTATTTTGAACATTCGTGACATCATCTATACTAATAAAAGGGAAAGCCCTCACTGACTGACTGACTGATTCATCACTAATTCTCCAACTTCCCGTGTAGGTAGGAGCATGAAACTTTGGGAAGTTGTTGAGTACTCTCTCACTACGACAATTGGCGAAAAAGAATTTTAAAAATCTCACTCTTTGGTAGTGTTGTTTTCGTCGACGAAAACTGAAACTAAAACCTTCGTCAACGAAAATATGTACATTTTCGTCAACGAGAACTAAAACTAAAACTAAAATTAGCAGCAAGACTAAAACTAGACGAAAACTAAATCTGGTAGACAAAAGACTGAATAAAAAATGAAACTAAAACTCCCCAACGAAATAAAAACTAAAATCCCCATTTATCGTTCTTTTCCGTTACTGCACTTTTGCGAAATTCTAGGAAATTATTATGACCTGATTTCTTTGATGATCGCGCATGCGCATCAACTGGGCGATAATATAAGTCATAAAAATAATACAATTATTTAACATTGAAAGTTGACAATGACAACAGCAGGAACTGGTGTTGGTGGAGTAAGTGGACGCCCAAAATCGAGTGATGTTTGGGATTATTTCACGTACCGTATAGATTTAAACAAAAGTGAATGTTTGGTTATTAACGACGGTAAGAAATGTGAAAGACTGCTCGTGGGAAGGAATCCTACAAATCTAAAACGGCATTTAAAAGCTTGCCACAAGAAAGAAAATGATGCCATGGAAGAGAAAGAGAAGACTAAAGTAGCAGCAGCACCCAGTAAGTCAACAAAGTTGCCAGCTGCCAACTCTTCTGCCTCAAGGAAAATTACCGACATGTTTGGTAATAAACTTAATAAACACAAATATTCTGCACAGTCTGTTGAAAATATTTCCAGAATGCAAGCTCTGACACGATTCATAGCGAAAACTGGTGTTTCCACGTCGTTGGTAAGTAATCATGCTTTATTTATTTCTTATTAATAACTACTACTACTTCTTTGAACCTATAAACAAAAAGTCACACAAAGACACATGTGACATATCATTCATGTAGTATCATAACCTTACGAACATTAAATTGTAAAACAAAACTTTTTCATTATAATTTTATGTGTATTAATATGGGCAGCAGTATCACTAATTTTATTATGGGACAGGACAGGGCTTGAGAAAAATAATTGTTAGAGTACTTAAAACAGATAAAATTTGTACACATGGCC
>MUZC01000305.1:219068-236375 GCA_002072015.1 Radix auricularia | reverse complement strand
TGTGCTGTCTATTAACGGAGAAATGAATAACCGTTAATTTGAAATGAAATACCGCATTTTTATGAAAAACACAAGCAATGTGTGCTACTTTAATGCAATAAAAAGTAAATTTAATTTTTAATAAGTTACCTTACAATAATTTTATGAAACCTGAAACAATAATATAATTTACTACTTGCAAGTTAAACACAATATTTGAGCCCCCATGTCATGTAGGTACTTGTTAGCGCATCATTCTGCGAATGTCGAAATGCCACGCAAAAACTGTCATGGCGATATTAATTTTAGAACTACATATCTTCGTACCAGCGTTGATATGTTGTTGTTTTTTGTGCAGTTTTTTATTTATAAAAGCGCCATGTGTGACGTATACCGCTAAATTTTCAAAACAAATCGTTACCTTTTTTGACCGATTTTAAATTTTTAAACGGTTTTGCTTTAGTTATAATAATCACTAAGTAATAAAATTAATGTTGCACGAATCCGTTTATTAAAACTCAAAATTAATATATTTTTTGTTTCACCATGGTTTTCCCCCTTCAAAAGAAAGTGGGTGGGTTATCGGAAAGGGCTTTAATTTTCAAATGCCCACAAATGCCGACCTTTGAATGACTGCCGCCCGGGGCGGACCTAGCTACGCCACTGTACTGAACTCAACTGTTTTGTTGGGCAGAGCTATGGTATATTAGGGGGGTGGGGCTGAGCGGGCTAAAGCCAGGGGCCCCGACGGTTTGGAGACCCCCAAACTTTTTATATTTTATAATAAAATTGTACAAATGTTTGCACGAACCCTTGAAAATATAATAAATTAAATAAATTTATACATATTATCTATACAACTGATCGCGATTCAGTCTTAATAATCGAAAAACTTGATTTAATTGGCTCACTTAGAGAACATAGTATAAAATATAGTTTATATTTTTAAAATTTCTCATATTAGACAAATTCCGCTGGCCGTGTGGAGAGAGCACCGGCGCGTGATGCAATCGGTGTCGGGTTCGATTCCCAGCAATGGAAAATTAAAATTTTCTTTTCACATTCAAATGTAACAAACAGCAAACACACCTAGCAGTTATTTCTTCGTGTTCGTTTTTTTTTTCATTATTAATATTTAGTTACAGTCTTATATTAGCTGTTAACATTCATTTTATTTTAAGGGACGCTGGCTGGATAGGGCCCCCGTTTGATTGCAGCCCAGGCCCCGTGCAGTCTTAATGCGCCCCTGGGGCAGAGCCACTGACTACGTTTCCGTCACTGACCACAACGAGGAGCACGTCGCTGAAGTTATCCCAATGTTGAGAAACAGAGTTTACAGCCATTTTCCAAAGTCATTTTGGCAAAGAAATGGGAAAAGAACGGGGACAAACATAAACATTTTAAATAATAATAAAATAAATATGTCTTAGCTGCATGTGGCTTGAATTCAAGACGGTCTGCGTATCAGGCGGATGTAATAACCCCTACACTACGGAATAAATGATATTTAGAGAAGGAATAACGAAATTGATCTCAAGAAGCATTGTTTGTCTCCAGATTTGCCCCCCCCCCCTCCACAACCTTCTCTCGCCAAACACTGGTCGACCCCAGCGAGGGTTGTTCGTCATTTTACTTGCGCATTCTTGCTTTTGAAAATATATATAGTGATAACGAGGGCGTTGAAAACGAGTTTTCATTTCTTTACTTTCTGTTGACGGCATGTTTACATTTGAAATAGTCACGAATATCTAGTTCGAGAAGACTATCCAACGATTTTTGTAACATTCTCGCTTGGATTTGTTCATGTCTGGTATTTAGAGATGGCCAAAAATGAAGCAGCAGGACAAGATTTATTCATGTCCGGTATTTAGAGATGGCCAAGAATGTAGCAGCAGGACAAGATTTGTTCATTTCCGGTATTTAGAGATGGCCAAGAATGTAGCAGCAGGACAAGATTTGTTCATGTCCGGTATTTAGAGATGGCCAAGAGTGTAGCAGCAGGACAAGAATGTAGCAGCAGGACAAGAGTGTAGCAGCAGGACAAGAATGTAGCAGCAGGACAAGATTTTTTCTTTTAGATCTGCCATTAAAATAGACTTCATCAGATCATATATCTGTATCCTTATAGGAATAGGGAAATTTTCATAACATAACATAATAAAAAGAAACATAACATTACATTATATAACATAACATAACATTATATAACAACATAACATTATATAACATAATATAGCTGAGAACAGATAATTTCTTTATCAAATAACTATTCTTGTCATCGTTTTTGTTTTGATGAATGTTTCGATGGCTGAAAGTGAAAAAATATAATTAAGAATATTTCCCCGAGCTCAATTATAATCATTACAAGGCGAGTAGCAACTTATTCTAGACAGCGACCAACACAAATGAGTTTCAGGTGAATTACAAAATCATGTTAAAATTTAATAGCCCCCCCCCTCCCCGACCGATCCACACGTCCCATATGAAACTCTGGTACTTAAGCTCCATCTTTCCTCCTCACCACACGCGTCCCATATGAAGCTCTGGTTTTTAAGCTCCAGTAAACATTCTTTTTCACGCTAACTGGGAAAAGAATTGATTTTTTATTTGAAGTTAGCAGGAGTATTGAAAGACTTCGTTTGATGAGTCCTCAAGTGTTTTCAGTGGTAATTTAGATTCGTTGACGTAATGGCTCCCGGAAATTATGGCTCATGTTAAAGATTCCTGAAGTAAAAAAAAAAGTGTCTTATGTAACCGATGTCTCCGGTTAAGGATGGCCCAGTTAAAACATGGCCCAGTTAAAACATGGCCCAGGTAAAACATGGCTCAGGTAAAACATGGCCCAGGGAAAACATGGCCCAGGTAAAACATGGCTCAGGTAAAACATGGCCCAGGTAAAACATGGCCCAGGTAAAACATGGCTCAGGTAAAACATGGCCCAGGTAAAACATGGCTCAGGTAAAACATGGCTCAGGTAAAACATGGCTCAGGTAAAACATGGCCCAGGTAAAACATGGCTCAGGTAAAACATGGCTCAGGTAAAACATGGCTGGGGTCAAACATGAATGAGTAAATTGATGTCTCGGGTAAATGATGTCTCAGATAACATATGACTTCGGTGTAAATTATGGCCCTGTACTTGTACTCATTGTTTATACTTTCGTTTCTCTGTTCTTTCATCTCTACTTAATTATTGTTTCCATGGTACTGTAGGCAACATTGAATAAGTGTGCTTATTTATTTATGACGATGAATGCATTTGCAGAAAGGTTTACTTATGTATTTGCCCAATAATAAAGATTTAAGTTATTGTTTTAATGACACGATTCGTTTTTTGTGAATTTTATTAGAACGCTTTATACTGTCCAATCATTTATGGTTCTCAGTACATGATGACACAGCTAAAAGATGTCTGAGATAAAACATGGCTTATGTAATAGCTGGCTCGGATAAATAATTACTGAAATAAAAGTTGCGTCATGTTTGTAATGACAGTCGATGCAAATGTTGTGTCATTTTGTAATGACAGTTGAGGCAAATGTTGTGTCAGGTTTGTAATGACAGTTGAGGCAAATGTTGTCTCATGTTTGCAATGACAGTTGAGGAAAATGTTGTCTCATGTTTGTAATGACAGTTGAGGCAAATGTTGTCTCATGTTTGTAATGACAGTTGAGGCAAATGTTGTCTCATGTTTGTAATGACAGTTGAGGCAATTGTTGTCTCATGTTTGTAATGACAGTTGAGGCAAATCTTGTCTCATGTTTGTAATGAAAGTTGAGGCAAATGTTGCCGAACACATCAATGATCTAGAGCCTAGACTATTGTCACCAATTTAAGCATAAATTATTTCTATTTCCATCATATTAGTTTCCAAGATATAACATGAATTGAGGCATGGGCGCCAATATTCCCTCTAAGGTTTGTTGGTCCATGTCCAAAGTCAAATAAAGTCGTGTGAAAATCCATTTTTTGTTGCATTGTAATAAAACATTTTAATCTCGGTAATTCTAAACTTGGGCACAGCGTCGGTCAGATACCTGCATGGTCGCCCATTCGAAAGTTTTGGGCCGCCCATTCAGATGTTTTGGGCCGCCCATTCGGAAGTTTTGGCCGCCCATTCAGATGTTTTAGGCCGCCCATTCGGAAGTTTTGGCCGCCCATTCGGAAGTTTTGGCCGCCCATTCGGAAGTTTTGGCCGCCCATTCGGAAGTTTTGGGCCACCCAATCAGACTTTTTGGTCCCCGTGTTGGCTGTGTAGTTATACTTAAGTGTTGGACGTGTCCTGATTTTGTTGCAGCCTTGACAAACCGTCACTTACGTTTCATCACCGACACCTCGCTGCCGTCATTTCTTTGCCGAGCGAGTCTTTTCAAATGATGAAAATTGTACTTTAAACAATTGATAACTCATATACACAAGTAATAATAAAACTGAATAAATTCAATAACTTTCAACACAGTGAATATGAAGCAACCATCAATGGTTTAAATTCTTCTCAATCCAAAAAAATTCCGTTTTTAGCTTAACAAATGTCATAAAATACTACCCTTGACTGAACATCATGCGCTGGATCTAACCAGTGCACGTCAGGTGTAGCGGATAGAGAATCGATGTTAACAGTAGAAAACTGGTTTATTAGGCTTCTGGGTACACTCGTCTAGAAGACACAGATACAAAATAAAAATCTACTAAGTCAATACAAGGTTCACTCCAAAGTGCAGAAACAAATTATCGTAGCAGCTGAGAGTTTTCCTATCATAAATTATTCACAGCAAAGTTGTCACGAATTCGATCTACCTAACAATTAGGGCGGGTTTCTTTTTCAGATTAAATTAACGGGAAAGGTGTAACAACTGTTTGTAGGTACATCACGTGGTTACTGATGCCACAGTTAATACCAACTCTTCAAGTGATCACGTGGTCATCGTTGTGTAACCGGTAGATCAGGCTGTCACAAGTACATTATGTGGTTACAGGTACATTAGGTGGATACAGGTACATTAAGTGGACACAGGTACATTATGTGGATATAGGTACACCAGGTTCATCAGTCAGTAATGGTAACATGAACACGAGGTAATCAAATTTAAATTCCCTGGTCACTGGTAATCAGGTGATTACAGGTATATCAGGTTGACACAGGTATATCAGGTTGACACAGGTATATCAGGTTGACACAGGTATATTAGGTTGACACAGGTATAACAGTTTGACACAGGTATTTCAGATTTACACAGGTATATCAGGTTGACACAGGTATATCAGATTGACACAGGTATAACAGTTTGACACAGGTATTTCAGATTTAAACAGGTATATCAGGTTGAGACGGGTATATCAGATTGACACAGGTATATCATGTTAACACAGGTATAACAGTTTGACACAGGTGTATCAGCTTGAAATAGGTATATCAGATTGACACATGTATATCAGGTTGTCACAGGTATATCAGGATAACGCAGGTATGTCAGGTTGAGACAGGTATGTCAGGTTGACACAGGTATATCAGGTTGATCTATTATATAATGCGCTAAGGCGCGTCCGTTAGTGTGTGTGAATCCGCTTTGCCAGTAACTCTTGATTTCCCCCCTTTTTTAATTGAAAATATAGACGTAAAATCATAATGATTTTGGTTTTTAGATTAACAGAGCGTGTGGTGTAGCGCGCCGTAAATTAATATATGATGTGACGTCATGGAGCTTTTATTATATTAAATTGGGAGAAGGAAACAATGTAAAAAAAACAATGATTAATACTTTTTTGTTGATAATTCGAGTGTGTGAGTGAATAAGCATGTGCGCGAGTATTTTCATGTATGTATGTGGGTCTGTGTGTACGTCTGTGTGTGCGTGTGAGTGTGTGTTTGTATTAGTTGTGAACTAACGATTGATTTTATAGACTGCTAAAAGTGACATTAAAGATCGAAAAGAACTTACCAGGACTTTTTAAGAAGACAATGGTTTTCGTATAGTTAAAATTGTGCACTGGACTACTAACAATTCCGTTAATTTTCTGAACAAAACAATCCGCCAATGCGTGCTTCGTATTATGCGCTTAACTAAATGTCAGTTTTCTTTTAAAGTCTATAAACTTACTTTTTAAAAAATCAAATCTCTACAGGGGCCGTCTATAAAGTACGTCACGCTCCAGAGGGGGTTAGGGGGTGGAAAAAAGTGTGTCTGTTTGGGACAGGGGGGAGGAGGTGTCCACCATGTGTGACGGCACGGTGTTTTATGTTAAATTTTAATTATTTTGTTAATAAAATATATATTTTTTAACGAAAGTAATACATAATATAGAAAGGGGGGGGGGGGTTCCGAGATTGGTGATAGTTTGTGACAGGTGGGGAGGGGTTAAAATGGTCAAAAATAGCATGACGTACTTTGTGGACGGCCACACATAGTAAAATGTTAAGTATTAAGACAATAAAAATAAGTCATTTTATAAGCTGAAAAAACCTACAATGCAAAATAATAATAAAACTAATATTTTTAAAAAAAAAACCTAGATGTAAATACACAGAAAAATTATTAATTTATCTTAGAGGAACAAATATCTGCAAATTTAGTGAATTGTTATTATTCCAAAAACAGCGGGAAGCCATTATGAATGACATAATAATCAAACTTACATTTTAATGTAAGTTTTTATACATCTACGTATATAATCGGATGGAGACAAATTTGGTACGAGCTTATAACACATCAAAATTACATAAAATTAAATTTCTAAATAGAAAAATGCACCCGGAACCGCATTTGAAGCATTAAACAAGTTATTTGTCATAAAAATAATTGCAAATATTTTTTACGTCTACGATTTTTTTACCTTATGTGCTTAGGTAATACAAGTGGGTGTTTTGAATCGATTTCTCTATGAACTGACATCAAGGATAGGTGTATTGAAAATAAACGCTCAGGGATTTTAAATAAGAAAATGGAATATGTATAGGTGTTAAATACACTGGTGTAAGAGTGGGGCTAATAAGTGGAATTGTTATTTCTATAAATGGGGGCGCCTTTGTGAAATATTTGAAGGGTGCTTTTTATTTGAAGGGACATGAGTTAATAATATTGCCTTACCATTGGTGGCAACAACTCTATTTCTTAGCCACTGATTTTTCTTTTTGCATAGCTAAATCTAAACAAGCTGCGTCAATTTAAGCCCAAACCTTGCGTTTTAACGTCTGTCTTTTAAAAAAAAAACAATATCCCAAAACCCCCTTACCTAAGGCATCAATTTTCACATAAGTGTTAAATAGCTCAATAAAAAACTATCCAAATTTTCATAAATAAAGGTCATTCGTAAACAGTAAATGAGTGGGTGTTGTGAATTAACGGGTAGAAAAACAATAAAGCTTATCTTTATTTTAAAAAAAATTAAAATAAAAAAAAAGAATATGTATATAAAAATGCGATAGCATGATACGTGCTTAGGTTAATAACTGTACAGTTGTCTATTGGTGCAAGTGTGTTTGGGGTGGAGGGAGGGGGTATATGGGTTCATGTGTGTGTTTTTTGGTTATTTCTATGTCCGCTAATGTTGCGCCATAACAAGAATACCAGTTTTTATTTTCCTAATCCATTCATATTTGTTTGAATTTACGTCTTGACTGTGTTTTCATTATTGTAATATATTATCCATTTTTTGGCACAAGAAAACATTATATTGCAAGCTGGTATAATTTTTTGATAAATCAGTCAACTCTGTGCAAAAGAATAAAAACATTAAATCTCTAGAATTAAATGTATAAATAGAAAATGCACTCTGAAAAGTATTTGATGCATGACGCAAGTGATTAGCGGTGAAAACAATAAAAGTGTTCGTGAGGTTGAAGATTTATTTAACTCAGGTGCTTAAATAATTAAAGTGAGTTTTATTTGTGGAAAGATTGCTCCATAAACTGCCCCAAAGAAATATATGGATTTTAAAAAAAAGTTAGGTACTGTCGGAAACGAAAAAGAGTTCAATGTAGGAATTGTATGCATTGGCATAAGATTGTAGCTAATAAATAAAACGGCTATTTTTATATTGAGTTAAAAATTTCTGACTTTTTGAAAGGCACTTTTCATTGTTGTGGGCTGCAATCAATAATATCCTGGATGGCATAAACACTATAGCATAACTTAAACTAAACTAGCAGGGTAAATTTCAAGCCCAAACCTTACGATTCAAAGTGTTTCTTTAAGACAAATAAACCCCATATTTACCTTCATTTACCATTAATATTCACATAATTAATATTTAAAAATGTAAAATCTATCCTATTCATTTGACTAAGGTCATGCTTAGCCTGGAAATAGAACGTACGTTTTGAAGAGCTTTTCCCATTAAAAATGTAATTATAAGAACAGGTATTTATGGAGGTAACGAATAATGAAATATCCATAAAAAAACTTGGGTAAATTTCTAACACAATGCGGTTGTATGTCAAACGCTTCGTGTAAAAACTGTACTGTTCTTTAAAGTGTTAATACATCCAGTGTAAAGAAATAATAAGGGTATTACGACTTATATATAGGATATAGCATTAGGAAGTGCCTGTTCTGTCGGAAAACCTCACTATAAACAACTCATTTTGCAACAATCTGTTTTGATTTTATTAGATCAATTTAAGACAATAGGAATACAAATTCGCATAAAGACTGATTTTTATTATGTCAAGGGCGTATCATGCGGTTCAATAAATGGCAGTTTTCTTTTAAACTCTATAAACTTACTTTTTAAAAAAAATTTAAAAAAAAAAAACATTCTGTTTTAAAATCAAATCCCTACAGAGTAAAATGTTTTGTATTAAGACAATAAAAATAAGTTATTTATAACGTGAAAATACCTACAATGCAAACAAAATAATAATAATAATAAAAAAGCGTATATGTAAATACAAAGAAAAATAATCCGATTCTCTAAGAAGTACACGTATCCTCCAAATTTAGTGAATTGTTACTATTATAAAGAGCGTTAAGCCATTATTATTGATATAAAATGAACTAGAAGATTAATCTGTATGTCATTTTTTAAAAAAATGAACATTGTTATTATGTTATTATTTATATGAAAAGAAAATGTGTCTTTTTAACAAATAAACCATATTTTCCACGCTTTCCAAACCTAAATATTTACAAATATTAACTGGCTCAAAAAATATTATATTCGTTTTGAACTAATTTCAGGCTTAGACTATAAAATGGTATGTGTGTTATTATAGAAGTTTTTCCTAGAACCAAAGGAATCATATGGAAAGATATTGCTTTCATTTTATGATTCACTTGAAAAGAAATTAAATCTTGCCCATTAGAGGTTGGTACTCATCACTAATTTTATTTATGGGAATTTGAGACTAAAAAACGAAAAGTAGTTATTTCTATTGTGCTTACCACGCAGCATAGCACGGGCATTTAGCTCGTACATGTATATCAGATAACACAGGTATGTCAGGTTGACACAGGTATATGAGGATAACAGGGGTATATCAGGTCTTGGTCACATAGAGTAGCTAAATATCATTAGTGTCAAAATTGTGATGTGATCACAAACACAGTAACTATTTCTCACCGAAATTACTGCTTTTGTAATAGTTCACTGTCTCCGTAGGAAGAACATATGCCATAGTTTACTGTCTCTATATAAACAAACAACTTATGCTTTAGTTAACCTCATACACACACACACACACACACTCACACACACACACATATATATAACTTATATTGTTATAGAATATTGTTTCAAATTTCTACTACATTATATAATTTCCACAAAATTCCAAATAAAATATTTTTAACCCTTTCATTCCACATATTTTGATTATTAAAATATTCTCTCTAAACCATTTATATTACTTTATAATCCTTTACATTAAAAAAAGTAAACAATAACCCACTTATCGGGATCCTATCGAGCTGAAATCCAGCACATAAACTTTTGTGATCTAACAATGCACTCTGTCGAAATTTCACATCAATCGAATGTAATTAAATTAATTACTTTTCAGAGTATCTCTATATATCTCGATGTAGCATGTAAAGTTTATGCTAGTATTTCGCGCGGTGAGTTATTATATTCGACATACTTTATGCTATCTTCCTGTCACGCGGGGACGTGCGTATTATATTTAACTTACTTTTATAATATTTTCCCGATCTGTAAATGTTTGTGCTAGTTTGTCGCACGTTTTTTAATTTTTTTTATCATACATGTATATGTAAAGGATTTAAGTCAAACTTTGTTTTTACGGGTTCTTTAAATTTTCATGCTATTTCTGTGCCGTTCATCAACGCGACCCAAGCGTGTTTTTATGCTGGTCTATTATTGACAATATTCCAGTTAACACAAACAATGGGTGTGCCATAATGACCAATCAACAATATTCTAGTTAACTTAAAAGCCATCAGGTGATAATGCAAAATCAATAAATCATATTGACTGCAAACATTTGCCATTGTTTATACACAGTTAATTATTCAGAGGTTGCAATTATCAACTGTTTAGCTTCTATTAAAATGCAGTTGTGGCCTTTTGTTACGTTGACAAGTTATTCATGTGTACAACTCTCATGGGTGTGTCCTGTCAACCTTTTGTTACGTTGACAAGTTATTCATGTGTACAACTCTCATGGGTGTGTCATGTCAACCTTTTGTTACGTTGACAAGTTATTCATGTGTAGGCCTACAACTCTCATGGGTATGTCATGTCAACCTTTTGTTTTTATTATCTTAATTATGGAAAACTTCATTTTATGAATCATTGCGTAGGTTTTTTTTTTACTTTTGTTTAGTTAAATTGTGCCTCTTGCATGAGTGTACGTGTGTATGTATGTGTTTGGCAAAATGTACAACTTACATTTGTAATTGTTCCCTTATGACACGTGTTAATGTATGTCTAAAATCCTTTGATATGAATACGAAGACCTACTATCAAAAGTAACACTCCCATCAAGTAATGTTTATGCCCATTTGGAAATATTGATAGAAGTGGAGGTATTGGTGTATCTATGTCAATGTTTATGTCCAGATAGAAATATTGATAGAATTGGAGGTATTGGTGTGTCTATGTCAATGTTTATGCCCATTTGGAAATATTGATAGAAGTTGAGGTATTGGTGTGTCTATGTCAATGTTTATGTCCAGATAGAAATATTGATAGAAGTGGAGGTATTGGTGTGGTGTGTCTATGTCAATGTTTATGTCCAGATAGAAATATTGATAGAAGTGGAGGTATTGGTGTGTCTATGTCAATGTTTATGTCCATTTAGAAATATTGATAGAAGTGGGGCTATTGGTGTGTCTATGTCAATGTTTATGCCCATTTGGAAATATTGATAGAAGTGGAGGTATTGGTGTGTCTATGTCAATGTTTATTCCCATTTGGAAATATTGATAAAAGTGGGGCTATTGGTGTGTCTATGTCAATGTTTATGCCCTGTTGGTAATATTGATAGAAGTGGAGGTATTGGTGTGTCTATGTCAATGTTTATGCCCTGTTAGTAATATTGATAAAAGTGGGGCTATTGGTGTGTCTATGTCAATGTTTATGCCCTGTTGGTAATATTGATAGAAGTGGAGGTATTGGTGTGTCTATGTCAATGTTTATGCCCAGATAGAAATATTGATAGAAGTGGAGGTATTGGTGTGTCTATGTAAATGTTTATGCCCAGATAGAAATATTGATAAAAGTGAATGTATTATTGTGTCTATGTTTATACCCTGTTGGTAATATTGATAAAAGTGGAGGTATTAGTGTGGCTGTTTCTATGTTTCGCAATCTGCATGAGTTCGTCTATGTATTTCGGTGTCTACCTGAAATGTTACTGTGTCTTTCTATAAGCCACGTTATCTATCCACCTTACTGTGTTTGTGTATGTGCCACTTTATCTATCCACTTTACTGTGTCTGTGTACACGCGATTATCTGTGTTTTTGTCCTTGTGTTTGTGTATCTATATAATGTGTCACCATGTCTGTGTCTACGTGTGTCTGTATCGTTTTGTATGGGATGCCGTAACTTAGTGTGGCCGCGTCCTTGTGTCTATGCGTGTCTATGTCCATGCATGTGTCTGTATGTGTATGACTGTGTCTTTTAAGCTAGGTGCTTTTTAACCACAGTGTAAGTGTATACTGGCTGTATTTGTGTTTCTTTGTGTCTGTATCCCCCACCCACATCCATCTGTCTGTGTGTCTGTTTTTGCGTCTTTGTCTGTTGAGCACAGAAGACACTGAAACGAGAAAATGATTGGATGCAGTAGAATGATGAGAATATCATGACTTAAATGTAAAACTAATGCTGAGACGGTAGCAACAGCATGTAGCACAAGATCACGTATCAAAACTGTAAGGAAAAAAGACACATGCAATTCTGAGGACACATATATAGGAAAAATGAAATAGAAAGACGAGCTTTATGTGGGAAGTTATCTATCAAGGCAGACAAGGAAGACAGTGAGCGTCGGATTAATACATGACAAAGATCTGAACTATGAATGAGAAATGGGACCCCGTTATAAGTCCAGATCTTCTGTGTCAGTTACAAAAATGATTTTCATAAAAAAAAAGAGAGTTACACTATAATTCAATTATAATTAAGAAATATTTAGATAGTGAAATAATAATTCTTTCACTTAAAGTTATTTTGATTCATAAAAACCTTAAGAGTACAAAGTATGTTAGTGGTGAAAATGGCTCTTATAGACAGAGAACAATACATGAGGACAACCTAAGGGAATGGACATCAAACGATTGTTTAAGAAATAACGACTTTAACAAGATGGCAAACAAGATTAAGGGAGGAGAGTCAGATGGAAAAAAATAACAAAGGGAGACTATTTACAATCACTAAGAGAATATAAAAATATCTTAAGATGTCTTCCCTTATTTCTCTCTATTTAATATTTAGGCCACTTCCGGCCTTGCTATTCTACTTCCGCAATGTAATAACAGACAAGTGAAGTTAAATCCGAGCTGGGTGTTGGTGAACATTAAATATCACAAAATAATTAGTAGAATATAACTCTGTTCCCCGGATGAATGAGTTTTTAAATATTGCTATCTTATGATGCTACTGACCAACGTTAATTCCGTGGAGGTCATATGAGTGCTTATGGGTCGATTATTATCTTCTTTTGATTTTGCTATTTTTGTGAAGGAATATTTGCATCTCGGTCTTCACATACTTCGTGATTCTCAACTGAGCTGAAATTCCTTTACTTTATAAAAAACCGAAAACAGTATAAAACTTGATTAACAGAAGGTTATAATTACCCGTGAGAACCTTTCAGTGACCTCGGTCTGTTATGTCACATATATAAGTAAAAAAACAAACAAAAAAAAACAACAAAAAAACAACAACAACAAAACAACAACAACAGGCACATATTTTAAGCCTTCTCGTCCTCGGGTATTAGCAGAATATTGTAATCGACATATGAGCTCTTTCCAAGGGCATGTGCCACCTGCAAGAGTCGTCCAGACATCTATATCCAAGGGCAGCCACTCCAGACATCTCTACACAAGGGCAGCCACTCCAGACATCTCTATACAAGGGCAGTCACTCCAGACATCTCTATACAAGGGCAGTCACTCCAGACATCACTTTTCAAGGCCAGTCACTCCAGACATCACTTTTCAAGGCCAGTCACTCCAGACATCTCTATCCAAGGCCAGTCACTCCAGACATCTCTATCTAAGGCCAGTCACTCCAGACATCTCTATCCAAGGCCAGTCACTCAAGACATCTCTATCCAAGGCCAGTCACTCAAGACATCTCTATCCAAGGCCAGTTACTCCAGACATCTCTATCCAAGGCCAGTCACTCCAGACATTTCTATACAAGGCCAGTCCCTCTAGGTGTCTATTCAAGGCCAGTCAATTGATACCTTTTTTTTTATCCAAGGCCAGTTACTCCAGCCTCCTCTAATTACGATCTCTGATGTCCACTTTCCCATCTCAGCACAAAGTGTTTCTTGGTCTGCCTCGTTTCTGTTTCCTCTGCAGGTTCCAGTTCATGGTTTGTGTTGTGTTAGAAGCAGTTTTTCAAAGAGCATGGCAAATCAATTTGGAGGGCTAACGGTACAGCAATCATTCACTGTCCCCGCCCCCAATCTCTAAAAATATAGTTAAATATTTGCTGCAGTGACTAAAATATGCCAATGTGTCATGTGAACAAAAAAAAAAAAAAACAAAAACAAAGATGAAAACATTAAAATTTATATGTAAAAATCATTGATTGTTACTGTGACGCGACAAATACGTAAATACACCAATTATTTCATCACGAGTTCAGACAACTCTGCGTCCATTAATGTTGTTTGCTCCCTTTGATCGTATTAGTAACAGCTGATAAAGATCGCAGATTACATGGGCGCCTTGCATTCTTTTTATTTTATGAATAGTTGAGCGCGGTTGGATAGAATTATTATATTATATGTCTGAAAAATTCTAAACGTCCCCACAAGAATTTTAGCTTTAAGGGTTAGATTTTTGGCGAAGCGATTTAAAAAGTATTTACAAATACAAAAATGTATTTACTTTAAATCTAAATTGCCCAATTCCCATGCTAAAAATATATCCTATTCACATGTACACGAATAATATCCTTGTATTTAGAATAAAATGAGTACTGTGTTTAGCGCATTTTCGAGATGTCGAAATCGCTATTGCCCCCGTTTTGTCCGTCTGTCTGTCATCACCATGATCACAGGATCCATAAGTCCTAGACCCATGATGTATATATGTTTTTTGTATGTCCTGACCTGCCATTGGTGCATCAACACTCAGTTACTCGATCCGTTAAAAAACCCCGTTAAAACTACCAAAAAACTTTGCGAATCGAGAGTTAACACTGGCACAAGGAACGGGCGCCATTGCCGGAAGTCGAATACATAGTTTTTCAAGCATTCAAGAGTGGTGTGAAATCGTGCAAAAGAATTAATTAGTGTTTTTTTTAGTTGACGTCATTAAAATATGTGTAAAAGTTTAGAGATTTTTACTTCATCATTTGTGGTGACTTGTAGTTAGATTAAAGAGAAAATAAAAAAATTATAAAATGTAAAGAAATGACTTTTAAATAAATTTTTTTCAGGTATATTCATTACACAAGAAAATTCATAAATATATGTCTAAAATCTAAACACAATTAGTGATAACTACATAATGCTGATATCTAACATAAGTACTGATACACAATACGAAAATGCGCTAACACGTCCTGAGTCCAAAAAGGGACCAGGCTTAACATGATTTTTTGTTGTTGTTCTGGATAGGCCATTTTGTGTACTTTAATTTTATCAGGAGATAACATCATTCAAATTTTTTGCTGATGATTTTTTTTTTAAAATTCTTGAAAAATGTGTTTATATTGCTTAGTTACTGAAACGGAGTTTGATACATAAGGTGGGAGGCGGTGGTCGAGAGGTAGCGCTCTCGACTGTCGTACCGATGGTCACGAGTTCAAATCCACGCGAAGGCGAGGATTTGTTCCCGGGCCTGAGGAGTCCCCGAGTCACCCAGCTCCGAATGGGTACCTAACTAGACAATAGTTAGGCGGCTGGGGTAATGCGTGGAACCCCTATAGCCGTGGCCTGTGACCGCTGCATCACTTGCCAACAGATCATCTCTCATGGTCTGTGGACGCAATTATCTTCTGCATAGAAGGAGCGTCTGTATATCTAAGATAAGATAATTGTCGAGAAGGGTTGGCCTCTACGTGGCTCGACAGACGAGTAAGATCGTGGAGTTCACCACGACCTGAAACTGACAACTCCTGGCAAGCAATGCCGAAGTCCGATGTAAGGTGTTAGGTGCTACTCACACCTGATTAAGTCGCTGTATGGATCTTAGGCAAATAATTTAGATGCAATGCCGATGATGAAAACCAAAGTACCCATTGAGGTTCGGGTTACTCCGAAGGGACCATTTCGTCCGCCTCAATTAACTACCAATGCCACTGAGCGGTGCCGGTTTAGGGCCAGAAGTGCCAGTACCGATTAGCAAAAGGAACCGCTTGGAACGCATCGGACGCCAGCTCTGAGGAAACTGTCAGGGGTATGAGAACCACTGCGTTTTAAAGTGGTATTTTTGCCTGGTCACAAGATCGTATTTTGACTGTGAACGAATCTCAATTCACGTGTGAATGTGTTCATGTCCACCCAAGGTCTGTCCAGGGGTCACGGGTATATAACTCGTGGGTCTCGATGTGTGACATGAGACGTAGGACAGACGCAGTGAGAGAGGACAAGGGGTTAGGCGGCAGAGACCAGTGGCGTGTTGAGAGATCACCGGTGGGTGAACACGAGAAGAGCGGAACTGTTAGAGTTGTGTGTTGACCGGCTGGACTGTACGCCGGGAATATGTTTAACTAACAACTGGAGTTTGACGTTGTGCATCCTTGTCAAGTGTATTAAAGATGTAAATAAAGGTTGTGCTGTTGAAAAAGACTTTGAATTGCATTAATTGTACAACAGTGTTGGTGTGAACTCCGGGAACCTTAAACCCTAGAAAACGATACCCGACAGAAACCTTCCAGTATAGGTTAGACCCTAAGTAGGTCATTGATGATCCCTACAGTGCGGCGGTCCTAACTATTGAGACTCGTAAGCTTTGCCGGGGTGGCGCCGAAGTGATAGCGAGTTGAAGTAGGGAAAATTCCACCCCTCCCTCTGGACGTCAACAAAGTGGGAGGCGTTTTCGACCCAGTGTCCTGGACGCTCAGGTACCGCTTCTAGAACCGACCGCTTCGAGGTTGGGGCTTCACAGCTTTTACATACCCTAGAGGGCCATAGAGCTGAGGGGTTTTTCCGGGAAGCACCATGAAGAGCGCAGGCTCGGGACTGCTGATCTTCCACATGTAGGATATGATACATAAAATAGAAGTTAAATAACACGGGAGTCAGCCATCGGAGTAGCGAGGGGGGCAAGGGGCGATGCCCCGGGCGGCACTTAACCAGGGGCAGCAAGTCCCTATTCGCTAATTTAGTTTTTAACAACAAACATTTTTTTAAAGAAAGTCGAGCTTTTTATCGAAACAAAAGAAAAGCCAATAAGAAATAAATTGAAGCAATAATTGAACTGTACTAAAGTATGTGAACGTTTTAACTGCCAAAACTTGAAACTTATTTTTTAATATAATTTCTTCTGGTAATAATGCTACTGTAGTGAAAAACCAGAGACATAATAAGTATGAGTAAGTGACACTGATATGGTGGTGACTTCATTAATTCTTTGATTTAAAAGCTGATCCTGTTGTAAAAGCAAAACTTACTTTACCCTACCAATTTGAAACTTAAGCCCATCAAAAGTTCAGTTGTGGTGGGGTTTTTTTTTTTTTTTTTTTT
>MUZC01000305.1:207061-219051 GCA_002072015.1 Radix auricularia | reverse complement strand
GTAGCTGCAGCAAATTCCTCGTTGTTAGTTAGCTTCTAAAAATTTAATCTTTAAAATAAACATTAATAAAAGAAAAGTCAAAAGATAAACAATTAAAAGAAATGAAGAAACTGTATTAAAAATGTGAACGCCCCAATGCCAAAAATTCAAACTCCATTATGAATCTAAAGTCTTCTGATACTTATGCTACAATGTCGACAATGACAATAAAGTGCTATTAAATATAGTTGATTCAAGTTTGATTTTAACGTAGATGATAAATCACTGCGTGACATCATTTTTGGAGGAAGAATTTAATTTGTAAAAAGGAACGATGTAAAAATATAAATGTTGGTTTGTTCGTCCTGTAGACTATGCACTAATTAAACCTTTCATCCGAACTTTTGGTTGATACATTGGAATCCGAGTAAGCACAACTTCAGGTCACTGGAAATTTTTAAAAGTATCGTGTTCACACACTCACACACATACAGACAAAACTGAGTTTTTCCAACACACACCTACACACTCATATTCACACATTTACATGCACACACACATACACCATACATACACACCCAAAGAAATCAAAATTGGATTTTCCCGAGACAAAACGGTCTAAAACGTACAGATTTATATATATAAAAAATACTCTGAATTCAAGATATTGAAAACAATTTCCTCTGTTTACGTAAATGAAAATCTGCCATATCAAGTCTTAACGAAAAATGCCTCTATTTCAGTTAATGTTCCTTTTCCAGTTTATGTACATGCCTGTCTTTTCGTGACCTACTATTACGTCTTCGCAACATCCACATACAATTGGTCCGCCACGGTCTCATGGCGCGATGTCCTGGCCGTCAGTTCTAAGTGACAGTGATTTACAGTAGGGCCAACACCGCATAATCTCACACAGACATCACTCCCACACACGCCTGACCTCACACACACACATACAGTTCCGCCCTTTATCTCACACATGTACAAACACACATACTCTCTATCTACCTCTCACCAACAGGCAGATATTGCGCTTACCTAAGAGATGCGATAATCTGACTGGGACAGAGCATGCACCGAGTCTAATCACAAGCCAACGTAAATGTTTTCACCTCTCGTCCAGTCAACTCAGACGTTTGTTGGATGTTGATCATTTCACACCTTGCCGTGGTTCAGGGGACAATGATTTCACAGGTAATGCGTTTTCGGACTGTGATACGACGGTGATTTTGTAGTCGATTGAAAAGATAGTTAGCTTTCATTAGCACAGCTTTTGCATGCTTTGATGGACTGTGTAATTGTAATATATTATTTGTTACCTATGATTTTCTAGGAAAAAAACCCAACAAAACAACAAACAAACCGACCAACTCCTAACAGTAAATGTGCTTGCCGTTATTTTAACAAATGCACATAATAAATCACCGTTTTGTTTAAAGCCTTGCAATACAAAGAGGCAATGTAATTCAATGTATTCAATTATGTCATGTAAAATGCACGGATTTAATAGAATCGGAATACGCGCCCACATTAAATGGGCGGTAGACTGACAGCATCGATTATAAACTGTTTGGGTTAAATAAAAGGTAACTGGATAAATGAAATATGAATTAATCGCGACGTAGTGACGACGTTTAAAAACACCACGGGAACGATTCAATACAAAGGTTTTTTTAAAAATTGTACAAAAAAGCCAAAATTGCCACAATATGTAAATGAAACGGAAAAAATGGTGTAAACTCTTATTTTGGCGCATTTCAATTTTTAAGAAATTAAACCAAAAAAAAAAAATTAAATACTTACTTTAATTTAAACACTTAACTAAGAATTGTTTTTAAAATCGTGTGTATTATTGATTTTAAAGGGTTTTTTAGCTTAAAAAGTATTCTTAAAATCAAACTTGGAACAACAACAATAGTACCGTAAATTACAGAAGATTAGTGAAGTATACACATTTTTATCTCATACAAATAGTAAAAAAAGTAATTTTATTTAAATTAAAAAATAGCTTTTAATTTTAAAATAGATTTTATAATAGTAATTAATAAGGTAAGTTAAATATTTTTAATGACTCGAAATCTATTTCCGGTAATCCCTTGTTTTAGCGCATTTTAGATTTCGAGTCATTAAAAAAATTCAACTAACCTCATTAATAAGATTACCTTTTAACTTACCTTTTATAAAATTTATTTTAAAATTAAAACTGTATATATTTCACTCATCTTTTGTAACTGATGGTACCATTATTGTTGAATATTTAATAACTTATCTTTTTTACATCATAATCTCAACAGATTTTATGATCAAATATTTGACCCTTTGATAAATGATGATCAAATGTTTAAAAAAAACGTGTATCACATCTTCAACATTTATCGATATCATAACGTCTAGATAGACGAGACACCAAGTCTTTTATATACACATCTCGCATACCTTCAAGCTATGATTGTCACTTAAGTTGATGACATTTGATTGTCAAGGGAATGTCATTTATTTCACCAATTATTATCATCT
This sequence comes from Radix auricularia, assembly GCA_002072015.1. Classification (NCBI taxonomy): domain Eukaryota; kingdom Metazoa; phylum Mollusca; class Gastropoda; family Lymnaeidae; genus Radix; species Radix auricularia. The sequence goes on along the minus strand of MUZC01000305.1, from coordinate 216,555 downwards.
CCAGATACATATTCCAACAACGATTGCCATGGAGTATCCATTTATTCCATTAATGATTGTCATGTCCAGTGTATATTCCAACAATGATTGTCAGAGACTCGTCTTTTAAAGCCCTAATAATTGTAAGGAACTTGTCATTTATTTCAAAAATGTTTTTCAAGAAACCTTTATGTATTGCAACAATGATTGTCATGGACCTTCCATTTATTCCAACAATAATTGTCAGGGACTTGTCTCCTATAATTCCTTCAATGGTTGTTTCGGACCTTCCCTTTTATACAATAATTGTTAGGGACCTGCCCTTTATTCAATGATTTTTAGGGACCTGCCCTTTATTCATTTATTGTTTTGGACCTGCCCTTTATTCAATGATTGTTTGGGACATTCCCTTTATTCAATGATTTTTTGGGACCTGCGCTTTATTCAATGATTGTTTGGGACATGCCATTTATTCAATGATTGTTAGGGACCTGCCATTTATTCCATGATTGTTAGGGACCTGCCCTTTATTCAATGATTGTTAGGGACCTGCCCTTTATTCCTACATTACAAAACAAAAGATGCCAACTCTATAATGGTATCTCATGCTAAGAAAGACCTTGACGTTACGTGGGGACATCTGTGGGTTGACTCAAGGAAGCCATCCATCTTTGTGTTAGGTCTTGCATGACAAAGTGTTACGGCTGACAGTGTGCACGGTCTGACATATTGTTAGGCCTGACATATTCCCTGTCCTTACATATGTTCATACCTGGCATACCTGCACAAAAACACGCTTGTAACGCCGTGCATTTTTGAGTTGTAAAAGAAACTGCTTGATGTTTTCATGACGGAAGCCCCATTACTGGGCTAATGAAAGATAAGCCGTAGCTGAAACAAGAACAAAATATTGGAAATGAATGGGAAAATATTAAAATTATAATTTTTTATCGGTTTAACATTTTACGCGCTTATGCAATGATTTATAGTTTTATAGTCAAACTCGTGTACAAGCAATGTCGCATCAATTTTATCGCCAGCGATATTGCAAAAACATGTGCGCCAGATATATTTTCAAAATCTTGTGTCAGCTGTATTGCTCAGCTCTTATCGCGTCTTATTTTTGTTTAAAAAATAATTAATTTTTAAAAAAAACTTTGCTTACTGATGGTCTGTTAGCAAATATTGATCCAAGGATGATTGTTTCTTAAAATGTTTATGAAATGAGTCAGGAAAATGTCATTGAAATGCGCATCAACTGTTGGTGGCGCGTCGAATGCAACCCAATGTTGTCAGCTTTGCGTTTTTGGTATCTTGTAAGAAAAAGATTAAATTCTTCGAGTGGCATCGTATCATGGATTTTTTGTATCTTGAAGCATTCCTATCACGTGGAACCGCTATATTCGCTTTCTTACATTTTATTTAGAAATGTTCACAGGGCTTCACCCGTGATAATATTTTAAGAGTTCCTAGCGCTAAATCATAGCCGTCCAAGTTTTTTGCACGGGGTGGGGGTGGGGGTGGGGGGGAGAGCATATGCGAAGGCCGGATTAAGATAATACGATAATAAGATAATACTTTGGGAAATTTTTTATTACAAAATTTTAATGTGAATAGTGGGACTGAGATATTGACTGCAGTAAATATGATGCAAGCAACTAGCTTGATACGTCTGATGTCACACAGGAGCGAAAGCCACTTAGTCTATCCTTACACGATCCTGGTTAAAATTCATATCTCAGAATCTGTAATAATATATCTAAAAGTAAAAAGGAAATGAGAAAATGCTGTTGCTGTCTGTTGCGACATTCAGCATCACTTTAAACTCAAAGAATTCCACTTGCATATTGCATGGAGCATCATCGGGGTCCACAGAGAAAGTTGGAAAAAATTAAATTAAAAAAAAAATAATTAAAAAATTCACGTTTATAACTATAAAACCTTTATCTACGAGACATAACTATGTTCATTATAATACGCAGGGCAAAAATCCGAAAATACCTTATTCTAGTTAGATCTAGGTCTCGTAAAACTCGTTTAATATAATGCGCACCGATCGTGAATATATTATTAAAAAGTATTGTCAATGTAATGCGCACCTCATTGCGCGACAGGAAAGGTTGTTGAACAGAATAAGCACCTCAACACTCTATCTAAAAAATTAACATGATACATGGAGATAAATAAAATAATTTAAAAAGCAATAATTTAATTACAGTACATTCGATTTTTCTGAAACTTTGATACCTAATTTTTATCATCGGCACGAGTCTGCCTGCAAAATTTCAGCTTGCTAGCTTACGAGGAAAAGGGTTAAAAATCGATCCAAAGTTTTTTCGGCACGCAATACTCAGAAAGCACAAGTTTAAATGAAGGATCTTTTTAAAAAGGGATTTCCTCTTCGATAGTTCCTAAGTCCTGAAAGCGTCTTTGAAATTCATCAGCCTGGGATGTGACATATTCACCTTACCAGGGGCGGATTAAGACTGCACGGGGCCCCGGGCTGCAATCAAACGGGGGCCCTAGCTCTAGCCAGCCAGCGTCCCTTAAAATAAAATGATTGTTAACAGCTAATATATGACTGTAACTAAATATTAATAATGACAAAAAAAGAACACTAAGAAATAACTGTTTGCGGTATGTTACAATCAAGTGTGAAAAGAAAAATTTAATTATCCACTGCTTGGAATCGAACCCGACTCCGTTTGCATCACGCGCCTGTGCTCTCTCCACACGGCCAGCGGAACTTATCTAAACGGAGAAATTTTAAAAATATAAACTATATTTTATACTATGTTCTCTAAGTGCGTCAATTAAATCAAGTTTTATTGATTATTAAAACTGAATTGCAAACAGTTGTATAGATAATTTTTTTAAAAAATTATTATATTGTCAAGGGTTCGTGCAAACATGTGTACACTTTTATTATAAAATATAAAAAGTTTGGGGGCCCCCAAACCGTCGGGGGCCCCTGGCTTTAGCCCTCTCAGCCCCCCCCCCTTAATCCGCCATAGCACCTTACCCATATAGTTACTCATTGCAGTTTCTTTCTGTTAAACTTGTCATGATTTCCAGTAATTTGGCGGAATGTATTGTATAAGCCTGTATTCTAGACATTTGTCCTTGAACAATTTGCAGCTTGTTTCCAAAGACCTTAATTTGTCAAAATAATTGGTTTACTACTGCTTTTCTCCATTAAAGATTTGTGTTAAGAAAGTTTACAAGTCTTGTCACATTAAATAAATGTCAAAAATCTGCCAGTCAAGCAGGATCAGATTATTCTGGAATTTGTTGTTTTTTAGTTTCCACGATGAATGGTTCCGTTTCTTCTTTAAGCGTGTACAGGAGCTGAAGTGCTGTCCGTTGATGGAGACATCTCATACTACATGTAGTGTCAATTCATCATCTTCGTATTCGCCCTGGATGTCAAGAAGAAACTGCTAAAACTGAGAGTGAAACAAAGCTTTAGAGCGAATATAATTTATATATAGAGCTTTCATTACTGGCTTAAGGACACGATCATATCCAAGGTGTTTAGCATAAAGAACGTGTTGGTGAATGATGCAGTGAAGTTAAAATTTATTGCCAGACTCTTCTCTGACTTTGTTACAGACAAGTTTAGGTAGTTAACCTTGCTCACCAATAATGGCAGAGTAACATCAGTAACAAACAAAGTCATTGCTTTCTTAGTAATTTATGTCATTGGCAACAGAGTAAACATAATCAACTAAATTTGTTCCCCCTCTTTGTTCTTTAATCCTAGGACTGAATGTTAAGTATTTAGTAAAAAATAAAATGTTTCGATTTGTGTAATCAAAAGGGGCGCGACGCTTTGTGACGTCATATTGAAGGGAGAGTTTGTGACGACGTGTAACATGGGGGGGGGGGGAGTGGAGGTGAAAAATCAGCCAAAATCGCTTAGAATTTGAAAGCAGGTTGTTCAAATTTTAAAGGCACATACATTATAAAAAAAATTCATTGCAAGAAGTTATGAGGTGATTTTTGGCAAAATGTTTTCATTCAAAATAAATCCATTAACGTTGTTCTTTACTAGCTTTGTTGACAATACAAATTGTGTTAAATTTTATAACTAAAAATTCAATATGAGTGGATTTAGCAATATATCCTAACGACAAAAATAAAATAATCGAGCAATGAATGTATGTATTTTAAATGTATGTAGTTATTGTTATTGATTTACATTTAATGCCATTCCTGTATTATCCAGGTGTGAGGCACGGGACACTATTCATCACCTGCCCATGCTGGGTAGTCACCTGACATCTAAAACTGAAATACACGGTGTCTAAGTCAACATTACAGGAGTCCAAGCTGTCAACAATTCGATATCATTCGTTGCATGTCTTAAAACTTTCACAAGAAACATCAACTGCGTACCTGAAATCTGGACTGAACTGATGTATAGCTGAACACAACGTCACTAACGTGTAGCTGAACACAAGCCCATTAACGTGCAGCTGAACACAAGCCCATTAACGTGTAGCTGAACACAAGCCCATTAACGTGTAGCTGAACACAAGCCCATTAACGTGCAGCTGAAAACACTGAAGAAATGACTTGAAGGGGTTTTGATAAATTTAAAATTTGTAGACTAATAAATTCCGTGATTTCAAATTGACACATATTTTACATTAAACGTTTCAAAAGATTCTGTCCGTCACAATGGCGTCCATATTTAGCTGGTTTAAAAAACGCAACCCTCTGAAGCAAGCAGCAGATTATCCTATAAAATCAAACCCGAAATCTCAAAAAGAGTTGCCGCTAAGAACACAAAGCTCAAATGAAAAGCCTTACACATCACCCAACTCCAGCATGAGAAGATCAGTTTCTGTTCCCAACGAGCCAAATTTTGCACGCACGTCCTTTCGGTTAAACGGCGTTCAAAGAGGATTCGACAGACAGAAGTTGAATATTGTTAATGAAAACAATAGCAGCTCTCAGAAAAACAGAGGTTCATCATTTCACAATGTTTATGACTATCGATATGAGCTTTCAGCGAAGAGACTTAATCCCGGCGAAGGACAAAGACACCCATGTATCAGTTCGGCTGCCGAGCCTAGGCAGATTGGTATGTCCAGCTCGGCCCAAAACCTGACTCACCGTTACAGCGTGCCCAACGGCTTCATTCACCTCCCTCAGAGCAATGTCGCAGTAAGACGGAAGAGTGACACCATGCAGGGCTATGTGCCTAAGGCGGTGAGCCTAACAAACCCAACCTCTGTGCTCTTCGGCATCAAACACGAGACGGCTCCATTCTCAAAGGAGAATCTTCTGATGACCAGAATTTCAATAGGTCAGCACCGCGCTCCTGGTCCGGATATATACCTACCTGAGGACAACGAGAAATCTAATCGTCGTCATACCGAGATTTTCAAAAACTCAAAGAATGACCATAGTCACATCAAGCGTCAGTTAGTTCAGCAAAGATCATGTCCCGAGGGGATTGTTCCACTGAGCCTGGATGGTAATTTCTACTTTACCTCCTCCTTGGTTCGTGACGTTGTCAAGAAAGAGAGATGTCATCACACAACACTAGCAGACGAAAACGACACAACACTGACGGACGGGGAATCGTTGCCTGACAACATTTCTGATCTGTCTTCAGAGGTCAGACACCAAGACGGTGATGATGATGCGGAAGACAATGGCAGATATTTGTCATGCAATGAAAACACAATAGTGGACTCTGAACACAAAGACAGCACCCAAAATGGCAGTTATTGTAACAGTCATGACATCATTTGTGGTAGTTTTCACAGTAATGACGCCACTTGTGGTAGCTTTAGTAGTAATGACTTCGATTTCGGTAGTATGAACCATGATGACGTCACATATAAAGTTTTGAACATCCGTGACGTCATTTGCGGTAGTTTGAACAGTGATGACGTAACAAATGAAAGTTTAAATGCTGATGGCGTCAGTTTTAACAGCAATGACATGAATTATAATAGTTTAAGGAGTGATAACATCACAGGAAGTAGTTTGAGCTATGATGAGGGTTTTGACGAAGAAGTGGCTTCCATACTGAGACAATATGATGAGATTGTTCAGAGTGTTTCTCAAGATTAACAATCTTACGGTGTGTGCTGAGTTTAAGATTTTACTCTCTGTCCAGATGATCATTTTGAACATGTTTACAAAGTTTTTCAGAATTATTTCTGTAAGTGTTTGTAAAGATGAACTTAGTGAAGATTATGTGTACCTGCAGTTGAACATAATTTAAAAGTTTTAAAAAATTCCTGTGAAGATGTAACTATTTGACTTAAGTTTTAGCTCAAGTTTATGTGCAGAGCAAACGTTTTTGTTTGAAACCTGACGTTTGTATGTACGAAACGTTTTGTTTTCTTGACTCATCCAAATGTTAACATATATACATTATACATATAACATACATACACTCCTCAGTCAGCTACAAGAAGATCTTTCGAAGCAGCACAAATCCTTTATAGACTTAACAAAGCCATTTGAACTGGTCAGTCGCAAGGGTGTGGTTCGTATACTGGCAAAAATAGGATGTCCGCCGCGGCTTCTCTCCATCATTGAGTCCTTCCACACCAATATGCACAGCACAGTGCTCTTCAAAGTTGCCACCTCAGAACCCTTACAAGTTTGTAGCTGAGTCAAACAGGGCTGCGTGATGGCTCCAACACTCTTTTGATATCTTATTCTCGATGCTATTGCGAAATGTGTTCGAGGACTGCTCAAAGGGTGTGTACATTCATAACAGGACGGATGGAATCCTATATAACATCAACCAGCTCCATGCGAACAGCAAAGTGGAAAATTTTAATCAGATAGCTGCTTTTCTCCAATGACGCAGCACTTACCTCACATACAGAGATAGGACTCCCAAAACTGGTCAATACATTATCAGGGATATGCAAACATTTTCGTTTAACGATTAGCGTAAAAAACACCATTATGAGACAAGGCACAGACTGCCTCCAAGCAATCTCCATTGAGGGGAACACCTTGGATGTCGTCGAGGATTTCACCTACATTGGCAGCACACTCACTAGCACATCTCCCTGGAAAAAGAAATTGAAACCAGAATCGACAAGGCTAGGCTGAATAAAAAAGTGTGAAACAATGCGCAGCTCATTGACAGGACGAAAATTACTGTGTACCAGGCCTAAGTGCTCAGCACAATCTTTTATGGCGGCGAGTGCTGTGAGGTTACCCAAATCGCGGAAACATCACTCACAGCAAAGAGTGAAGAGAGAAGGGCCAAGAGAAAGGGGAAGGGGGGAAGAGAATCAGGAGTAAACGCCATCGTCCCATGATGTACATTATAGAGAAACTCTGTATGATTAAAGTGTGTGTGTGTGGGGGGGAGGGGTTCTATACATGTTGTTACAAGATATTCCATGATTTAAATATTGTTATAAAACAAATGTTATATTAAAAAGAAAACAACTGCATCTCTAATGTTTTTTAAAAAGCTTTAATGTATCGCATGTTTACAATAGTGTTTTTTATAGTGAATATAATGACATAATAACACACTACATAAAGAAGTCATTCGTTATGAGACAATCGTACACAAAGCACAAGCAAAGATAATACCGAAAAATTAAATATACAATACACAATCATCATAAGACATTAACTCATAATAGATATAGAAGTAATTCAAATTGACGATAGACGAAGACAAGACAGTGGCAAACAAGACAGAGAGTTACAAGACACAATCAAACACAAGACAGACGATTACAAGACACAATCAAACACAAGACAGAGAGTTACAAGACACAATCAAACACAAAACAGAGTTACAAGACACATGATACTGAAACACAAGACCTCCAAATTGAAAATTGTTAAGATATCTACACACACCTTTGAAATATCACACGTAAATAAAATAATATGAATGTGGGCGAGCGAAATGAACTTTTCCCCTTTAGATCTAGAACTAAAGAAAAAATGAATTTTACAATTGCTTAGGGAAAAAAAAAGTTCATAAATCAAGAAATAGCACATGCCATCAAAATGTCACCTCAACTTGTCTCATCCGATATGTCATCAAACAGTACCCTCAAATGTTTTATTGGCATATCTTTACGACACATTCACCCCTCCCTATCTGTGCCAAAGTTGTGTTACCTACCTTTACCAGACCCCCAGGCCTGTGTCAATAATTTTGATAATTTCCAATCATAAAGAGCATTTAAGAATTGTCACATGTCATACCATTTGTTTGTGTGTGTGCGTTCGTGTGTCCCTTAACCTCGTGGTCGTAGGGGCCTCTAATTTTTACATTATTTCTTGGAGCGTGGTAGACTTGGCGGCGCCCATCTCCTCTCCAGGCAGGTCAGTGGAGGACTTTTTAGCAATAGCTATTCATCAACATTTTTATTGTGGGTTTTACGTGGCCTAGATCCCACGCCCCTGAGCTGGTGAGGCGAACGCACTATTAACGTCGCTATCAAATCAAGCCGTTAGTGTTTGATACTCTCTTACAGAACAAGTGCTTGTTTAAAGACGCAATATTTCATACAATCATATGCCTCATTTGACAAACCTTAAGACAAATCTGCTGGTCGTCTAATGATCTAGGTTGGGTGTGACTGCAATCAGGGCTAATGGCGTCGTCTAAGATTCCCTCATACCTTATTCAATAACAATTTATTTCTGTCAAAAATCCCTATAGAAGCTGCTGCATAGATTCGATGGTTTTGGTTTTTGCAACGAAATGAAATGAAATCCACAAACTTCTAGTAAAGGTGTCGGCAACCTGCGGCTCGCGAGCCTCATGCGGCTATTTCGATGTGAAGTTGCGGCTCTCCAGTTCCATGCGCAAATACTAATAACTATATCACATTATTTTCAAAACTCATGCTAGCGGCTCTTAAAAAAAACAAAAAAACTGGGAAATTGTGTAAATTATAAACTTTGTGCCAACCCCTGGTCTAGTAGAAGGTCTACAGCAATTCCCCCCCCCCCAACCAAGCCCTGATCTAGTAGAAGAATTACAACAATTCCCCCCACCAACACCTGGTCTAGTATAAGGTTTACAGCCATTCCCCCCACAATTTTTTGGGATCTTTTTTCTGACACCTTTGTGTCTTTATGATATGTGATAACAGACGAGGTTTGCCATGACGTTGCCGCACTATTTGATTCTGATGTATTTCCCACTACGTTAATATGTCGTTTTTATGGGTTGCACGTCACTCATCCCTAAGTAAAAAAAAAAAAGCTGCTAAAATTATGTTATCACCCCTTTTTATCCCATAAAATATTCGTTGGAGCTTTTCAATTTAAAAAAAATAAATAAAAAAGACAATGCAACCCACCCTTGTCACCTTGGCTGTTATCCGGACTGCCATGAAAAAAGTTTAGGTGACACCTTGCCCAAGTTTGTCTGACACAATCAAGTATAATCTGAACTGACAGTGTATCGTCTGCCCTGAAACTGTATAATCTGCACTAAAAGTGTATAGTCTGCTCTGAAAGTGTATAGTCTGCACTAAAAGTGTATAGTCTGC
>MUZC01000305.1:187758-206372 GCA_002072015.1 Radix auricularia | reverse complement strand
AAAGTGTATAGTCTGCTCTGAAAGTGTATAGTCTGCTCTGAAACTGTATAGTCTGCTCTGAAAGTGTACAGTCTGCTCTGAAAGTGTATAGTCTGCACTAAAAGTGTATAGTCTGCACTGAAAGTGTATAGTCTGCTCTGAAAGTGTATAGTCTGCACTAAAAGTGTATAGTCTGCACTGAAAAACAGGAAAGTCTGACCTTCAGATGTATAGTCTGAACTGAAAGTGCATAGTATGACCTGATTGTGTTTAGTCTGAAAAATGTGTATGGTTTGAAATTACAACATTTAGTCTGAAATAAAAGTGTAAGGTCTGAAATGAAATTGAATATTATAAAATAAAATTGCATAGTCTGAAATAAAAGTGTTCTGTTGAAATGAAACTGTATATTTTGACATGAAAGTGTATAGAATAAAGACTAACCCGAAGGTTTATGGCTATGCTAGGTTTGTATAGTTTTACAATGCCTATTACAGGCTTACCTAACTTACCTGAAGGAGTATATTTTGACCTGAAGAATTATAGTTTACCTTAAGGGAGTTGAAGATCGTGGTAAGTTTAACTTAAAAGGTCAAACATTGGTCATAATGTATTTTTCACTTCGTGTATGTTTAAAAGTAAAAATATTCCATTGTTAATGACAGAAATCTGTTATTTCTATTGAGGGGATAGAGGTCTGTGGTCTCTGGTGGGTGCCTTACTAAACTTAAACTAAGTATCTTACCAGTCTTATGGAACATAAACTAACTGTCGTCATGGCAACCAAGAAAACAAACCACCAGCCTCTAGAGTAAAAGAAACGTTTGCAACCGGAACTTAGTGTACGGGTCTTTAAAATGTTTTCACTAGAATTCACTAGAAGATTTCTAGGCAATTGGTTTATGTGTTTTATTGCCATAGATTGTGATACTTCATGTGCGACGTATTCTTTCCGATTGTCTGTGAATAGTATTCTTTCAGATTGTTTGTGAGAAATATTCTTTCAGATTGTTTGTGAGTACTTTAATATTCTTTCAGATTGTTTGTGAGTAGTTTAATATTCTTTCAGTTTGTTTGCGATTAGTTTAATATTCTTTCATATTGTTTGTGAGTAGTTTAATATTCTTTCAGATGGTTTGTGAATAGTATTCTTTCAGATTGTTTGTGAATAGTATTCTTTCAGATTGTTTGTAATAGTATTCTTTCAGATTGTTTGTGAATAGTATTCTTTCAGATTGTTTGTGAATAGTATTCTTTCAGATTGTTTGTGAATAGTATTATTTCAGATTGTTTGTGAATAGTATTCTTTCAGATTGTTTGTGAATAGTATTCTTTCAGATTGTCTGTGAGTAGTTTAATATTCTTTTCGATTGTTTGTGAATAGTATTCTTTCAGATTGTTTGTGACTAGTATTCTTTCAGATTGTTTGTGAGTAGTTTAATATTCTTTCAGATTGTTTGTGAGTAGTTTAATATTCTTTCAGATTGTTTGTGAGTTGGTTAATATTCTTTTAATATGTTGTTGTTTTTCATTGGGTTTTTTGCTAAGCTATTGTAATTTTTTAGGATATTGCTTTTGCGTGTTTTTATTCTTGTAGAATGTTAGTAGTTTGTTTAAATTGTAATTAAATTTTTTGTTTTTGTTTTCCCGTGTAAAAGGTGAGTAGCCAATGTTACCTTTACGATGGAACAAGCCAAGAAAATTGTTACGTGACAGGTAGGATGAAAAGAAAACCCAGGTACAATGTAACAGAGGAGGTAATGTAGAATGTAATTATTACAGGTACAATGTAATACAAATTGGTAAGATTGGTTAAAGTAACATGTACATTGTGACACACGAGGTCAGGTAGGATTCTTCAGATGAAATTTGACGAATTTTTGTGCTATTATCTATTATTAAGATGTTGAAAATAGACAAATATGCTTTTTTGTTAAAAAAGCGTCATACTTCCAAGTTTTTGTGACATAAGTCCAAATATGTCCTATATAAAATGGTCTAACATAATATAATAACTACAGAACATACAGAGATCATTCCAGCTTACATTCCCCGATATGGTGATGTCAAAACTGAAGACGAACATTGCTGACACTGACATGACTGGTACACATTTTATACCTCGTCGGAACAACCAAGGCTCTAGGGCGGAATAATTTACATATGTAGCTTCCGGTCATGATAAGGATGAACGCCCATCTCCCCACCCCATTTCGAGGTCATCAACATACAAAACAGTTTTATGTGGACAGCTTTTACTGCTCGTTAATACCCCAGGATTGCAGGTGGGCGAGGGGCAACGAGGACTGCTTAAACGCCGGTCTGTGTTCGTTTATGAAAGTGTCCTTGAAAGTTAAATCCATCACGTGAGGTGGTTTAGACAAAGGGCTTTGTGGAATAAATAGCTTATTAGCTAAATGAGTTATTTAATGTTGGCTCTTCTGGGGCCGTTTGAAAATAGTCCATTAGCGGACTACAACGTGTACCAGGCCTGGTCATCCCATGTGCCAGACCTGGTCATCCCATGTACCGGACCTGGTCATCCCATGTGCCGGACCTGGTCCTCCCATGTGCCGGACCTGGTCATCCCATGTACCGGACCTGGTCATCCCATGTACCAGACCTGGTCATACCATGTAGCAGACCTGGTCATCCCATGTGCCAGGCCTGGTCATCCCATGTGCCGGACTTGGTCATCCCATGTACCGGACCTGGTCATCCCATGTGCCGGACCTGGTCATCCCATGTGCCGGACCTGGTCATCCCATGTACTGGACCTGGTCATCCTATGTACCGGACCTGGTCATCCTATGTGCCGGACTTGGTCATCCCATGTGCCAGGCCTGGTCATCCCATGTGCCGGACCTGGTCATTCCATGTACCTGGCCTGGTCATCCCATGTAACAGACCTGGTCATCCCATGTGCCAGGCCTGGTCATCCCATGTGCCGGACTTGGTCATCCCATGTACCGGACCTGGTCATCCCATGTGCCAGACCTGGTCATCCCATGTGCCGGACCTGGTCATCCCATGTACCGGACCTGGTCATCCTATGTACCGGACCTAGTCATCCTATGTGCCGGACTTGGTCATCCCATGTGCCGGACCTGGTCATTCCATGTACCGGGCCTGGTCATCCCATGTACTGGGCCTGGTCATCTCATGTGCCGGACGTGGTCATCCCACGTGCCGGACCTGGTCATCCCATGTGCCAGACCTGGTCATCCCAGTGGGTGTGCCTTCCATCCCAGTAGCTACAGGATGTAGTCTACTAATCCAGTAACGAGAGAATCCACACATGACTTGGGTAGATGCGTTCTACTTCTTGGAATCATAGGAGGAGCTTGTTTAAAGTCAAAGTCATGTCTGTGATCCGTTAACCCGAAGACATGATGTGTGACACACATAAAATTGAGAACGATAATATATTCCTCCAAGCAGGAACCCCTAGGAGCTCAATCAAGACCGTCGTAAAATCTGCGCGGTAGGCGGTGTTGTTTAAAGAAGACTTTTCGTCATATTAAGGACTTTATAGTTATGTGTTTCATAAAAATGGCCAAATATTTATATCTGCTTTGTTTTATTATTTTTCCCCATTTATTCTCGACCCAAAAGAAGCAGATTCGTCAAGAGCTCAAAATGCTTAACTCTATCTGTGGCTCACAGTTTAATATTTTTCCAATTCATCCTGGGTTCTTGCAAGCGTGCCTAAAATATCTGGATGTCAAAGATTATAGACAACATGTTGTCGCATGACATCAGCCTACTTTTTGTTTGTCAATAGCCGCCGTTCCTATGTTTCTAACGTTAAGAAATCTGAGTCCAAAACGTTGTATAATGTCTGCTCGAACTGTGTATGTCCGTGCCAGCCCCAAGAATTAGGCTCACACGGACAAGTCTAGTCAGGCGTCATTCCGGACAAACAGCACCAGAATGACCACCGTGACCGTGTTGGTGACCAGGAAGAAGAACCAGAATAGCCAGCGGTCAAGAGAGTTTCCGATGTCATGCCACGTAATCTCGCTGTCTTTAACTTTCTCGGCTGGCTTCTGTTCGTTGAGCAGGCTGCGCACTTCGGCGCACACCGCACCCGGCCGCACGTGGTTAGCGTCATCGGAGTGGTTTCTCTTGAACTTGTCCAGGGACCTGTATGGCTTGATGCTCGGGGAGCGATCCAACTCGTAGGCCTCCGGGGGCGTGGGGCGGCAGTTGTTCACGTGGACGCCCCTTTCGACGAACGGCAGATCTTCGTAGGAAACTTTTTTCTTGACGGTGTGGTTGTAGTTCGGGTGCGTCTCCCGCCTGGAGAGCTTGCATTTGCTCGTCCGTGACGCCGAGGAGTCAGTGACACCGCCGTTGCCGTTTGTAACATCGTCGACGTCACAGATGCCCTCGTTCTGATCGCCGTCCGTGGACTCGTGTAGACTCTCGGGACGGGATGACAGTCTATCCCGCGTCTCGGAGCAAGTCACGTGATAACGAGATGTGTGTGTCGGCTTGGTCGAAACGTAGAGTGTCTGCAAAGGGAAACAATCGGCTGAATAAGACCCTCTACGGGAACTTTTTGGACTAATAGCTTATGAAAGTTTTAACAACTTCACGATCAGTGGCGTAGCTATGGGAGGGGGTCCAAATACGAAAGTGCACCCGGGCCCCCATTTTAGGGATCCCCAAAGGAGTGTCCGAAATGCTTTTTTCACATTAAATATTTCGTCACCGCCATGTATGCAGGGCCAAGCCCCAGGGTCCCCTAATTGCTAAAAATCCCTAGTTACGCCACTGTTCACGATTTTTACAAAATGTGTGATTCTTTTGGTCGGATATTACCTTTTCGGTGTCACCTTTTACGTCTTCTTTCTCCTCAACCGGTTCTGCAGGATGATAATCTCGACTACATCGTCTATCAAATAATTAGATGGATAGAAACAAGCATCATTTATACCTGAAGATAACTAAATATAATGTAAATATTATAAGATTTATAATATGGATACGATGCAAAAATTATTTTTAAGAAATTGAATTAGAGTTTGTAGAGATATGGTGTGGCCATGTTGTAGCCAACACAATTTATCAACTTGAGACCCCCTTGGCCCATTTATTGCACTCCGTGGGGAAAAAAAATAACTGTGTTTGTCAACAGCGGCTGTTCAACTAGATACCAGGTTAAAACATCGATAAAAGAAATGATAATACGATATCTGAGTAAGTTTAGGCCATCAATAAAAATAGATCTTTGAAATGCGGGAATTACCGATTCTCTCTAAACGTCAGACGTCTGGCTTTGATGGATGGCCGTCTGAAAAGATGAAAAAATCGGAGATTCTTTTAGTTTGATTTAAATAGTCAAGTCACTTATATATTTTTTTAGTGTTCATTATTTTGCATCCACTTACACAACCAAGATTTAAATAAATCTTTTAGCAAATTTTCGCCGCTAAGACATAATACTTTATTTAAGTCTGATAACTTTCAATTTGATTGAAGTATATGAAGAAAGATTAATATTAAACCACAAAGTATCCTCATTCTTTAAACAAAATGAGGGGTAGGACTGCAATCAGGCTTATAAAAAATTAAATGGAAAAGACGTAAACAAGGCAAAAAGCCGAAACGTTCGCTGTTTTGTTACGTCCTGTCAGGCTAACCCTTACCTTGTTTGCGTCTTTTCCATTTAATTCCTTCTTTAAACCAGGGTTCTTCAAACTTTTCAGCCCGAGGGCCGCATTTACTTTCAAACAGCAGTTTGGGGGCTGAAAACTAATCCACAACTACTAGGTTTTGTGGTAAACTGCAGGTAAAAAATAGTATCTTTTTTATATTAAAAAGTCTCCAGGGGCCGGATCACAGGGCCTCGCGGGCCGCATCTGGACCACGTGCCGTAGTTTGGAGACCCCCTGCTTTAAACCAATAACAACCAAAAACCGAAATAGGTCAAGAGTCATACATTTAAAAAAGTGTATAATAATATATCTAATTATTTTTTTCTTCTTCTGTTTTCACACTCCAATCTCTAAATCAAGATCCATACATTTCTTCCTCTGTGTCCCGCAATCCTAACTTCTTCAACTCTCGACGCCTTTTCGAAACATTATGACACGTGTCATCTTCATTTCATATCGTTTGACCTTTTTGAAAGGTTACAGCACCACCCCTCCATTAACGACTGCTCTATTTCTTTCTGTAATTGTAAGAGATCTCGTCGTTTCTTTTTTTTTTTTTTCTTTTTATATCTTCAATCGTGTCCCCTCTCCCATATCTCTTTTTCTCTGCCCTGTCTCTCACATCTCTCTTTCTCTGCCCTCTCTCTCACAACCCTCTTTCTCTGCCCTCTCTCCCATATCTCTTTTTCTCTGCCCTGTCTCTCACATCTCTCTTTCTCTGCCCTCTCTCTCTCACATCTCTCTTTCTCTGCCCTCTCTCTCATATATCTCTTTTTCTGCCCTCTCTCTCATATATCTCTTTCTCTGCCCTCTCTCTCTCTCATATATCTCTTTCTCTGCCCTCTCTCTCATATATCTCTTTCTCTGCCCTCTCTCTCATATATCTCTTTTTATTTCCTCTCTCTCACATCTCTCTTTCTCTGCCCTCTCTCCCATATCTCTTTTTCTCTGCCCTGTCTCTCACATCTCTCTTTCTCTGCCCTCTCTCTCTCACATCTCTCTTTCTCTGCCCTCTCTCTCATATATCTCTTTTTCTGCCCTCTCTCTCATATATCTCTTTCTCTGCCCTCTCTCTCTCATATATCTCTTTCTCTGCCCTCTCTCTCATATATCTCTTTCTCTGCCCTCTCTCTCATATATCTCTTTTTCTGTCCTCTCTCTCACATCTCTCTTTCTCTGCCCTCTCTCCCATATCTCTTTTTCTCTGCCCTGTCTCTCACATATCTCTTTCTCTGCCCTCTCTCTCATATCTCTCTTTCTCTGCCCTGTCTCTCACATCTCTCTTTCTCTGCCCTCTCTCTCTCATATCTCTCTTTCTCTACCCTCTCTCTCACATCTCTCTTTCTCTGCCTTCTCTCACACATCTCCCTTTCTCTGCCCTCTCTCTCATATCTCTCTTTCTCTGCCCTCTCTCTCACCAGCCTCTTTCTCTGCCCTCTCTCTCACCAGCCTCTTTCTCTGCCCTCTCTCACACAAACTTCTTTCTCTCCCCTCTCTCTCACAACTCTATCTCTGCCCTCGCTACTCCATCAACCACTCATCCTCACACTAACTACTCGTTACCTCGTGTCCCAGAAAACCGGCCTGCGATCCCAGTACGAGACAGAGGCCCTGCGACAGAAAGACGTGATGTCATGAAACGATAGTGAATGTCCTAGATACATGGATGTAAACAAATACATGACCTAATGGGACTGATAACTTAAAGTATCGAAAACAATCGACGCTGAGTGGGCAACATGACGTCATCTCTAATCAGGGGAGATAAGTCGGGACTTTAGTCTGCGATCAAAATAACTATGTCCTTACTTATAGACAGACGAATGATCCCAGTGATGTCATCATAGCTGTAAATAACTTGATAAAAAGTTATTGGCAATGACCGAGAAATTATTATTTATGTAGGCCGGGAAATAAACTCCTAGGAAGAAACGAAATGTTGCTCCGATTTGAACATACAACGTGCTCCATTAGAGGACATATAATGTTGATCACAGGAGTATATTAATGTCCTGTATATTAGAATGAATAATGTGCCCCATATGAGAAGATATGTAGTATCCCACTTTTGACGATATTATAATGGACATCATAGTAGACCGTAAATGTGCACCATATAAGACCATAAAATGTGCAACATATGAGACCATAAAATGTGCACCATATGAGACCATAAAATGTGCACCATATGAGACCATAAAATGTGCACCATATGAGACCATAAAATGTGACCATATGAGACCATAAAATGTGACCATATGAGACCATAAAATGTGCACCATATGAGACCATAATATGTGCACCATATGAGACCATAAAATGTGCACAATGTGAGACCATAAAATGTGACCATCTGAGACCATAATATGTGCATCATATCAGACCATAACATGTGCACCATATGAGACCATAAAATGTGCACCATATGAGACCATAACACGTGCACCATATGAGACCATTAAATGTGCACCATATGAGACCATAAAATGTGCACCATATGAGACCATAAAATGTGACCATATGAGACCATAATATGTGCATCATATCAGACCATAAAATGTGCACCATATGAGACCATAAAATAGGACCATCTGACACCATAATATGTGCATCATATCAGACCATAAAATGTGACCATATGAGACCATAAAATGTGCACCATATGAGACCATAATATGTTCACCATATGAGACCATAAAATGTGCACCATATGAGACCATAAAATGTGCACCATATGAGACCATAACATGTGCACCATATGGGACCATAAAATGTGCACCATATGAGACCATAAAATGTGCACCATATGAGACCATAAAATGTCACCATATGAGACCATAATATGTGCATCATATCAGACCATAAAATGTGCACCATATGAGACCATAAAATAGGACCATCTGAGACCATAATATGTGCATCATATCAGACCATAAAATGTGACCATATGAGACCATAAAATGTGCACCATATGAGACCATAATATGTGCACCATATGAGACCATAAATGTGCACCATATGAGACCATAAAATGTGACCATCTGAGACCATAATATGTGCATCATAACAGACCATAACATGTGCACCATATGAGACCATAAAATGTGCACCATATGAGACCATAAAATGTGCACCATATGAGACCATAAAATGTGCACCATCAGAGACCAATATGTGCATCATATCAGACCATAAAATGTGCTCCTTATGAGACCATAAAATGGTTAACTTCACTAAAAGATAGACTAAAAATGAACCATCCCAAAACCCAACCATGCGCGTTCACTTCACTAAAAGACCAATGCTGATCTTCATTGTTCTAAGCGGGTTTCAAGACGCCACATAATAAAAGTGACAAAAAGCTGACATTTAGTTAGCTATAAATACTATTTCTTTAAAACAATTATACCTTACAGAACATGTGTGAAACTGTTGGGAATCCTGTTCGTTTTAAATGTCTAATCTCAGGACAAGTTGGTAAAATACAGGGGAGTAATCTCGGTTGCTGAAAGCCTGGCTTAATAATAACAAGGGAGGTAACTAGATTATTGCTCTTAATAACATTTTCGCTAATTAATTCCAATCTAACTCCCTTAGCTGAGACATGATTAAATCTGTGGCGTTCAGCCTTGTAGCCTCTACGTGCGTTTGAGACGAATAGATTTGAACAGAACATAAAACAGATCTATAGCTATACTGGTATGATTAATGAAGGTTTCATTGGTAGATAACCAGCATGTTGTGTGATACATTCATCTATAGTTACACAAACATATCATCAGCAACCTTAACTGCCATGTAACATTTCCCGTTCGTTGTTCACCCTGCTTGAGGGGATAATTTACTGCTTACAGTAGTTGTTTCTATTATTTAATACCGAGAAAGAAACATTTTGTCAACCTTAAATTCATCATTAATATTTCTAGTACTCTCAATTATTTATATTTACTCTGGCACTTCGAGATATGAATGCTTCAAGATACGAAAAATGAAAAGATACGGAAAGGCACTCGAAGAATTTTTAGTTCCAGGATATGAAAAAAAAAATCCAAGATAGGAAAAACGCGCAGGTGACATCTGGCATCCCGTGACTGCATTCAACGCGCCACCAACAGTTTTTGCATAGTTAAATGATATTGGGCTGACTCATTTCAGAAACATTGTCAAATGTTTTAGAAAAATATAAAAAAGAAAGCATTTTTGGATAACATCTTCTATGAGGTCATTAGTAAGCGAAGATAAAAAAAACAACAGTTTGTTAAAAAAAAAAAAAAGACCAGAAGATGTTGGTGGAAGTAAGTGAAAGGAAATGAAAGGTAAAACAGATATTTAGAAAGGGAATTTCATTTTTAAAAAAGAACTTTAACAAGCCAAATATTTTTAAAATATAAGTTTAAGTATTTTGTTACATTAGTTAAGTGTAAAGAAGTCCTAATTTTTTTTTATTTAGCATGAATTCATGCAAAGTTTGCACATAGCGTATTATTTTCATAAATTAAGTGTTTCGTACACAAGGCCGCAATGTTTTCTACCACCCGTTATCTTCCCCTACCACATTCTCAGACACTTCGCCACATCGCCTCACTCGAAAGGTACATTTTTATACATATTATTTTTCATTAATGTTTTTCTTCTTGCGTGTTTTATTATTATCTATATTATTTATATAAGTACTTTTAAAGGATGAATGAATCCTACATAGTTTTTCTGAATTTGTCCATGATATTAAAAATTTTTAGGGTTGTTTCTTTGAGGCTAGGAATGGATTAAGTATTTTACATGTAAATTTTAGTTCGAGATACGAAAGATCCAAGATGCGAAAGTCTCGATGTACCACTGTATTTTAACAGCAATTCACCTCACAGGATCGCACGAGGTCTTTTACCCCCCCCCCCCCCCCCCCCCAGGTCTAGACACACCAAGTAAGAGAACCTCACAAGACAGTAATGGCCTTAAATAATAATTTACAACTGTGTTCACAAGAAATCTCCCCCGAGTTACCTTTGTGTGTCTGCACTGTAAGTTGATGGTTTCAGGGGCTCTTCGGCCGTTTGGACAACTGCTGATGAAAACATCCATTTGAGAACCTTTGGAACAGGATGTGAGGGGTCGCGATAGTGGATGTTTAACACAATGCCCGCACAGACGACGGAGGCTGTGCTCAGAGCAAGGAGACTGGTCAGGTATATGGCTGTACCAATAGAAATCAATAAATATTTGGTCAGGTAAATGGCTGTACCAATAGAAATCAATAAATATTTGGTCAGGTAAATGGCTGTACCAACAGAAATCAATAAATATTTGATCTTGTAAATGGCTTCCAGAAAAATAAAATTTAAAAAAAAATTTAAAAATGAAAGAAAGCAATACACGTTAGGTCATGTGAATGGCTATAACTAAATTAATCAAATTAGATTGGCTGGTTCAATGACTAAAGCATATAAAGTAAAATTGTTCTTTTTAAAATATAATATAACCCCCTTTTCAGACCATGACAGCCTATGGACCAAGAGAAGTAGCGTTCACAAATCTCATTGAGCCACCACTAACGAGCATAGCTTTGTGTGGCTAGCACAAGGCCCCATGGTCCTTGTCAGCACCGTGACTCGAACCCGTGACTCTCTTTTGCCTCGGCTCGACATCCAGCGCGCTACCGCAAGAATTATTATTATTATAATTTTAAAAACATTATAATAAGGAATAGAAATTTAAATATGTTTTTATTATATTGGTCTAAACCTGATTATTGTAGATTGAAAGATGTTATTCCTAGTTTTAAAATTAACAATTACACGTTATAACAATTACATGAACACATTTTTACTTTTAAAAATGAAGAACTATTTTTTAGCGATAATTAAAAATTATTAGTCTGTTGTATCTAATCAGCCATTGCATCAATATCGGCTTAGCCTCACTATAGATGGACTTCACGAATTATTGCCTACAAATGTTTTCATGGCTTTACTTGCAGCGACGACGTGACTTACTTGACAATGACAAAATTACTTAATGGACAAATGCTACCCTGGCTTACCTAATAATGGAAGACTAACCTTATAAGGATAAACTTACCTAACAAGGAAAGACATACCTAACAAGGACAGATTTACCTAACAAGGACAGACTTACCTAACAAGGACAGACATACCTAACAAGGACAGACTTTCTGATGTTTTCGGGATGTTGTCGCTGATGATGCCCAGGTAAACAGTGAAGGCCAACAGCACAGTGACGGCCAAGGCCATCCTCTCCCCGCAGTCCGAGGGCAGGATGAACACCAGGACATTGAGACAGGACAGCATGACCACTGGGATGATGGTGTTCAGGACGTAGAAGAACCGCTTCCGGCGGAGGTGGACACGAAAGGTCACACCTGTGTGGTCAGTGTTGTTTCTGGGTGGACAATGGTTAAGGAAACAACGAGATAGGAGAAGAATAAAGTAAGGAACTATTTGAATAAGGAAATGGATTAAAATGAGAAACATAGAATAGGGAAAATTGTTGACTGTTGATCAAAGTGATGGGGAAAATGGTCATTTTGCTACTGTATGGGGAAAATTGTCAAGTTGGCTACTGTATGGGGAAAATTGGTCAAGTTGGCTACTGTATGGGGGAAATGGTCAAGTTGGCTACTGTATGGGGAAAATGGTCCAGTTGGCTAAAGTATGGGGGAAATTGTCAAGTTGGCTACTGTATGGGGAAAATGGTCAAGTTGGCTAAAGTATGGGGAAAATTGTCAAGTTGGCTACTGTATGGGGAAAATGGTCAAGTTGGCTACTGTATGGGGAAAATGGTAAAGTTGGAAAATGTATGGGGAAAATAGTCAAGCTGGCTAAGGTATTTGAACCATTTTAATTTGTATGAGACGTCAAATAAAATATTTGTGTATAAATGTGTGTCTATGTGTAGAAAAGTAAAAACATTTCATCTGGTTAACTGATTTCTTATTTCACTTGGATAAACTATAAAAATAGTTTGTACATGCACATTGAAATATTAATTTATTTATTCACATGAATACCCTAGTTGTTATTTTTATAAATATACTCCAAATTTTCGTTTTCCTAAATATTCTACTGTTCATTCACTTGTATTTGTTAGCATGCTTATTCACCTTATTTTTATAATTTCTTCAATTAGGACAATTAAATACATATGTTCAAGCTCAAGAGAGAAAGTATTACTACCGTGTTTGTCTACGCCCCCGCCATGTGGAACACTTGAGATTTGGATTTTGAAATGATTTTTTTTATTTCTTTTTGTATTTCACTCTTTGTTGTGTTTTTTTTTCTTCTTTTCTCTAGAGAATTCGTTTTGCCACTTTGTTCTTCTATTTTTTCCTGTCTTTAGATTTAAAGTTACAACCAACTTAGCTGTAGTATTTTTTTCATCACTGGCCAGAGAACCAGACTGGTTTATAGACACATCCACGAGTTTGAACTAAAGACTTTGACAAATGCATGGCCCGCTTACCTGTACGTGGATGGGTACCTGTACACATTAGCCTCGGTCTGGGTTATATCCCACTCTCCGTTGGGCAGTAATGCGTCCAGGTTGATTTGATCTTTCTCTGGCCCTACGGTCAGGGTCCTTGGATTAAAAAATAATTCGTGTATGAATAACGCATTGTTTACAATTTTAACACAAATTCCTAATAATTCTTAACTTAGTGTTAAAAAAATTGCAAGGTGATGGACTGGTGTAGGTTCAGAAGCGTAATTGGTTTTTCGCGCCCTCGACTAACTCATCTTTTGGCGCCCTTGACTAATTCCTCTTTTTGGCGCCCTTGGCTAATTAATCTTTTGGCGCCCTTGGTTAATTCCTCTTTTTGGCGCCCTTGGCTAATTCATCTTTTGGCGCCCTTGAGAAATACGCAAAATACTAAATTATACAGACAAAAATGGATTTTTAAAGTATTATCCCTCGGTGCCCCTGGCAACTTCACTGATGCCAAGTCGTTGTTACGCTTCTGTGTAGGTTAATGGAGAAATGAGAAATGAAAAAACTATTTTTAACCATAAAATATAAAATAGATAATTTTCTAAATTACTGAAAATGTGTGATCTCTCTTAACTGACGGTCTTAGTGTGTTCTGATGTTGAACTTAAAATACAAGTCTCCTACTTGGCTTTAGAGTTAACTTGTTAAAGTAATAAGCAAACTTTAAAAAAAAATCTCGGTCTGTAGCATTCACTAACTGTAAAATGGAATCTTTAAGCGAATGAAAAGAAATTTCCATAGTTAAATGTAATTTAGAATTTAGTTTAATCTTGGTTGTGTTCAACTGAAATACTTAGATCGTGAAAAAATAGTTTTAACAAACAAATAAAGGATCATACAACGCTTCCTTTTTAAACAACAACAACAACAACAAAGAAACTAAGCAATAATGTAAATTTGGCCCGAGAGTCCAGCCAGCCAGTCTTATAGACTTGACACTGTAACCGTGTCATCCTCACAGCTGGCGGCAATTTGTGTCCTTTACTGGCATCTTCCCACCTCCCAGTCATGACGTAACAGGGGACAGGATCCTGTGTGTGTGCCCAAATTTGTTTCTCTAGTTGTAAATCACCTGTCAGGACTGAAGTGCTTTGGTTAAGATGATACAAAACATGGCGTGTTGGGGTTAAAGTAGCCATCGTAACATCTCAACGTGTTAAAGTAGGCATCGTAACATCTCAACGTGTTAAAGTAGGCATCGTAACATCTCAGGGGGTTAAAGAAGCATCGTAACATCTCAACCGGTTAAAGTAGGCATCGTAACATTTCAACGGGTTAAAGTAGGCATCGTAACATCCCCCAAGTGATTTCAGTAGACATCATAGAAACTCAAGTGGTTAAAGTAGATAACTGTAGCCTCTCGGGTGGTTATAGTATATTATTTTAGCATCTGCAGTGGTTGAAGTAGATAATTTTAGCATCTCGAGTGGTTAGACATCATAACATCTCAAATGATTTACGCAGACTGCATAAAACCTCCCTACTGACACGATGGGTTATGGATGTCTTGTGTACCCCGTGTCTTGTCTTTGCAATCAGCGAGAAAGCCTCGCAGACAAAAGTGCATATTCTGTCATCACAGCACGGACTGCAAGCAACTCCGAGCTTTAAAAGAAATCGGATAAATAAACGTAAATATCTTTTAGAAAATCGTTTTTTGATGTCAGAGTAATCGATATACATCTCAATTGGGCTTCCTTTAATCTCTAATTTCACAATTTCAAAGTGACTCCAGCGCAAGTAGAGAGAAAAGGTCAAGCCAGAAAACGTCATTATTTTGATCTGTTTCGAGGGTTTTTATTGTAGTTGTTGAGCCTTCTCGTCCATGAGGGGCATACACTGATACTCATTGGCGTCTGCGATTTCCCCATGGGCATAGGCCATCAACGAGAGACCTCCAGGCATCTCTATCCTGGGCCAGCTTCTCCAGATCTTCCATTCATGGCCAATACTCTTGATGTCCGCTTCAAAATCTCGGCACCAAGTATTTCTTAGACGGCCTCTTTTCCGCTTACCCTGGGGGTTCCTTTTCAGGGCTTGTCTTGTTGTATTAGAAGCAGGTTTTCTTAGTGTATGACCGATCCACCTCCACCGCTTCTGAAGAATCTCTTCCTCAGTGGGCCCCTGTTTTGTCCGCTGCCAAAGTTCCCGGTTGCTGACTTTGTCCGGCCAGTGAATTCTGAGAATCCTTCTCAGACAATTGTTGATAAAGGACTGGATTCTTGTCAGGTTTACGTCCGTTGTTCTCCATGTCTCGGCTCCATATAGCAGCAGGTTTCAACATATTAAAAATCCTTACTTTTAACTTGCTTCCCAGGTTGTTGGAGGCTCAAACATGGTTTTTATTGTGACCCATTAATTCTCTGAATAAAACTCGCGTTTTAGATCATTCTCACGTTAATCTAAAGACACGTATAGTAAAGTACACATACACGCCCTATGTTTATATATGCCCACTATGTAAGGGTATAGCTGAAAAGATAGAATATCAGTTGCCAAACAAACGGACACTGAAACATTGTGTGCTGACACAGCTTAGTTTACTCATACAAACTTTAAAACAGTCAACACATACAGTCTGTTTGTTGACTCACAGCTTACCTAGACGTGTTTAATGTTGGCACATTGCTGAATCATACACATTGAGTGTAGCTACAATGTTAAACGTTTTTTTGTTGTTTTTTTAACTCGAGATTCACTACGAGTTGGCACGCAGTCAACAAAGACCTATGTCGAAACCCTAGCTATCATCTAACCCCTTCTCGTCGATTGCCCACCTAAATTACTGACAGAAAAAATTATATACGTGAGGGTTGGACTGCATCAGGTCAGATAATTGATGGATTGAGGCAATGACCTTACGGATATTTTTGCTTTTATTTTCAAGCGGCTATATATTTCTTTATGTCTGTTTTTTTTTGTATGTTTGATGACTAAGAAGACATTTGGCCGACACGTTCTTTGTTTTCTGGTGTCATGTCACGCTCGGCTCACGCATTCCCTTTATAAACAAAAACATCTCTAAGTGACTCACTTGTTGGTGTGCATCCAAGTGAGGAACCTGATGTCGCAGATCTGAGTGTCGAACGGATATTTGCCGATGTTGACCGCACAGCTCGTCTCTGTGATGATACCCGGCTCCCAGTGGACCATTCCCGTGTCCTTGACACTGATCAACATCTGGCTATTGCCCAGTTCCCGGTAATGCTGGGCCCTGGCAGACGGACGTAAGGGAAGATTTAAAAAAAAAAAAGAAGTAATGGCTAATGTTGAGCTGTGGTATACCCAGGGGGCAGGCAGTTGAGGAGGGTCGAGGCCGGTGGAGATAGATGAACTTGTACTGTAAGACCGTTAAAGTTTTCTCGAACTTATTTCAGAAAAAAAAACGGAGTGAGATAACACATCTGCCCTTTGATGCCAGGTTCATATCTAGGTCACTATCACGGATGGCTTATGGTTCTGGCTTTTCACAATGCTACATGTTGTTTCTCATAATTAATTGAACTATGAAAGGGGACTTTACTACGAGAATGTACAACTCTTTCAGTAATAGATCAACTATACTATAATAATAATATTGTAAATTGATAATTTATATAGTGCTGTATCCCAGTAAGGAACAGGGCTCACGGTGTTTTACATGAAGATAATAACATACATACAAGTATTAAATAAACATTCATTTCAAACAACCACATAAAGGACAGTAGGTTATACACTAGCAATACAATAAACTAAACAACGTGAGAACAAAACTTTTGCATTGAAAGTGTTTAATTTATGTAATGGTACAGACATAATTCTTAATATTACTTTGACACAACACCGAACTTTCTATCACATAATCGTTATCACACAAGTCGTTTGAATTTCAACTCATGAGCTCGTTCTGCTCTCTTGTGACACGATGCTCTATCTGCGCATGTCTACCCAATATTTTACTAGCTCACCCTGGTGAGACCTATACTAGAATATGCATTTTCTGTATGGGACCCATCCACCAAAGATAATATTGATAAACTAGAACAAATTCAAAAAAGAGCTGCCACATTCATTACTGGAGAACTTTCAAAACTGACAAGAGTAACACCATTAGTTAAATCATTAAACCTTGAAACACTAGAGGATAGAAGAACCAAGAGTAAAGTAGTAATTATACATAAAGCAATTTATTCTAATTTAGAAATACAACACAAAGATAACTTAACACAACCCTCAGATAGACATAAAGATAAAAACACCTTTCTTATTCCATATGCAAGAACAAACACATACACGTTTTCTTTCTTTTCGTCCGGTATTCGGGCGTGGAATGGGTTGCCTTAAGAAACCAGAAAGCCAACACTTTATCATCATTTAAAACTCTAGTAAGAATACAGGACTAAACACAAACAATAGATAAACGTAGGACGAAATAATCTTCTGTACAGAAAGAGCTTCTGTAACATATAAGATAAGATAAGGTATTTCATTTCTGTATACGTATACATCCATCTGATTATATTCATATTACACTACTCATCATTATCTGTTAAACCGATAAACCGTTAAGTATATGCTCCAAATGAATTGTATCTATTCCCTTTCAAGTTTGGACATTCAACCACTTTTCATTGGAAAATCTTTCAATCTTGATCCGTTGTTGATATTTACGGAGGGCCCATACATTTTAAAGTTAATTTGTTTGACAGAATTATCTGCCCATCATACAGTGAATAAAGGGCCAATACGACACATTCTATGAGATATTATTTGGTCATTCATGCATGCGTATAAAGCCGCAACACATCTAAACAAAGAGATCACGATGTTTGTGCACGTTTTGATACATTATTACTCACTAAATTGGAAAGGTATAAGACGATTGGTTGTGTCCCCCACCTCCCCTCCGCTGCACTAACATTCATTACTTGCATCTTTAGACATGCCTTAAAAGCCCCCAGAAGCCGGTCATTAAACCACCGGCACAGCTCCCACCCCCAACACCAACTTCATGTGGTCAGGTAATCGATAGCGCCATCCAATGGAAAAAAGTCAGAAGATTACCATTAACAGCGATTACATCATAAAAAAATCTAAACTTTTTCTTTTCAAATAATAATAAAAATAAATCCCGGGAAAATAAACAAGACTTGTGTGTGGTGTACAGACTATAGGAGGGAGGGGACAGCGAGGTATTGATGAAGTGGACTAGTTGAGATCTGAGGCAGTCAACAGTGAGTTGGTGGTGTACGTGGTATCAAGTGTTGAGGTAGTCGTGAGTTGGTGGTATACGTGGTATCAAGTGTTGAGGTAGTCGTGAGTTGGTGGTATACGTGGTATCAAGTGTTGAGGTAGTCAACAGTGAGTTGGTGGTATACGTGGTATCAAGTGTTGAGGCAGTCAACTGTGAGTTGGTGGTATACGTGGTATCAAGTGTTGAGGCAGTCAACAGTGAGTTGGTGGTATACGTGGTATCAAGTGTTGAGG
>MUZC01000305.1:159109-177919 GCA_002072015.1 Radix auricularia | reverse complement strand
TATATATATATATTTCTAAAGTGCTATATTTATCATATAATACAGTTAACACCCTTGGTTTATTTTCAGAGTGTTCAAGAGTCAGTGAATGAATGAGTCGGTGATCACGGTAAATATTAAATAAATGAAACATGATTTTAGTTCTGGCGCCGTGTCACTCGAGTGTGATGAGATGGGGAAGGTAGGGTGGGGGTAAGCGGGTAAGGATCGCCGTTTGGTCGGTATGAGCCTACAACCATTGTGATACACGGACTGAACTTGTTTACACATGCATGTCTAGAGTAAAAAAAATACATTTGCTAAGTTACCAAGATATAAACGCACCATATGAAATGGGCTCCGCTCCTATCCACTGGACGGATTTTTCGATATCCATAGTTGGGCTTTCTATAGGCACCCCACCACGTCATTCTTGACGGCTGAGGTCCTTGAAACATAATTTTTTTGTAATCTGCATATCAACATCTGCTTCATTTTCTTTCTCTTTTTTTAAAAGAGATGATAAGAATGGATTGCAATATTTCAAGAGATACTACTGTTTTACGTTTTGAATAATTGTACAGCATGTCTTATCCCCAACGCATTTATAGTGGCAAAGTACAGTCCTATTAAGCGGCTAAACCTGCTCAGATCTGTATGAAACCATGTAGTCATATTAACCGGCTAAACCTGCTCTCGTCTGTATAAAACCATGTAGTTATATTAACCGGCTAAACCTGCTATCGTCTGTATAAAACCATGTAGTCATATTAATCGGCTAAACCTGCTTTCGTCTGTATAAAATCATGTAGTCCTATTAAGCGGCTAAACCTGCTCAGGTCTGTATGAAACCATTTAGTCATATTAACCGGCTAAACCTGCTCTCGTCTGTATAGTTATATTAACCGGCTAAACATGCTCTGGTCTGTATGAAGCCATGTAGTCATATTAACCGGCCAAACCTGCTCTGGTCTGTATGAAACCATGTAGTCATATTAACCGGCTAAACCTGCTATCATCTGTATAAAACCATGTTGTCATATTAACCGGCTAAATCTGCTACCGTCTGTATGAAACGACGCAGTGCCACTAATCGGCTGAAGAAAGCATTTAGCCGAAAAGCCTATTAATGATCTTTTCCTTTTGAAATCCTAAAACATGTCTAATCTTGCTGCATTATTTATTTACTGTTCACGGTTTGGTTTGAGCGCAGTGCCTGCTACACTACCCCCCGCCCCCCACCCACGCCACACCGGCTTTGCCAAAACCCCTTTTGTGCCATGGTGTTTTGTGTTCATTGCCATGGAAACTGCGAAGCCAGAGTTGTTTTTTTTTTTTTTTTTAAAGAGAGAGAGAGAGATTTTATGGTGCCGTGAATTATGATTGGTTGACACCCATAAATAAAAGGCAAGCTTGCTTTCAGTGGGTTCAGCGGGTCGAGGGGGTGGCGAGCAGGTGGCGATAGATGAGAAAGATTAGAGCCCGGCCATATATTACGTACGTAGTTTGGTGGGAGTGAGTTGGTTGGTTTTACGAGACATTGTGTACGGATGGGCACGGGGAGTTGGCTGTACGGAATTTGTAAACACAACAAGACATAAATTTTGAAATAATTATTAAAGATAAATAAATAAACAGAGAGATGAAACTTTTTGAAATCAGTCTTTCCTATAAATGAGTGGGTTTGGGTTGACATTTTGGGCACACAGTCCCGAGAAGGCTCGCCATAGCCGCCTTAGGTGACAATAATTATATACAGGCTGGAGCGCTTAAAAACATGTAAGAGTATTTATTAGAGATGCAGTGAATTCAAACTTGTTGATGTGACATTGAGAGAGAGGGGGCGTGTGAGAGAGGGGTGGGTGAGAGAGGGACGAAAAGGAGAAGGGGACGAGGGGATAGGGACAAGTGAAAGAGGTACTATAGTGAGAGAAGGAAAAATGGGAGAGGGACAGTGAGAAAGGGAGGAGGGAAAGAATGATAAGTGAGAGAGGGACTAGAGAGAGAGGGAGGAGAGAGAGGGAGGAGTGTGAGAGGGAAAGAGAGGGGGATTGAGAGAAGGAGGATTGAGAGAGGGAGGAGTGAAAGAGGACAGAGCAGGCATGTCCATGGGAATGTTTTTGAAACGTCCCATGGGATGGGATGGGATGGGACAGGCATAAATTGCCATGGGATGGTATGGGATGGGACAGAAAAATATGTCCCATGGACAAGCCTGGGACAGAGAGAGGGAGGAGTGAGAGAGGGAGGAGTGAGAGATGGAGGAGTGTGAGAGGGAGGAGTTAGAGAGGGAGGAGTGAGAGAGGGAGGATTGGGAGAGGGAGGAGTGAGAGAGGGAGGAGTGAGAGAGGGAGGAGTGAGAGAGGGAAGAGTGAGAGAGGGAGGAGTAAGAGAGAGGGAGGAGTGAGAGAGGGAGGAGTGAGAGAGGGAGGAGTGAGAGAGGGAGGAGTGAGAGAGGGAGGGGTGAGAGAGGGAGTAGTGAGAGAGGGAGGAGTGAGAGAGGGAGTAGTGAGAGAGGGAGGAGTGAGAGAGGGAGGAGTGAGAGAGGAGAATGGAAAAAGGTTTTCTCGAGAAACAAGTTCGGTGGAATCGTTGGTCCTTTGGCCAGTAAAAAAACAAATTTAAAAAAAAATCAACTCCGGTCTTGCTTGTTGGTCTCCTGTCTAGTTTTTGGACTGCATTTGAATTACTGTATCCCACATTCATGTTTTGAGCATTGATCTTGTCCTCACTCTAAAACTACACGGCAGCCAGGGGGATACTCTCTTAAAGACGCGGTAACTATATTGTGATCATTTAATAAGTATGCAGGCAAAAATTATTTCTTTAAAAAGAATTGTTCGTAGCATGCCTATAGGAGGGAGTAGAAATGTTTTATCCTTAATATCTTATCTCGTAAATCAAATATGCTTCGTCTACACAGAAATCGTTTTGCAATTTAAGCGATAATCCATAGTCTAAGTGGTAGCTCGCTGGACTTCCGAACCGTGGAAGGAACTCGAGTCACAGGTTCGAGCATCAGTACTGGCAAGGCCCCCGTGACATTGTGCTACTGTTTACTGCAGACTTTATAAAACTAATAGAAACAATAATTTTGAATGTTCCAAGTCATCTCTAGCCATATAAGTTGTGACTGTTATGTGTTACAGCAAGTAACTATTTGTTACACACAATTAATAATTTGTTACCATTAAATCAATAATTTTTTGCCCTTAAATCAATAATTTGTTACCATTAAATCAATAGTTTGTTACCATTAAATCAAAAATATGTTACCATTAAATCGATAATTAGCTCCTATTAAATTAATAATTTTGTTACCTTTAAATCAATAATTTTTTACCATTAAATCAATAATTAGTTCCTATTAAATCAATAATTTGTTACCATCAAATCAATAATTTGTTACCATTAAATCAATAATTTGTTTCTATTAAATCAATAATTTGTTACCATTAAATCAATAATTTGTTACTATTAAATCAATAATTTGTTACCATTAAATCAATAATTTGTTACTATTAAATCAATAATTTGTTACTATTAAATCAATAATTTGTTACTATTAAATCAATAATTTGTTACCATTAAATCAACAATTTACCACTAAATCAGTAATAAGTCATTGACTATTATTATTATTTATTCGTTCGTCCGTCGAATCGACGAGGACCACTCTAGTCATCCGAGGGTTGCTGAGGCTGGTTTTGCCTATGTGTGCGCAGATGGCTGACAAGGCCGATCCTGGCACGGAAAGTTCGGGAACAGAAGGGACATTGGATGAGTTGATTGTCTCCTGGAGGGTTTACAGCACGGGCCTTTCGAAAGTCATTGAATAGTGAGCATGAGAAAGACGCAATATAACAACGAGACTTTCCCTCTCCAAGCAGATGTCTCCTGGGACTACAAGCTGAAGATAAATCTTGCTTGCGCTGGGCTTCTTTTTGTTTTAAGTTTTGTTTTAAACAGTGTTAGTGGCCGACACCTTCGTTGTTTTGGTTCCAGATTGCAGTCCCACCCTACTTTACAAAACAGAACTTGTTTCAACTAGATCACAAAACATTTTCAACTAGATAACTTGTTTCATTTTAGGGTGGTGTAAATGAACTATTCAATACAGGATCAATCGTTACAAATTTAAATCTATTAAATTGATCGATTAAAATTGTAAAATATCTTTGTAGTATTTTTTCAATTCATTAATTATTTTATTTTTTGTAACTTACATACTTTTCGATCATGATTAAATTATTTATTTAGAGGATAATTGTGGTGGTCGAAGTGGCAAGAACTCGAGTCACGGGTTCGAGCCTCGGTACTGGCAAGGCCCCCCGGGGCATTATGCTAGACACACAATCAGTTGCTTGTTAGTAGTGGCTTAATAATCTTGTTAACGCTACGTCACCTGCCCTAGAGTCCAACATGGACTGAAAAAGGAGTTATATATTTAGACATACAGACGAAACAAAAATAACGACTAATGACAGCACAGATAAAGTTAAGCATTTAAGCGGAAAGTTGAGCGAAAAATTTATTTTAAGCTTACCGTGGATGGCAATTAAATCAGACGAATCAGATGCAGTACACGGTTCAAGGGCCGAGGAGTGAGAGAAGGGGGATTGAGAGAGGGGGAGTGAGAGAGGGACGAGAGGGAGAAGGGAACGAGTGCAAGAGGAACGAGAGGTACCAAGATGAAACTTCCATCCCAGAAACAGATGACCCTCTTATGCAGTGGAAACTTAATAGCAATCGTTTTCCTGTCCTAAACAGTTTTGTGCAAGCAACTCTTTGTGTAACGGCAACATCTGTTCCGTGCGAAAGACTGTCCAGTTCTTCGGGATCCATTTTTGATGTGTTGCGATCATGTCTGTTTCCAGAAAATGTAAACGTTCTGGTTTGTCTGCGAGACTTGCGTAAGTGATGCATTCTCTACTTGCTTACTATAGAGTGAGTAACAGAAAATATACTGTATAAGTTTTATAATGAAAATTTAATGTTTTGACTATAAATCCCTTATATATGAGACATGTAACACTGTGGCTCACAGAATTGAAGAAATATCATCTGACAATATGAAACAATTAATGGCAAACGCATACAAAATGAATATTCGTCCATAGCCTTTGATGAAAGCGCTCATGCATCTGACACTTCCCAACTTCGTATTTTTAGAGCAGTTTATGATGACATGTGTGTGAGTGAAGAATTGCGTGACCGTCTTAAAGACGAAACAAGGGGGAAATATTTATAAGCTTTCGTTTGCTCTAATGTCAATAACATTAGACTAGCATGGAAAAAATATCTTGGATTATTACTGAAGGTGCCCCTGCCATGATTGGAGATCATATTTGACTAACAAAACTTATCTATAACAAAATAAGTGAATAGGGTGGCAAAGATTTTAATACTTCACTGTATCATTCACCAACTGGTTATTTGTGCCGAACATCTTAGTGTAATGTGTCATTAAGCTAGTGATAAAAGCTATAATACTCTATTCGTTGTAAGGCCCTGTTTCACCGACAGTTTCAACATTTGCTTTTTAACATCCAGGGAGAATATGGATATGTTGTGAGACACAATGATGTAATATTGCTCACTCGTGGGAACAGCACTTCAACGCTTCTACGCACTTAAAAAAGAAACTGTGCAATTCATGGAAGGTAAGCAATTTTCAATTCCAGAATGATCTGATACTGCCTGACTGACAGATATTACATTTGTAGTTGATATGACAAGACATATAAACGTTCTTAAAACAAATTTTCAAGGGCACAAAGCAAATGTAAGACAGGTATAACCACCTGCCTATCAAGGCTTTTGGAAACAAGCCGCAACTTTTTCAAAGGCAACTGTCTCAAATGCAGCCTATACCAAACATTTCTCCTCACTACAGGAAGTTTATGCCAAATGTTCCAGAAAGTTTTTTGCTTCAATGAGCAAACAGAAGAATGTAGCATATATTCCATCACAGGCTGATGAATTTAAGAGACAACAACAGCTTTCTCTCATTAACTTTTACCGTCAGCTGGATTAAGAGAGATTCCAAGACATTGGAACATTTGCTAAGAAAATGCTCAGCTTCTTTTGTTCGACATACTCGTGTCAGCAGACACGTTCATTTATGGGTTTTTACAAGAACCGTGTGAGGACGAGAATAAGTGACACTCACAGTGATATCATAGTTATCAAAACCTGTGGCAATGAGCCTGACCTCACCTGCGTGATATCATAGTTATCAAAACCTGTGGCAATGAGCCTGACCTCACGTACTTACGGCATTTAAGATCTCAGGAGCACCCTTTACATTAACATCTTGCAATAAAAACGTCTCAACATAAGTCATATTTGTTTATTATTCTAATCCGGCCCTCAAATATATATCTTTACTTCAAGGAATATGGCCCGCCATTCAAAAAAGTTTTGATGCCCCTTAACTACATCAATAACTTATTTTAACTAGATCAATACCTTGTTTTAACTATATCAATAACTTATTTTAACTAGATCAATGTCTTGTTTTAACTAGATCAATAACTTATTTTAACTAGATCAATGTCTTGTTTTAACTAGATCAATATATTGTTTTTACTAGATCAATAACTTGTTTTAACTGGATCGATAACTTGTTTTAACTGGATCAATAACTTGTTTTAACTAGACAATAACATTTTTAACTAAATCAATAACTAGTTTTAACTAGACCAATATCTTGTTTTAACTGGATCAACACCTTGTTTTAACTGGATCAATAACTTGTTTTAACTGGATCAATAACTTGTTTTAACTGGATCAATAACTTGTTTTAACTGGATCAATAACTTATCGTTATCCACTTAGACCAGTGGTTCCCAAAATTTTTTGACTTACCGACCACTTTTCATAACATTTTTTACTAAGCCCATGCCCCACCCCGAATATTTTTTAATTGATCTTAATGTGCCATATTAAATATTAAAGGACACTTAACTTCTAATGTCCACTCCTTTGCGACAGATAGCCGCAACTCTTTTTACCTGAAATTTAAAGACGTTATTCCCAATTCGATTTTGACAAGAATTTGACAATAAATATCAATACACATATCCATCATGATCTAAATTGCAATTAACAGAGTTTTCTAACTGAACATCTTGCGCCGTTTTGACACGGTGCCATTGAGGTTGTTATTTTACTATATAAGCTTTATAATTATTATTTCATTCAAACGATCGCCCTGAAACTTTGGGAAGTTGTTGAGTACAATGGCAATATATTTTTAAAAATAGTTAATTTGATGGCAAGAGCCCTTAATGTCATCCTCCCCCCCCCCCCCGTTAAATGTCAGCTTTATGAAATATCATTTATTTATCCGACCGCAATCAAACTTAGTAAAGTTGTTGAGTCACTTCCGCGAAGGTTTCTGAAATTTAAAAAAAAATTCACAACTTATTGGTTTCTTTGAATTTTCTTTTTTCCCCCTGAGATCGTTGCAACAAAGCGCAAGGGGTCAGTTAGTTTTTAAATATATTTTTAAAAATCATATTTACAATGGCAACATTTCCTTGATGTTGTGATAAGAGTCGAGGAAACCATGAGTCGAGGTTCTAAATCCTGATGGATTTTATCATCAATGTTTACAATGGTTGTTTTCAGGTCCTTAAAAGTTTAAGAACCTTTGATCTATCTGATGATTCCTATCAAAGACAGTGAGAGACGCTACCTTCTCATTAGAGCTCACAAGCAGAATTAAAGACAGTGTGGTGTGCCAGTCAGACAATTGTGGAGTTGATCACAGATCCTTGGGGAGGGAGGAGGGGGTGGACAGTGGACACACACATAAGGTGTTGAACGTAACATCATTTCTCTCTTAGTCTGGGACACAGATATATTGTCTAATTAACGTAACATCGTGGATTAATACATATCAAATCAAGAAGAATCATAACCCAATATGTCCCACAAAAAGCTTATCCCACTTTGTCCCACCATGACCTGAGCCTAATTTGTCCCACCATGACCTGATCCCAATCTGCCCCACCTTGATCCGATCCCAATCTGTCCCACCACGACCTGATCCCATTCTGTCCCACCACGATGTTATCCCAACCTGTCCCTCAATGATCTTATCCCAATCTGCCCCACCATGAGCCGATCCCAATCTGTCCCACCACGGCCTTAACAATTCAATCAAATGAGGCCGATTAAGATGACCTTCTTGCTTATCTTCTAAGAGTTTATTATTTCCATTGTCTTCCATTAGCAAGCCTTACTCTCTCTCATTCTCTCTACACGACTCTCTCTCTCTCTCTCTCTTTCTCTCCGTTTCTTTTTAACGCTCCAGAGATTTTCTTAACCTCCCTTTTCCAATCTGTTGTCCTCGAGCTGTTAATCTGTTTATTTAGCTCATTTTTTTCGATTATTCTAAATTCTCCGCTTTTCATTAAATTGTGTTCGAAATAACTTCTCCCAATTTTGAGCGACCTCTCATGTCTACAGAGATGTGAGTTTATCAAACTATCAAAAACCAAAACAGTAATGGCTTTAAGGGCAGTAGGAATGTACCGAGCAATGTCCCAACAAGAGTTCGTTGGTTCATGTGCACTTTGCAAAGTTGTACAACATCTATCTTTTCTGTGCAATGTTTTACATGGGACATACAAAATTTTATATAGGATAAGAGAGCTAAGAGCAAAGTAGAGGTTAAACAAAAGGCAAATAGTTATAACTTGGAAATACAACAACAAAGATACTTTTACACAACCATCAGATAAAAAAAAAACTATTTTCTTACTCCGTATGAAAGAACAAACGCCTTCACGTTTTCGTTCTTTGCGTTCGGAATTCGGAGATGGATTGAGTTGCCTGAGAAAACCAGAAAAACAAACACTCTTATAACATTTTAAACTGCAATTGCAAGGAACCTGTTAGTGTCGTTCAATATGGCTTACATTATGACAACATATCCACTGAAATGTCAAACATCCGCACGTAATAAGCGAACAACCTTTGAAATATTTTACTATTGAGTAAGCTCTATTTTACACCCCAATTTCGACCCATTTCTCAGTGTCAAATCTTCCTAACAGTTTTACACCCATTACATCGTCGATAACAAATGACAAATTGTATGATCACCATAGCAACACGTTAGCTTCACTTATCTGTTCGGGAACATTTATTTTTGCATCACAGAACCTCCTAACTAATAAACAATTTGCTAAAACTTTGTAGGCCTACACCTTCTCGTACTCAGCCTTGATTAAAAGCAAAAAATACAGACACTATTCATCTTTCTTTTAAGACAATACTTCAACCTTCTCCTGACGAAATAAAAAGAAAATATTTCATGACATTCTATTGACATTCCGTTGAAATCTGAGCAACAAAAAGTAAACAGAGAAATTGTTTTCTAATCAGCGTTTCATAACTCATAGTATCAGCGACCAGAAACACATTTCACAATAGATAGTTCAACTTTGATCTTTAACAATTTTTTTTTTATTAAAAAGGTGATCTTTGATTTTTAGCGCATTTTCGAGATGTCGAAATCGCTATTGCACCCGTTTTGTCCGTCCGTCCGTCCGTCCGTCATCACCCTTGATCACAGCATCCATAAGTCCTAGACCCATGATGTATATATGTTTTTTGTATGCCCTGACCTGCCATTTGTGCATCAACACTCAGTTACTCGATCCGTTTAAAAACCCCGTTAAAACTACCAAAAAATATTTCGAATCGAGAGGTAACGCTAGCGCAGGGAACGGCCGCCATCGCCGGAAGTCGAATGAATTATTCTTCAAGCATTGAAGAGTGGTGCGAAAGGGTGCAAAAGAATTAGTTGTTTTCTTTTAGTTGACGTCATTAGAATATGTGTAAAAGTTTAGAGAGTTTTACGTCATCATTTGTGGTGACTTGTAGTTGGATTAAAGAGAAAATAATTTTTTAGCGCATTTTCGTGAAGTCGAATGCGCTATTGCACCCGCTTTGTCCGTCCGTCCGTCTGTCATCACCCTTGATCTCAGCATCCATAAGTCCTAGACCCATGAGGTATATATGTTTTTTGTATGTCCTGACCTGCCATTTGTGCATCAAAACTCAGTTACTCGATCCGTTAAAAAACCCCCGTTAAAACTACCAAAAAATATTTCGAATCGAGAAGTAACACTAGCGCAGGGAACGGCCGCCATTGCCGGAAGTCGAATACATAGTTTTTCAAGCATTGAAGAGTGGTGTGAAAGCGTGCAAAAGAATTAGTGTTTTTTTTTAGTTGACATCATTAGAATATGTGTAAAAGTTTAGAGAGTTTTACGTCATCATTTGTGGTGACTTGTAGTTAGATTAAAGAGAAAATAAAAAAATTTAAAATGTAAAGAAATGACTTTTAAATAAAAAAAATGTCAGGTATATTCATTACACAGGAAAATTCATAAAAATATGTCTAAAATCTAAACACAATTACTGACAACTACATAATGCTGATATCTAACATAAGTACTGATACATAATACGAAAATGCGCTAACACGTCCTGAATTCCAATAGGTACCAGGCTTAACATGATTTTTTTTATTTGTCAGCTAACTTCCTGGTCTTCTTTAACATACTGAAAGACGGTAATGTACACAAACACTTATTTTGGTTAAATTTGAAATATATGGTTGTCGTAAGTGAACTAACAAGCATAAACTAAATGCCCCTTCCATTCAGCAAGTGATTAAAAACAATAGTTGTACTCAAATGACATTTTATCATCTCCCTTGCCCTATTTCTATTTTTTTCGTTTACATTTATTTTAAACACTGGACGTGCAATAAAATAAAAATGTAAAAAGTTGTAAAAAAAAAAGGAGGGGAGAGGAGGATAAACGTAGTGTAATCATGAAACGTATAATTTTCAATGAAAGATTCCGACGAGATATTGACGTTATATTATCACTTCCACTGTGAGAGTCCCTTTATTCAGACGTTAGACTTCAGCTAAGTCAGTTATCACCTCAAGTTTAAGAATTCTTTGCAGTTATGACGTAAACTCAATTAGAACGTTTCTAATTTCATCTTCAGACTCACTTCGCTGCTCACCAATGATACCAATTTTTAATCACTTAAGTTCGTTTGGATAATAAAATTTTCATAATCCTGAACCCTTCAAATTTCTTGTAAAATGGTTTTCAGCTTTAGAAATATGATCAGATTCAGGCAAATACATTTGCTACACGACAAGGTGTCGAATAATAAACTTTTGAGACAACTGAAACAATTACATCAACAATTTTTTTTATCTGACATAAAAGTTTCCTTAGTATTTACAAATACGGTTCTATTATTATTACCTACACTTCTTCAGATTGCGTGCTTCATATCAGTTCAACCAAATTTTAACTTTTTTTTCTACTGAAACCCAAAACAAATACAGAAACATAATTTGAACATATTATTAAACAACCTGAAAATACAAAGGTTTTTTTTTTTTTTACTATAAATCACTTATATATGAGACAGAACTAAAAGTATTGATTATATTCAAAATAATATGCACCGCGCGACTAACATTTACAGACTGAACGTAGCTGAACTCCCCTTGTAAAACGGGACGGCGTGTGGGGTGTGGTCACTGGACTGAACTCCAGCAAACTCGTGGAGTTATTACGGTAAATTCGATCGAAATGAAATTTTGTTACAATGTGTTGTTAGGTGACACGAGTCCATGTGCACAATTTCAGCTGGATAACATCACAGGAAGTGGGTCATATTTTACTTTTGTTTTTTCGCCGCCCCGACGGACCAAGAGAGAGACGACGGTGAAGTAAATATGATGGATTTTATTGATCAACCCGTAAAAACAAAGTTTTTTGCTATAAATCCCTTTTTCATGAGACAGAACATACAAGTATTGATTATATTCAAAATAATATGCACAGCGTGACAAACATTTACAGACTGAACGTGACTGAAATATCCTTGCTGTAAAATGGTGGGAGGGCGTGGTCGACGATGGCGAGACTTCACTCCAGCAAACACGTCAATGTCAACAACTGACGGCTACTATACAGTTATATAGCGATAAACTAAACATGCATTTTTACATTCGATCTATCTGAAATTTTGATTCAATGCATTGCTAGGTGACACGAGTCATTTGCGTAAATTTAGCTTGATAGTATTAAGAGAACTGGCCCATTTTTACTTTTGTTTTGACGACCGACTGACCACTACAGAGAGAGAGAGAGAGAGAGAGAGAGAAAGAGAGAGAGAGACAGAGAGACAGAGAGAGAGAGGGCGGCGGTGAAGTTAATATAATATATGTGATTTTAAAAGAACCTTTGTATTTGTTTGTTGTTTGTTTTTGTTGAATATATACAACATTAAAAATTAATCCAAACATCATCTTTATCCATCTAGACCAGTTGTTCCCAAACTTTTTTGACTAGCCGACCACTTTTCATAGCGTTTTGTACTAAGCCCACGTCACGCTTCGAATATTTTTTATATTCTTACACAAGGATGGGGTAAACAATGGCCGAGGGCCATAGGTGGGCAGTCAGAGAATCTTATGCGGCCAGTTGGCATGTACGTGTGGCGATCTTATGTCAAGTCAATAGTCACTGCTTTCAATTTTGATATAATTTTGACATTTTATTCCAAGTATTTGATTCGAAACTAGAGACATATAAAGGGTTTTATGGCTCCAGTATCATTAGTGAATAAATGTTAACATTTCTATTCGGAACTACATTTCAGCTCAATCGGAATTGGCTTTTTTTTAAGATTAACATTTCATTTCGAGCACTTTTGAAAAATTGTAATTTAAAAGCAAATAGAAATTGTTTTAACAAAGAGTGCTGTCAAAGAAAGAAGATTGAGGACGAATGTTGTTTTTTAAAATGAAGAATTGACTGTTAAATGCTGCGTCACGAATGTTGGGAGAAGAGCAGCCTGCTCGCTGAGCCATGTTTATGTGAGCGTATTTAATGAGTACAACTTAAAACATACCACAAAACAAAACATTTGTATTTCGGACACAATTTAACCAGAGAAGAGAAAAGGAAATGCAAGAAATTGGTTAATAATTTAAGAAGGATCAAAATGTTTTACCCAAACATTCTTGAATACAAGATGCTGCATTTGAAGCCAGTTAGGAAATGTCCCATAAGATCATAAAACGGAACAGGTCTTTTTCTGACAGTGACTTCTTCAAGGAATGCTTGACAGATGCTGCTGCCATTTTATGTAAAGAACATAAAACAAAAGTTGACACTATGTCTCCACCAAGGAAACTTTAGTCAGGCGTTTTGAAAAAAAAAAAATATCGACAATATGATGCACCAACTTCGAGTTGCAAGCAAATACAATTTTTGGTACTCTCTCGTGTTGGATGAAGTAGATGAACAGCACAATTGTTAGTATTTAGCAATCGTTTCGAGCTCAACAAAGTAATAATTAGTGTTGAACAACTCAAAGACACACCTACAGGCCTTGATTGATTCAATGCTGTTGAGAACTATGTTTAAATAACTGGGTTAGTGTGGAATAAGATGGTATGTGTAACAACTGATGATGCGCGTGCTTTAACTGGAAAAGTAGTATGAACAAAAAGAATTAAAGAATATAATCCTGACCATTCACTCTTACCTCTCAACTGTGTCAAACAACAGGAAAGTCAGTGTAAGGGTGTGTTGAGTATCATGCAGCTGTCAGTATGATAAACTTTGTAACAGCCATGGGACTTAACCACTGGCAGTTAAGGCACTGCTTGAAGACTGGAATATTATGATAGTATCTACACAACAGTGTCCGCTGGCTGAGCCTGGGCAAGTTATAGAGGCGAGTATGAGATATCAAGGAAGAAATAGTTGTGTTGTTGGAGATGAAGGGTTTTGTTTGTGACTTTGTTACTACGTTAGTTAATGAAGAGTAGAAGTCAGACTTTATGTTTGCATTGACATTATGGAAAAGTGTTGAATTAACAGAATGTCAAACTTCAGGCCAATAGCTTGCTTGCACATGAAATACATAAAATGAAGTACAAGGCTCAGTTGGATCCATTAGCTGTGGAATTTAAAAAGAGATTACAAGACTACAAGAACCTGGAACCACTTTTCAATATACTTAGTTCGTAAATTAATACCGAAGCTGATTAAGCCCCAGAGGATACACTGTTAGAACTGCTTAACTTTAAAGGAAGATTATGACCTGAAGGGGAAGGTCAAGTTAGTTTTTCTGCTAGTGTTTAGGGCTTTCGTTAGGTTTTCTTAGATATCATAGATATACAGACGCTCCTTCTATGCAGAAGATAATTGCGTCCACAGACCATGAGAGATGATCTGTTGGCAAGTGATGCAGCGGTCACAGGCCACGGCTATAGGGGTTCCACGCATTACCCCAACCGCCTAACTATTGTCTAGTTAGGTACCCATTCAGAGCTGGGTGACTCGGGGACTCCTCAGGCCCCGGGAACGAATCCTCACCTTCGTGTGGATTCGAACTCGAGACCATCGGTACAGCAGTCGAGCTCACTACCCCTCGACCACCGCGTCCCAAAAAGGTGTGGTGTTTCAACACTTTAAAAAATTATTCAAGACTATTGCCACTAGTTTAGGTCCACATACATCTGTGATCAAGTTAAAAAAAAAAAAAATAAGTTTAAGAACAGATCGATGTTGAATGACTGCAATTTGAATGCATTCATGAAGAACATCCAAAGACACACAATAGAAAGTTATGTCTTCATCATGTTTTTTCTGTTCCTGGTAAATTTGAGAACTGGCTCAATTCCTGTAGCCCATAATTTCGTTTGTACAGAAGAGGTTTTTTCCTCAACTGCAGAAATAACATATTTTGTTCTAAGTAAATCCAGTTCATCACATTGAAGTGAGGATTCCTTTAATTATTTTTAACAAGTCAGTCAAGTAAACGATGTCACTTTTGATTTGAATTAAATTTAATCGCAAGGCATCATTTTTATCTTTCAAGAACTTCAGCATCGAGTTCAAAAGCTTATAAACAGGCTCCCTTTGACAACCAATGAATTTCCGAATGAAGCATAAA
This sequence comes from Radix auricularia, assembly GCA_002072015.1. NCBI lineage: Eukaryota > Metazoa > Mollusca > Gastropoda > Lymnaeidae > Radix > Radix auricularia. The sequence goes on along the minus strand of MUZC01000305.1, from coordinate 162,915 downwards.
ACGATTAAATTATTCATTGTTTGTAATACAAAGTTTTTTAAATAATATGTCATTCAATAAATTACTTATGTTTCTGTTGATAGCTTTAATTATATATTGAAATGAATTATGTAGGCATGCAATTATAATTTTTGCAACTAGATGTTGACGATGGAGGAAATAGTATTCGGTGAATGCATTCAGCACCTTATGTATTACAGTCCATTTTAATTTACATAAAGCCGGTATAATTTTTTCTTCACCAATAGTATGAGGTTTACCCGCTTTGACAATCAATAACGGAATATTGTAAGCAGCAAACAAGCCATTGCCAGCTTTTATGGTTGCTGTTGAAAAGACTTTTGTCATATCAGTTATTGGATACATTTGTATTTTTGTGTTTAAAAATTAGTTAATCCTTATCTTTTTTTTATCACCGTTAATTTTAGTCAAATGTTCTTGAAGTCTGGAAGTCCGCAATTGCACACAACTAAAATAATAATAATAATATAATGATAATAGATATTAAAATAATAATAAATACAAGTGAGGAAGTATGCTGAAACGAAATTAAAGTCAAAAACTTTTTTAAAAAGAAAAATTAAGCTAATGAGCGGAATACATTAATCGATTTTTTCTAAATATTTTCTTCTACTTTTTATGCTTTCACCGCCCCCTTACAGTTATTCACTATCCCGCCCCAAATAACCCTTGGCCTTCACCCCCCCTGGATCGCTTCAGCGCCCAAAAGGGGGCGGTAGCGCCCACTTTGAGAATCACGGACTGACTGAATCAGAGCATAAAAAAACAATGGGACCTATGAGAACGTTTCTGCTGGTCCACCCCCACCCCTGACTACCCCCGTTAAATTCCATTGACCAGGCGAGTAAGGTCATCTCAAACAAACTTTAAAGACCCCCACTGTCTTCGTGTAGCCGAGGGAACAAACCACAAAATCCCTTCATACACACGGATACAAAGATGGATCGGCTTCACATTATTTGACTGAACTATCTTCAAAACATGTATCTCTGAATGGACTGCGTTCCTATACACAGACACTTCGTAAGTTACAGGAGTGGATGGCCACAGAAAGAAGTGGCTTCAAGTTATGGAATTGTCCTAAACGATTGATACAAAATTTAAGTCGGTCAGGTAGTCACTATATTCTTTACCATCGTTTAGTACCTTTCTATTATAATACAGTCTTGTAATAAATATATCTACCCAGAGGTGCGCATTCATGGTAAAAATGTTTACACAAAATGATGATCGCACCTACTGTAACCCTAAATTTGTTTTTACTGTATGGTAGAGAAGGAGGGCGAAAATTGGCTAACAAGCTAACAGGGGCAGGATACTCGCGTAATGAGCCCAACGGAAACAATTCCAGGATTTATGCGGAAGTGCCTGGCGCTGACGTAACTCAAATGACGGCCATATTTTACAACGGCACGGGCTGTAACTCTGGATGTTCCATTAGGAAAGGGGAGGGTATCCCTGGTTGGTGAGATGAATAGAGGGCGGAATGTCTGGGTTATTTCTATTCTCTTCAAAAGTACAACGTTTTGACAGATGAACTAAACTTTCAATGTTTACGCGTGAATTTAAGGAAGTTCAAATTTGCACTTTGTACATTAGCAAAATGTGGCGCTGTTTTTGTTTTGATTTTGAAGTATTCTGCCACGAGGATTTGATTAAATGTCAACAATTTTTAGTAGTAAATTATATTTTAATCTATCGCGTCGCTGTCCCACCCGCACGAAGAATAAAATGACCCATTTCCCGAGATCTATGGAGCTGAAAATTTGCACATAACTTTTGTCACCTAACAATGCATTCTATCAAAATTTCAGATCGATCGAATGTACTGTAATTAAATTAATGAATTTTTATATTATCTCTATGTATAGAAGCATGTAAATGTGTATGCTAGTCTAATGCGCGGTGCGTATTATACTTAACATAATCAATAGTTTATGTTTTTGTTGTCTGATATATAACTCATTTACAATTTAAATTTAAACCATATTCCTTATATTTAAATTTTTTTTTCTTTAAAAAAATATGATGATATGTAAATCAAGTGAATGTTTATTCCACAATAAAATGGTCAAGAAAAAAAATGTAAACAAATAAAGATCGAGTCTCATAAATAAAGGATTTATTGTAAATAACTGTGATTTTTAAGATTTAAAAAAAAATGTTTCTTTTCTTTTACGCTACTCGGCTATCGTTATGTTCCACTGTGTGTGTTTCATGTGCCTGTAGTCGTGTGTGTGTATAGATTAGGTGTGCTGTGTTTATTAAGTATGTTTGAGGTCGTGTGTATGTGCGTGGTTGGTTTGCCTTATCTTAAGGTTATCTTAGATATACAGACGCTCCTTCTATGCAGAAGATAATTGCGTCCACAGAGAGATGATCTGTTGGCAAGTGATGCAGCGGTCACAGGCCACGGCTATTACCCCAGCCGCCTAACTATTGTCGAGTTAGGTACCCATTCAGAGCTGGGTGACTCGGGGACTCCTCAGGCCCCGGGAACAAATCCTCGCCTTCGCGTGGATTCGAACTCGTGACCATCGGTATGACAGTCGAGCGCGCTACCTCTCGACCACCACGTCTGTATGTGTATTTTGAGTGTGTATTTGTGTATGCGCGTGTGAGGTTTGTCTGTGTGTGTATTTTGAGTGTGTGAGTGAGTGTGTGTGTGTGTGTGAGTTCGTGCGTGTGCTACATTTGTGTCTGTGTGTCGGTGGCTGTTGAAAGCAGCGGGTTATTGAAGGAGCGCGATGTTGACATTGTTGAGGGAAGAAAAGACTATCACCTTTGAAAGTGCAGGAAACTTAACCTTCAGTAGCAGGGGACTTCGTACGGTCACGCAATGGGTCTGGTTATAGCCGGACATAGGAGGACAGTACACTAATTATAGAGTTCAAACAGTTAAAGTTAACGGATAGAGTTAACAGTTACTTGAGAGGGTTAACTGATGGAAATAACTTATACGGTTAATTGATAAGGTTAGGAGTACGAGGAATAAAAAAAAAAAACTTCTACAATTTTCGTAGTGAACACGCTTTATTTTTAAGTAGTGGTTGTCGGCAATTACATGCTTGCGAAAGCTGATGTGTTGTCATCCGGAGTCTTACCGTCTGTTTAGACGGCTGGACATTAACAATACACACAGAGTCGTCATAGCTTTGGTGTCACCCGGGGCGGTAGCTCATGGTGTCACCCTGGGCGGTAGCTCATGGTGTCACCCGGGGCGGTAGCTCATGGTGTCACCCTGGGCGGTAGCTCATGGTGTCACCCCTCACGACTTAACCCATAGAGCTCCTTCGAGTTTTCCAGTGTCAAATAACAGGAATATACAGAATTTGACATTTTAGTGACACTTCCCTGATGGTGTCACCCGGGGCGGCCCGCCCCCACCGCACCCCCTAGTGACGCCACTGAATACACATCAAGAGTCAACAGAGTGAGGAGACACGGTGCACAGTTTGTATCATCAAATTACTGGACCAGAAATAAGACAGGGATAAAATGAAAACTTGATGCCATTTAGGCGGCACAACTGTCACTGTATGGATACTCGCGTCATCTAAGACATGTCATTTACAGGACACTCAATGTTTTAGTCACATACACTGGCGGCCAAAGTTTGGGACGCAGTTTGACCACTGGGCAGCTCAGATCTGATTGGTCCAACTATAGCTTCCGGTACATGATAGCGCCTATAGGCAAAACGAGGGCAATTAGCTTGTGTCATCATGTGATGACAGGGGGTGTCTGGGGCAGGACGGGGAATTTTTAAGTTACAAAGGGGTGGG
>MUZC01000305.1:114906-152013 GCA_002072015.1 Radix auricularia | reverse complement strand
GGGGGGGGGGATGCCCCCTTGATCTATTAAAATATATTCAACAGTATAGATTGGAAAATTCTTTACCCAACATTATACTTTTGCTAATAATGTTTTCAACAATTGCTGTCAGTGTTTATAGTTGTGAAAGAAATTTCTCCAAACTGAAGCTGATAAAAAAATATCTTCGTTCTACAATGAGTGATTTAAGACTACACAATCTTGCAATATTGTCCATAGAACAAGATTTTTCAAATAATTTAAATTTTGATAACATAATACACGATTTCTCTTCTATGAAAGTAAGGTTTACGTAAATTTATACATATTTTTACATACTAATGTATACAATGTCTTTGTTTTTTGTTTTGTTTAAAAAAATAATGTATTTATAAATAAAAAATAAAAGCATATTAATTTGTCATATTTTTTTTCTGTAAATTTGGTTTATGTTTTGCCTCTTTAGGAGGGTGGGGGACTTGCAACCTCAGTAATTCTCTTGTGGCCTTTAAAAAAAAAGAATTTTTTATTTTTAAAAATGTGTACAAATATGTATATTATGCGGCCTCTTTTATTAATTCTTACATAAATATGACATGGGATGGATTCCCACCTTTTAATTTTACTTGTACTTCGTTTAAATTACAATTATTTATTGATGTTTATTAATTTATAAAAAATTGAATAAAGTGGCCGTCCTTAAATGCCGTCACGCGATTTTGGCTGATTTTTCACCCCCTGCCCTCTGGTCACACGTCATCACAAAAACGTAGACCCCTTCCTCAAAGTGACATCACAAAGGTCCCCCCCCCCCATAAGAGCCGTATTTTCTATCTGAAAATGAGCAGGTTTCCAATCAATTCTTTTGTCATTTAAATATTTTTAGCGTAAGGCTGCTCTCTAACATCCTAACACGCGTGAAGCCATGTAAAACTTCATTAAATAAAGTGTCGGTAATCATATATTAAAGTGGAACTTTTATTTAAAGTTGCACGTTTTGATGTGACTTCCAATGTGTGACACCTCTCCCCTCCATGTATGACGTCATTTATGAACGTCCCCTAAAAGGGCGGCAAATTGGAGACCGCCCCGGGCGGCAAAAGCTCTAGCTACGCCACTGGCTGACACTAAGATAAATACGATACACGCAAACGAATTTTGTGATTCAAACAATAAGTGAAAGCTATACTATTGGCCTAAAACACTAATGGGATTATAATGTGTTAATATCCAAGCCTTATACATATACCTTAACAATTGCATCTCTGAATAAATGTTGAATTAGAATGATGTTATTATTTGTTTAGTAGCGTAGTCAGGAAAAGCATGCAACTGGTCCCATCACGAGGACATCATGAAAGTTTTGACCCGCCTGAACTAAGTTTTTTACACCGGCAAATATTGCGGTGACAAAAGCCAGTACCGTCGAGCTCCAGCGAGACGAGACTTCGAGAACGATAGAGGCCTATGGCGACAGTGTGGTAAAAGTCTTCGCGGCAGGCTCACGTTTCAGAGATGGCAGAAGTGGATACGGTGTACTAATTTAATACCCCCAACCTGGACCCGACAATAACGAATTGTCGGGGCCGTGTGGATCCGCTAACAGTAGTCACGACGCCGAACTGGAGGCGATCCACAGGGCTTTGAAGGAGGTGCGCCGACGTCGAGCAAAGCGAAAGGTTTCCGGACCGTAGTGGTCTTCACCGATTTATGTTTTTTTTTGCTCAAGACTAAAACGGACAGTGTCACCCTGGAGATAGTAGGTGAAATCCTGGCACGTGGCAGCAGAGTAATCCTGCAGTATATCGCTGGACATTGTGGCGAGATGCACTCAGACAGGATCGACAAGCTAGCAAGAGAAGGGCCAGCCCAGCTCCAACCCAACAGGCCCATGACCCAGCTGGGGGTCAAAATCATGGCTAAAGACCATTTTCGAGAGAAATGGTTTCAGGGCTGGGCATCAGGAAATACGGACAGGAAAGTTTACCAGAGAATACCGCGACCGAGCAAGAGCGATCCTTAGTGGGAAGTTGAATGTAGTAATCAGACGCCCATAATGCGGCTGAGGACTGCTCATTGTCCAACACGAAGCTTCCAGTACAGTTTTAACACCAGAAGGGAACTGGCCTGTCGCTTGTGTGGGTACCCCGAGGAGACGGTGAATCACGTACTAGAAGATTTCCCTGAATTTGGGGGGGGGGTCTTGCTAGGAGAGATTGCGATAACTGCGGATGATTACCACTAAGGCATTGCCCCCTTGATGAGACTCGCTTGCGATAAACTGAACCGGGTCTTAAGAGCCTAATGGCTCGACTCTAAAGAGAAGGACTATTTAGTAGTGTATTCCCCTAATGAAACAATCTGTATATTATTTTTAATGACTCTTGTTTTTAGTAAAAACTATTACAACAAATCTTATCAGAAACAAACATTTTTTCTAAAATGAACCTTGATATAAATCATAAATATATTAACAATTATTATCAGGACGAGTGCACCCTATCAGTAAGTGCCTGAAGGCAGACGAGTACACGCTAGCAGTTAGTACCATACTGAATACTCCCTGGCAGTTAGTACCATACTGAATACACCCTTGCAGTTAGTAACATACTAAAACACCTTGGCAGTTAGTACCATACTAAATACACTCAGGCAGTTCGTGCCATACTGAATACCCTCTGCCAGTTTGTGCAACGTTGGAAGCAGAGAAAATTTTAAGAAAACGTTTAGTTCTTAAGGCTATCCTGAGAGGAAAAAAATCCCCGTCGATTGCGTCATCGATACCAACATCCTTATCAAGCCTCAGACAAATTGTCCGTGTAGCAGACTGATACGTCACTAGTTGACTTGCAGGCGACGTTGACAGGGAGAAAACTCCCTAGGTCCCAACACCGACACATAAATCTGATTAGATTTTGATGGGCTAAAACACCGATCGATTAGAAATAACGTATTTTTAAAAATTTATTTCGGGTTTCATCTTTGAACCTATTTTTTTACTTGCTTTCTACAACATTGTTCAAAATATTTTAATAAAAAAATATGTTGTTTTTTTGCTCAGGATTAGTCAGGATAGAAAGTGCAGTTTTGATAAGTTCCCATTTTCATTCCATTAAAGGTTTAGTATAAAATAGTATAGATCTAAGTGTTAGTATAGGTGACTAAAGACAAATTATTTTGAAAGTTTGCGGCACAATGAAATATTAATATGTTTTTTTAAAAAATGTATTAGATCTATAAGCTTTGTTTTATATGTGTTTTTAAGTTTGTGCTGTTTGTGTTATTTGCTTATAAGTATACCATTTTATTGCCTTTATTTCGTGTTCTATTGGCTTTGGTTTTTTTTTTGTTGTTGTTTATTTTAGTGTTAATGGTTTTGTTTTGTACGTGTCATTGGCTTTGTTTTTTAAGTGTCAATAGCTTTGTTTTATTTTTTAATGTTTTAACAACCTTTAACAATATTTATAGATGCAATAACTTTCGATCCAAGCAAATGACTATATTTTTTTTCAAAAATTGAGTGTAAAGTTTGCATGGTTTTACTATTTTATTTAATAACTAGATGCCCTCAGCGTAGTATACACCGCAGATTAGCTCACAGATAGTGCAAAGAAAGTAGGGGGGGGAGGGTGAACAGACACAAACTGCATCACGATGAAATCAGAACAACGTGAATGAACTTCAGTTGCGGAGATAACTGCGATTGTTGATCTGGAAACATGTCCACTTTGGTTAGCCACTTGCCACCCCCCCTGCACCACAATAGCTGGCCAACCATAAACTAATTGGCCAATCCTGACAAAGGTCATTCATCAAGCTTATTTCCACTCGTCTTGTGCTTGTTATGGTGTTGCGAAGTCCTGTTCGAAAAGAAAGTGGGGAATGAACGGGCACAAACACAAACATTTTGAAAAATTGAAAAAATAATGTCTTAGCTGGGGCTTGAACCTTCGACCATCCGCGTGTTAGGCGAATGTAATAAACTCTAAACTACGAAATACATGATATTCTGATGTTCTGAAAGAACAAAGTAATTGACCTCAATTGAAAGCATCGTTGGTCTTTACATTTTCTTGGCAGCTGATTGGTCGGTCGAATTAGACAGCTTGCTTGGTGTCCGGCATGGTTTGACCATGATAAAAATTAAATATATAGATTATGCGTTTGTGTTAAAGATAAAAGAAATAACTTAATTACAAATAAAATTTTATTAGCTATAATTAATAACTAGTCAAGTTCACTATTTAAAAAGAAATATTTCAATAAATAGTTTAAAATATGTTTTCTTTGTGTGTCATTGTTCACTTTTATGAAATTCTATGTTTAAAATATTCTTTCCTATTCTATGCTGTGTTTCTAGTGTCCTCATATGTGATATGAATTTTATTTGGATGTGTTGTTAGTGGTTGTTTTTTTTCCTTTTTTATGCCTTAAGTTATGTTAAGGAAATCCCTGATCAAACTAACATTGAAAAAGAAGAGTAATTGTTTAACCTTGTTCTTCATTGATAACAATACAAAATACACAAACTAATTGTGTAGGAAGACAATAAATTTGAGCTTTATTTATGAATTAAAACTACTTCTTAATTACTTATTAAACATTTTTTTCTTAAGCCATATGTATGTCATCACACAGCATAGACATTTGAAAAACTTTCACGTAGTTCCAGCACAGCCTGGACATAGCCAAAACCTAGTCGTAGTCACAGCCTAAACGTAGTCACAGCCTAAACGTAGACATAGCCTGGACGTAGTCACAGCCTAAATGTAGACACAGCCTGGACGTAGTCACAGCCTTTATCGTAGTCACAGCCTGGACGTAGTCACATCCTGGACGTAGCCACAGCCTGGACGTAGTCACAGCCTAGACGTAGTCACAGACTGAACTTAGCCACATTCAGAAAGTAGCCACAGTTTATACGTAGCCAAATTTTAGCCAAACGTCACTGACCCATTTTCCTAAATTTAGATGAGAATTTGAAAGCGCTACAGTTAGAGCAGATTTCATTCTCCCCGTATCTAGCTGTTGAAGAGAAAAGCATAGTCGTGAAAACGACTTGGCATCCGGGCAGTTGCCAAGGGCGCCTTGGGCTAATCCTGCAATTTATTCAAATTTAGTATATTCCTACCTTTTGGATTTTTAAAACATGTCTTTGTCAAAGGCTCCAAAAATAAATTAGCCATGAGCGCGGAAAACCAATTTATGCTTCTGGAGAAAATAGTTATTTTGATAGTCTAGAAATATGTTGTTTTTTTTTTTAAAACCCATAAAAACCAATTTTTCACTATAAATCCTTCATATACGAGACATAACTATAAGGGTGTTCAATTATAATACGCAGGGCAAAACAATCCGAAAATACAAAAATCTAGTTATGTCTCGTAAAACGTGTGAATATAATGTGCACCGATCGTGAATATATTTTTGAAAAGTACTGTCAATGTACTGCGCACCTTATTGCACCACAAGAAAGGTTGTAGAAAATATTACGCACCACAACACTCTATCTCAAAAAATTAACATGATATAAAGAGATAAATACAATAATAAAAAAAATTCAATAATTTAATTACTGTCCATTCGATCGATTTGAAAATTCGATACATAATTTTTATTATTGGCATGAGTCTGCCTGCAAAATTTCAGCCCGCTAGCTTACGAGAAAATGGGTTAAAAATCAATCCAAAGTTTTTTTGGCAAGGTCGCACGGTCGGTCGGTCGGTCGCACGGCTCAGACACCACAAGTTAATATAATGGATTTAAAAAGCGTATTCAGTAATGTTCATGTTTCACAGTGCTCAGATATCCAGAAAGTTAGCACTTAACACGATGTGTTCCTATAATGTGCACGTCTTTCTTACGCACCAGTTTTATTTGTAGAACCAGGAGAACCAACACAATATCAACAGTCGAAACAAAATGGAAGACGCTACTTAAATAATTGATAAGCGTAGAACACAATAATCTTCTGTATAGAATGGGTTTCGGTAATGTAAGATAAGATAAGCTTTAAAAAAACTCATCAGATGAATGCCAGTTTCTTCTATATTTGGCTACTTCGTCACAGAGTTATTTACCGCCATGACAGTTTTAAAAAATCAACCAGAGAACGATTAAATCAGCTTTAATCTTTTGTAACCCTCGAACCGAACCTTCCCTGTTATCTGTCAATAATTAAAGAGGTTTAATTAAGTTGGTGTGACACATACAGGTGTACGGTCATGAATGGCTAATAACTGGCAACTGCTGTAAGGCCATAAAATCACAAACTGGCTACAATAGATTGTACGAGAAGTGATACAATGTACATTTGCACTCATACGTGAATCATACATTTACCTAAGGGTTTTGTTTGATGTGACGAGGAACAGGTTACTTTTGCGGAAAAGGCCGTCGAAATGTAGATTAGTACAGTGAGCATCTGAGCAACATCGTTCAGTTTTAGCAAACGGGGCACGGTTGTCGAATCGCAGTGTGCTCGACTAGCGTACCGATGGTCACTTGTTCCCTGAGTCCGCCCTACTCCGAATGGGTACCTAACATTAGTTAGGCGGCTCGGTAATGCGTGGAACCCTCATAGCCTGTGAACGCTGCATCACTTGTCAATCTGTCATGGTCTGTGGACGCAATTATCTTCTGCATAGAAAGAGCGTCTGTAAAATAAAGGATGAAGACGGCAACTGACCAGGCTGACCAAAAGTCTAGCTTTGGTGTTAACCGCGGGACTGAATGAAGGTGTGAACTGGGGCCGTAACACCAAGAGATCAGAGCCGGTTTTGTCACTCTTATCTAAGGGTTGTTCCAGTTGACTTTTGGACTATGGAAATTTGGTGGCGGAGACTGACGGGTATTAGAGAGGACGCACTGATGAGACACACACGGAGATAGACAGATACGACACACTAGAAGAGGGACTCAGTTAGGGACGGAGATGAATAATTGTTCATTGAGTCTTGGAGTTGGTGTTGGAAAGCAAGAAAGTGACTAGAGTGAAATCAGTGATAATAGTCACAACAGCTCATATGTCACCATGTCGCAACCATGTAAGACTGGAAAATATCAATTAAAATATTCATAGATATTAATGTCATTTTGTATGTTGTTTTTTTAGTCCCATAACCTCTTTTTTTCGAGGTCGTAGGGGATTCTAATGTTTCCATTACTCTCGGGCTTAATAGACACCGGTGGCGCCCATCCCTCTCCAGGTCAGCGGAGGACTTTCTTAGCGTTAGTCATTTCTCAACATTTTTATAGGGCTTTTCGTAGGCTCGATCCCACGCCCCTATTAAAACTTCCGTAAATGTGGGCTTTTTTTTTTTTTAGTAGTAAAAAATTTTCACAGAGAAAACCAGCAAACGACAGGTAGAAAATAACCATCTTTAGTTTAAAACCACCCAGTAAAGATGGATAACTCCGATTGACAAGGGGAGCACAAACCTCTGTGGCAGGGTCCCTTGGCCAACATTGAAATTTCTCTTGCAAGTTTAAACTGCATTTTCCACTGAAAATTTCACATGGATCTGTTCTGAAAAGTCTTTCTGATTAATTCACTTACCTGTTTGTCATAAACTAAATAAATAGATTTAAAAAAAAACCTCAGTATTTAACTAGTTTGATTGCCCAAAACCAGTGTTTTATATTTCCTCTTGCCGGTGCGGATATGATCTTTGATGTCGTCACGTGACAGTTTAACCCAACGTCTTCCTTGTTTTACTACCCGTGAAAATTCAGGCAAATGTCGTCCTGTTCAATAACCTGTAATGACCATTTAATGACCCCTGACATGTGGTAGTGTTTGATCCGCGCTAACAACTTTGTTATTACCACGCAACCGCATTTGGGATCAATCACGTGATGTTGCGTGATATTAATAAATCCGCTCTCTGTGTCTGCACACAATGTTAGTTTGTATTAGTTCAGCCAACGAGATTAACTCTTTGAATCTCTAATACGGAGGCAGGTAAACAATGTCGTTAGCGGATGAAGTTTAAACATTGTTTCGGGCCAGCAAATCGCATTCATTGGTTCTACGATTAAACTTGAGAGGCTGTTTAGTTGGGTTTTTTTTATACCCTTTATGATAAATCCGGTGCCCCGTACGGTATTACCAGTGCACTAGGAGTTAAGAATATCCTCTGTAGTGTAAGAGCAAGGGTTCGGGAGATTGGATATGTTCCCCATATCATAGAACCAGTGCCCCGTTCGGTTGGTAAAACCAGCGCCCTATATCAAAGCCAGTGCCCTTGCCCAGAAGGGCTGTTATGGTTTGCTATAAGTGGAAATTAAACAACACTGTATCTGTGTATCATATGACGGAATGAGAATAATTGAGTGTATAATTACGGGCTGCGAGTGGACTGCAGTGTAGAGACAGTTATAGACAGTGAATAGACTGTAGTGTAGAGACTGTTATGGACAGTGAGTAGACTGTAATGTAGAGACAGTTATTGACAGTGAGTAGACTGTAGTGTAGAGGCAGTTATGGACAGTGAGTAGACTGCAGACTGTAGTGTAGAGCCAGTTATAGAGAGAGAGTAGACTGTAGTGTACAGCCAGGTATAGAGAGAGAGTGGACTCTAGTGTACAGCCAGGCATAGAGAGAGAGTGGACTGTAGTGTAGAGCAAGGTATAGAGAGAGAGTGGACTCTAGTGTACAGCCAGGTATAGAGAGAGAGAAGACTGTAGTGTACAGCCAGGTATAGAGAGAGAGTGGACTAGTGTACAGCCAGGTATAGAGAGAGAGTGGACTCTAGTGTACAGCCAGGTATAGAGAGAGAGTAGACTGTAGTGTACAGCCAGTTATAGAGAGAGAGAGTGGACTCTAGTGTACAGCCAGGTATAGAGAGAGAGTAGACTGTAGTGTACAGCCAGGTATAGAGAGAGTAGACTGTATTGTAGAGCCAGGTATAGAGAGAGAGTGGACTCTAGTGTACAGCCAGGTATAGAGAGAGAGTGGACTCTAGTGTACAGCCAGGTATAGAGAGAGAGTAGACTGTAGTGTACAGCCAGGTATAGAGAGAGAGTGGACTGTAGTGTACAACCAGGTATAGAGAGAGTGAAGAAGAGGAAGAAAGTCTGATTGACCACGATTCTTTTATCGGGAGTTGAAACAAATTAAAAGACCGTCTTATGGGTCAAAGATTTAAATTATTTTTGTTAACTGGGGCTGATCAAATCCTTCTCTGTCGGGGAATTGGTGGTGTTGGGGTGTGGAGGAGGTGACGAACACGACGGATCAAGAAACTAAACACATTGGGTTAAATAGGTTTTGTGTGTGACAAAAAGTTTGGGTAAATAGACAGTATGAGTAAATAGAAAGGTGGGGTATAATAGTAGGACAGATAAACTGGGCCAAAAGTGTAAGACAGGCATAACTGTGAGGACATAGTAGGAGAGAAAGAACTGGGAGGACGTAGTAGGAGAGACAGAACTGGGAGGACATAGTAGGAGAGATAGAACTGGGAGGACATGGTAGGAGAGACAGAACTGGGAGGATATAGTAGGCAAGACAGAAATGGGAGGACATAGTAGGAGAGACAGAACTGGGAGGACATGGTAGGAGAGACAGAACTGGGAGGACATGTTAGGAGAGACAGAACTGTGAGGACATAGTAGGAGAGACAGAACTGGGAGGACATAGTAGGAGAGACAGAACTGAGAGGACATAGTAGGAGAGACAGAACTGGGAGGACATAGTAGGAGAGACAGAACTGAGAGGACATAGTAGGAGAGACAGAACTGAGAGGACATAGTAGGAGAGACAGAACTGGGACGACATAGAAGAGAGACAGAACTGGGAGGACTTTGTAGGCAAGACAAAACTGGGAGGACATTGTAGGCAAGACAAAACTGGGAGGACATAGTAGGAGAGACAGAACTGGGAGGACATTGTAGGCAAGACAAAACTGGGAGGACATATTAGGAGAGACAGAACTGGGAGGACATAGAAGAGAGACAGAACTGGGAGGACATGTTAGGAGAGACAGAACTGGGAGGACATAGTAGGTGGGACAGAACTGAGAGGACATAGTAGGAGAGACAGAACTGAGAGGACATAATAGGAGAGACAGAACTGGGAGGACATAGAAGAGAGACAGAACTGGGAGGACTTTGTAGGCAAGACAAAACTAGGAGGACATTGTAGGCAAGACAAAACTGGGAGGACATAGTAGGAGAGACAGAACTGGGAGGACATTGTAGGCAAGACAAAACTGGGAGGACATTGTAGCAAGACAAATCTGGGAGGACATGTCAGGAGAGACAGAACTGGGAGGACATAGTAGGACAGACAGAACAGTTATCAGTAAGATCGTAATTGTTTCTTTGATGTGATGATTGCGCGCCACACTGTGTTCCTTGTGGTCAAAGAATCCACCTTAAAGTACATTCCGAGTTTGGACTTTTAATGGCCAGATTTAATGATATCACCAACGCCCCCACCCCCACACCCACTACGACCAACTTTGTACATTTTATTTTCTCAGACTCCTTTTAGCAACAGAAGCTGTTGCTATGCAAGGGAGAGAACCATTGTTGTGGCCAGCTCATCTCGCCATTAAACAAAGCTTAGTGTTGGCCACTTAGAGCTCAATCAATCAATTTATTCACCAATCATTCAATTCAGTCGTGAATCACTCAATTGAGAACTAATCCATAACATTCAGCAGTCAATCATTAAATGAGAATTCAATCAATGCATCCCGCATGTTTGATTATTTCATTGGGAATTTGTTAACATACATTATCATAGATAGGTGATTTAAGGAAATAAATTAATTTACAGCCATTTAACAAAAAGCCTGTTAATGCAAAGAAATTAAATTGAAAGACCTTAAAATGAAAGACATTTAATGGAAAGACCTATCATGCTAAAAATATTGAAAAGACCTCTAGTTGAAGAGACCTTTCATGAGAGTACTTTTCATAAACTAACATTTTATAGAGAGACTCAACTCATCAACAAAAACAGATGCTCATTGAATGACGCACAAGTGATAAAGAACGAACAAAGAGCACGGTTTATCGATGGACCAAACATTTACAATTAATTGGCGGACAGTTCATACACAGAAGGGTCAGATATAACGACGTTGAAAACTCGTCAATTTACAAGAGTGACCCCAATGACGTGATCGTGCCGCGTTGATGATGCGCCTGAAAAACGTAAAGCAAACACGCCCAGTCCCCAGAGACATCGCGCCTTTACAGATCCCCCGACTACAGAGGCGAAATCGATATGAAAAATTCTTTGAAGTTTTGATTTAATTTTGGGTACCATTTAAGTCTCTTTGTATAGCAGCAACCGCTTTGTGATTGCCACTGTCTATAAATCTGAGGGGCCCCGGGAAGATTTGGTTTAAGAGTATTTTTAAGAAGACGTTATGATCTTAGCGATAAGAATCGGAGCTCAAAACATCTCCGTTTCCACGTACATTCACATATCAAAGATTAGTTCATCGATGGTCAAGTTGTGGACATTCTGACAGTAGAGACGGTGATCAGGGTACAATTGGATGTTTATTAACAGATAGAAATCTGAATGGGGTGTGACAAAAAATTCTTTGTTTATGTTGTTACTTTAGAAAATATCTACTTCACATTTTAATGATCTTATTCTACACCATAGTGGTGGAATGGCAAGCGCGCTCGACTAGCGTTCCGATGGTCACGAGTTCGAATCCATGGGAAGCCAAGGACTTGTTCCCGGGGTCTATAGGGCGTCCCCGAGTTCCACCCAGCTCCAAAAAGCGGCGGGGTAATGCGTGTCACCCTTAGCCGTGACATGTGAACGCTGCATCACTTGCCAAAAAAAAACAACAACTGCTGCCTTGCAGATGGTCTTTGCTGACCAAAGGCTATGGAAGCAAATCCAGAAAATACAGCAGACCACACTCGAAAACCACAGGCCTATTGGTGCAAAACTCAATATTCAATATTGGTTTGCCTACTTCCTCCGTTTGTTTACATACTTCCTCCTAGTGCTAATTCTTGTACACACTTTACCCTATTTGCTTAGACATGTTCCCCTCTATTATTTTAGATACCTTCCCCAGTTGGTGTACATAATTAAACTTTTCGCGTACATACTTACCAACCTGTTTATGCAGGGCCGGCCCTAGAGTTTGCGGGGCCCAAGGCAGAAAAAGATGAGCGGAGCCCCGGGCCCTCCATATATAACGTCACGATTTTTCCACTCCTCCAACCTTCGTCATATGTCGTAACAAAAATTTAGACAACCCCCACCCCCCACGCCAACAACAAGAAGTCACAAAGCTAGCTTTGCCCCCTTCCCCCTTATTTTCTATTTGAAATGAGAATTTTTTAAGTCCCTTTTTTCATTTAAGTATGAGTTTAGTCAGGCCTGGATAAACCATTAGGCAAACAAGGCACGTGCCATGAGCACCACAATGTGTATATTATCCGGGTAGCCACCCGTAATAAGGGGCGCGGTGGTCTAAGTGTTAGCACATTGGACTGTCGAATCGAGGAAAGAACGAAAGAACGGGGCATTGAGCTAACCATGCTCTTTAGTGGTCAATGAAACTTGTGAACACTACTTCACTTGCCACATAGGCCGTCATTGTATGAAAAGGGGTTATTTATTTTTATTTTTATCCGCACATATTCGACATGACACGTCCCAAAAACTCCATGAAGTTATTGTAGAAGTAAAAGATTTAAAAGCTTCCGGTTATTTGAGCTTTTCAGTAGACTCAGCACCCGATATTTCACATACAGTTACGCGTTGCTCTTCGTTATGTGGTAGATGGAGAGTCCATTTAGCGCTTTACAAAAAAAAAAAACTTCCTTGGAGCTGCTAAGCAAGTGATGCAGTATTTACGTTATGTTAATTTTTCGAAATTCTACGATGACATGTTGAAATTTTCTAGTGGAAATTGTGTTTGCTATATAGAGTAAATTACCACTAGAGAAACGCTATGTCGTACGAAACACTATTTCATTAAGCGTTCTCTGTATGATTATTTGCTTGTCTAACACAAAAACGAACATGCATAAGTCGAAATAGTCCATTTTTCAATATAATTTCATCGTTTCGTTTTCCGGGAAATATTATTTTGTGAGTAAATTTGTGTCAACATCTTGACACTTGCGCCTTGTATGCTGTCAACTTCCCTAGGAAGAACAATGGTGATATCCGGGTTAAGACTACTTTTCCTGTTTGATTTGGAAAACTCTCTTTTTGGGATTGCATAATCACTTACTAATAGGTCAGTAACCACTCTGTTAAACTTTGCAATGTTTTTTAATGGTGATGTTCTTTTTAAAGTGGTCTTTACGACGAAGTAAGCTTAAAGTTAGTTTTTACTTCGTACGAAACGCTTTTATTTCTGCAGAAAAAAAATAGATATGGGACTAATTCTTGGCCTCTAGAGTTATTTGAAAATAGTAATGTTTGTTTTGAGGGCATGTTAACGTTGAAGTATATTTGTTTTATTGTAGACTATTACTTCAGGGCAAACACTTTTTCATATAGGAAAATTGAGGTAAATATCTAAGTCTAGTCTATATCTAGACTCCTAAGTTTTTATTAGGATGAAAATTAAATAGAATATAATTATATTTCAGATTTAAAGCAATGTCTAGCCTAAGAACAAAACAGAGCCCAGATGTAATCAATGCGGCATTGGCTAGTATTAGGGAAAAGCGGCTCTCTATTAGTAAGGCTTCTAAGGACTTTGGCATTCCACTTGCTACTCTTTAATAATAATAATAATAATAATAAAATGATAATTTATATAGCGCTGTATCCCAGCAAGGAGCCAGGCTCACAGCGCTTTACATGGAAACAACAATACATATAGAAATAAAAAGAAACATTCATAGCATATTAACTACATAAATGACAGGCAAGCGGCTGTAGGAGAGGTACGGACACAAGTCGCCGGGTGACGGTGAACACTAGGAGTACCCGAGCTTTAGGGTTGCCGTGTTGGCCGGCTGGACTGTACGGCGGGCCTATGTTGTAACTAAGAGACATGGAGATTTGTTAGCGGGAGAGTTGTACATAGGTGACATGTGGGGACTCATGTAAATAAAATTTGCTGTAAAAAGGGACTTGAGTTCAATTACTGTACAACAGTTGTTGGTGTGTGAGCCTTGGACCAGAACCCTAGACAACGAAACCTGACAATCTCCAGTGTTATTTGTTAGACTCCTTTAATTAAAAAATGATTATTTGGTGAATCTGGTTATGTGTTTCCTATGACGTCAAAGTGTTTCCTTTGAAAAAAAAATACGCAAAAAAGTGTTTCTCAGGCGGTAGCTTGCTGGGTCAGGAAATATTGCTTTTACACTCTAACCTCGCGTAGTATTACAAAAATGCTTTCACATTACAGTAGTCTTGTGGTCATACTACTTGTAGGTGCTTTCATTTTTACTCCATGTCGAGCGGTTTAGAAACTAAGCCTTGAAAGCAAGAAGTCGTGCTAATTTTAGCGTAAAGCGTTTGCAAAGTGGTAATTTACTCTACATGGCCTGTGCTACCTATTCACTGTATCTGGTATACAGAAGTGTCGTTGTCTTGTTTAGAGGCAGTAAACTTCTTCCATACTGTTGAACTTATCTATACTTTTTTCTAAGCATCAACCAACAGATGGAAGATTATGAAAGGATGCCGTGGGAATGAGTCGCGGGTAAAGATTACAGAAGTGTTTACTAGAAGACCAGTCACAGATGGGGCAACCAGAAGAGAAGCAGAAAACATTTGCTAAGAAGATGAACGAAATAGAATCTGCTCACATGCCTTTCTTTTGGGAAGAAGTGTTACAACGTTTTCACAGGGTCATTCCAGCTTTACAATGAGCACGTGAACTTGATAACGTGTGCTGATTTGTATTTTTGACTGTTTTTTAACACCAAGTGTGGATAGTAAACCATCTTTGACTCGTAATCGTAAACGGAAGACAGTGGTCATTGAAGGCGATACCTCTAAGGTATCCCTAAATGCCAGATGCAAATGTCGTGTATACGCTTTCTACGCCATTATTGATAAACTTGACACAGAGATGAGGAGACGAGGACAAGTATAAAACGATAAAGCAGTTCTTGTTAGGTCGATGCACCACAAATTTTTTTGCATATATTTGAGACTGACTTATTGCGCAACATTTACTTTGATGATGTACTCAAAGTCTTTGCCAGATATAAATCTTGAAAAAATAATTATAAAATGTAAATGTATCCTCTCTCTGACTTTCTCATCTATCAAAAGAAGCTACAGTACTTTGTCTATTATAAATATATAATTCATTAACTATTAATTTTAATACAGAAATACCTCACAGTAGGTTTTATATGAAGGATAGTACTACATAGAGTAAATTACCACTTTGCAAACGCTTTACGCTAAAATTAGCACGACTTCTTGCTTTCAAGGCTTAGTTTCTAAACCGCTCGACATGGAGTAAAAATGAAAGCACCTACAAGTAGTATGACCACAAGACTACTATAATGTGAAAGCATTTTTGTAATACTACGCGAGGTTAGAGTGTAAAAGCAATATTAGCTGACCCAGCAAGCTACCGCCTGAGAAACACTTTTTTGCGTTTTTTTTTTTCAAAGGAAACACTTTGACCTCATAGGAAACACATAACCAAAATCACCAAATAATCATTTTTAAGTAAAGGGAGTCTAACAAATAACACTGGAGATTGTCAGGTTTCGTTGTCTAGGGTTCTGGTCCAAGGCTCACACACCAACAACTGTTGTACAGTAATTGAACTCAAGTCCCTTTTTACAGTTTACAGCAATCTTTATTTACATGAGTCCCCACATGTCACCTATGTACAACTCTCTTAACCGCTACCAAATCTCCGTGTCTCTTAGTTACAACATAGGCCCGCCGTACAGTCCAGCCGGCCAACACGGCAACCCTAAAGCTCGGGTACTCCTCGTGTTCACCGTCACCCGGCGACTTGTGTCCGTACCTCTCCTACAGCCGAGACACACCCGAGTTTTATACCCGTGGGCCTGGACAGACCTTGCATGGACTGCTCCACGCACCCCACGTGAATCTCGTTCACAAACATCACAACATGAGCTTGTGACCGGGCAAAATACAACTTTCACAAACAGTGATTCTCATACCCCTGACAGAGATGTCAATAATAATGCAAAAACTTTTATTAAAGAAATTAGAGCCCAAATAACTTAGTTCTGTATGATATGTACATTTAAATAAAGGCACACAGAACCAAAGAACAACATAGTAGACTGACAATATCAGTATAAGCTTTTTTTTTATAAAATAAACTTTAGGTAGATAAAATACGTTTAGAAAAAAAATAACATAACATAAAATATAACATAGTCTACAGTCACTGGTCAGGGCAGCAAACAGTGCAAACAAAAGTGTCCTGTTTTAAGGATGCACAATTTTTCGTGCACTGTGCATGCCACCAGCCTTCACACACATCACATTGGACCCAAACCTCTGCCCCTCCCCCTTTTTTGCACCCTTTACATATTCCTGCCAACAAGTGATCCTCTTCTATATTAAAAATATTGTCTACAGCGATGTCAAGTTCTACTTTTTTAATTAACTGTGCGTTCAGATAGATCTATTACTGGATACTTCTTTACTTTCTTGGACTCCACTATTTTCCTTTTTTATCTTCTCTTCTTCTCTGTTTCGTCTTGGTTGGAGCATTTACTGTTTTCTTCTTGTTTTTATTCCTTGTAACAAAAGCTGGCAGCTTTAAAATGTCATCTACTGTCAAGTTAGCTTTGACTGTACAGTTTTGGGGTTCTTCTACTGCTACACTGCACGTTTCTATTAGCCCCACAGCTAAGGCTTGAAACTTAATAAATTTCTCTTCTTCCTCTTTGCTAATTTGACCTCCTCTTTAGGCGTGAGTAGGGTCTTTGCATAGGCTATGACAGGCCGCTTGCCTGTCAATTTGTGGTAAAGAGTAGCAAGTGGAATGCCAAAGTCCTTAGAAGCCTTTCTAATAGAGAGCCGCTTTTCCCTAATACTAGCCAATGCCGCATTGATTACATCTGGGCTCTGTTTTGTTCTTAGGCTAGACATTGCTTTAAATCTGAAATATAATTATATTCTATTTAATTTTCATCCTAATAAAAACTTAGGAGTCTAGATATAGACTAGACTTAGATATTTACCTTAATTTTCCTATATGAAAAAGTGTTTGCCCTGAAGTAATATTCTACAATAAAACAAATATACTTCAACGTTAACATGCCCTCAAAACAAACATTACTATTTTCAAATAACTCTAGAGGCCAAGAATTAGTCCCATATCTAATTTTNCGTCTTTTTTCTTCCCTTTCTTGCTCTCTTTTCCTTTTTGTAGCCTCTTTTTGTGCGTCCTTTCTCTTTTTGCTTTCTTCCCTCTCGATCTTTCTTTTCAGTTTATTTTTTTCTATTTCTTCTTTGTCTGCGATTTTCTTTTTCAATGCTTCTCTAAACTTTTCTCCACTGACCAAGTTTGGCATGGTTGGAGCATTTACTGTTTTCTTCTTGTTTTTTATTCCTTGTAACAAAAGCTGGCAGCTTTAAAATGTCATCTACTGTCAAGATAGCTTTGACTGTGCAGTTTTGGGGTTCTTCTACTGCTACACTGCACGTTTCTATTTCTATTAGCCCCACAGCTAAGGCTTGAAACTTAATAAATTTCTCTTCTTCCTCTTTGCTAATTTGACCTCCTCTTCAGGCGTGAGTAGGGTCTTTGCATAGGTTATGACAGGCCGCTTGCCTGTCAATTTGTGGTAAAGAGTAGCAAGTGGAATGCCAAAGTCCTTAGAAGCCTTTCTAATAGAGAGCCGCTTTTCCCTAATACTAGCCAATGCCGCATTGATTACATCTGGGCTCTGTTTTGTTCTTAGGCTAGACATTGCTTTAAATCTGAAATATAATTATATTCTATTTAATTTTCATCCTAATAAAAAGCTTAGGAGTCTAGATATAGACTAGACTTAGATATTTACCTTAATTTTCCTACATGAAAAAGTGTTTGCCCCGAAGTAATATTATACAATAAAACAAATATACTTCAACGTTGACATGCCCTCAAAACAAACATTACTATTTTCAAATAACTCTAGAGGCCAAGAGTTAGTCCCATATCTATTTTGTTTTTCTGCAGAAATAAAAGCGTTTCGTACGAAATAAAAACCAACGTTAAGCTTACTTCGTCGTAAACACCACTTTAAAAAGAACATTACTATTAAAAAGCATTGCAAAGTTTAACAGAGTGGTTACTGACCTATTGGTGAGTGATTATGCAATCCCAAAAAGAGAGTTTTCCAAATCAAACAGGAAAAGTAGTCTTAACCCGGATATCACCATCGTTCTTCCTAGGAAAGTTGACAGCATACAAGGCGCAAGGTTCAAGATGTTGACACAAATTTACTCACAAAATAGTATTTCCCGGAAAACGAAACGATGAAATTATATTGAAAAATGGACTATTTCGACTTATGCATGTTGGTTTTTGTGTTAGACAAGCAAATAAACATACAGAGAACGCTTAATGAAATAGTGTTTCGTACGACATAGCGTTTCTCTAGTGGTAATTTACTCTACATATGTGTTGACAACTGTATTTCTTGTGTTATTTTTGCGTGTGCATACTATTGAACACAACAGCGGTCACTGGAGGATCGGGGGCCCGGAGCAGATGGGGGCAACAAAGACGGCTAAACCCAGGCTTAAATGGAAAAGACGTAAACAAGGTAAGGGTTCGCCTGCCGTTACGTCCAGTCAGGCTAACCCTTACCTTGTTTACGTCTTTTCCATTTAGTTTTTTATAAGCCTGATTGCAGTCCTACCCCTAATTTTGTAAACCCAGCCTTGTATTTATTGTAATGTTGCACTCTAATATTATAACACGCGTGAAGCCATGTAAAACGTCGTTGAAAAAATAGAACGCAATCAAATATTTAAGTGGAGAATTTATATAAAGTTGCGCGTTTTGATGTGACGTCACAGACCTTAAACTCCCCTCATCACACATCGTCACTACTGTAAGACCTCCCTCCCTCAAATAGGCGCTCAAGTAGAGATCAGTTTGTATTCTTCGAATGTGCTTCTCCAAAAAATGGATAAATTTTTGCAAGCAATTCAACGAGCCCCAAAAAGTTTTCATTGTAAGCCTGATGTCATTTATAGACTGAACTTCGAAAGGTCATGTTGTGCTCAGCAAGTAAATAAATGACCATGAGACGTTGAAATACATTATACTTAAGAGCCTTTTCACCGTTTATTAGTGTAGCCGTGTGGTGGCTAAGTAAATCAGGTTTTATAATGTGGGACTAAAGCAGTGCTTTTATAGTTAAACAGCTTTTATTGTAACACTCAAGTAAACATCCTATGGCACACTCAACCGTCTCTCTCTCTCTCTCCCTTCCTTTTCATACCAGTGCATCTCGGTGCGATGCACGTGGTGCGGCGCGGTGTGGGTGTGCACACTACTACATTCACCCCCGGCCATTGAATCCCAGTGCCCTCGCTGGCGTAAACTATAACTAAAATTTATAATAGTTAAAATAATAAATGTTATACATTTGTCACTGCATTATTTGATAAGAGTAGTACCTAGAGACAAAACTAATATGTGTATAAAATCATAGGTAGAGGGCACTAAATTATATGTTTTGACATGTATATGTATCTAACATAGTTTTAAAGAACATCAATGTAAAAACTGAAGACAAATCGAAAAGTCAATGTTAAGATACCGTTATGGTATCATGTCATTGTTTAAAGACTGCAGCATACGGGATCTTCGTGGCTTGGCTTGAGGAGGCTGCCTTATCCCGACTGTGACCTGTCCACCTGTTGCGTGGTCAGTGTCATAGCCAAGATCTTCTGGTGGCACCGTCCCCTCTGTTTTGTTGTCTATCTGATGAATGATCGTGTGCTTGGGCGCGTGGTCATGGTGAGTTGTGGTCACACCCGTTTGACCTTTGGGTACGTGCCCCAAGTCCTCTATATATTGATCCCGTTTGGCCGTGACAGGCTCTTTCAACACAGTGCTAGCTGGTGTAGAGTTGTTATGTTTCTTTGCCGTCAAGGGATCCTTTGTAGGCCGGTATCGATGTCTCGGAGGTCGGATAGGGCCTGTGTGAGAATCTCTGTAGCTTTCTCTGACGTTGACAGCTGATGGCGCAGGCACATGCTTGGCCTTACAGCCCTCCCCTGTAGGGAATCGTCGCTGAAAGCCATCAACCCGATGGGTTGACTTGTTGTGTAGCGGGATCTCTTGAATTTGAGATCCACTGTTAAAATCCCGACGAGTCAGGGGGTTACGGCGCTTGATCGGCCGTTCTCTGAACTCGCCGCGGCCGACAGTAGCACTGGGCGTGTACTCACTGGACCTAGGTGTATGAGAGGACCTGTGGCTGTTCACACGATGTTGCTTCCGTGTGGTGTGCTGCCAGTCAGGTGTGTTGTACCTGGTCGCCAAGTCCCTATCGTATTTACGCTGGGAACACGGGGACGCTGTCACGGAGCGTGTTGTTACACTGACGCTTGTCATACGTTGGACTGGCATGACCCGTGCAGCTCCTGTGGCTGACTTGGTCTTAACTTCCTGGTATCCAGGTAGACATGGACTTTTCCGGAATGGAGGTGAACCATTGTGGTGAGCGACGTACCTCCTCTTGGCACGACAGTCAACCTCAACGTGTCCTTTTCTATTACACCAAAGACATACCTCTTTTCGGCGACGGGATTTCCGCTGACTTGACGTGGCATGTCTGTGTGATGGTGGAGAATCAGGTAGCCTGGGATCAGAATCATCTCTGGCTTGTAGCGTAGATTGCTGGTACCTTCCCCATAGTGCTGCAACTTGCTGATCTATGTAGGTCATTAGTTGTGTTGTCAGCTGGATGGGGTCTGGAGGCGGAGATGCTATGAGCTGTGCTGTAGTGGCAACATCGGAGGAGTCCTCTCTCCCGCAACGTTGGGCCTCCTTTAGGATGTCGTCGAACGAGCTTCCAGCGTGTAATCTGGCGTATGCCCTTACATCACGACGTAGGTCGGTCGGCAGAAGACCTTGAATGAAGGTATCTCGGAGCATGTCGTCCGCCAAAATACCTTGTCGTGCAGAGTTCGCCAGTTCGAACAGACGTTTTAACGCCGCCGAGTAGTCATCAACTTTCTCGTCAAGGGCTTGTTGACGTCGGTAGAACGCTGCTGTGAGGGTGCTTGCATCTCTCTGCTCACCCCATTTCTCCACTATGATTTGCAGCAGTTTATCGGGGGTGTTGATGTCTGACGGTGCCTGATCTAGGATGTCCTGTCGGGCACGCCCCTCCAGGGCACCTAGGATCCAGGTGACAGCTGAGGCTGGAGGCACAGGCTGTAACTGTAGTAGCAGACGTACCTCTTTAACGAACTGCTCCGCTCCGCCGTCACCCGTGAACTTTTGTAGCTTGGGTAGTCTTGTAAACTGTAACTGCTCTACTTGTTCCATGGCGTAAGAATTTCAAACACTTCACTATTTAGCACAAACTATCCTCACTGTACCCTGCTCGCAGCGCCAAAACTGTAGCCATGTGGTGGCTAAGTAAATCAGGTTTTATAATGTGGGACTAAAGCAGTGCTTTTATAGTTAAACAGCTTTATTGTAACACTCAAGTAAACATCCTATGGCACACTCAACCGTCTCTCTCTCTCTCCCTTCCTTTTCATACCAGTGCATCTCGGTGCGATGCACGTGGTGCGGCGCGGTGTGGGTGTGCACACTACTACATTAGTTTTTAACTTTTCTAGTCAGTTGTGTATCTTGCCATTAGACTGTTTTCCAGCTAAAAAACATTTCAAGGTAGCTGTCGTATGTTCCTTTTTATTTCTCATGATCCTACAGTTTCACACTGTCTTTTTTTTATGGCACGAATCCCGCCGAATCCCCAATCAGACAAAAGTGTTGCCAAAAGGTTTGCTTCAGATACAATATATCTGTTATTGCATTGAAATGGTCCTTAAAGAGCAACTTAAAGCCGAAAATGGCTTTTAAAAAATTAAAATGTGTTCCTGAATTCATAAATGCTTTAGGGGGAAAAAAATTAATTAGGATTTAGGGTGATAATAATATTTTATTATTATATTATTACTCTATTTCAAAAATTATTTTAATTTCAAAGAATAAATTTTAAAGTTTTCTCGATAATATTGATTTTAAAAAAAGTATTGCTATATGAAGTAAACCTGAAAGAAGCAATAAAAAAATATTTCGTCAAAGTGTGGAGCCCTGAAAAGCGCGGGGCCCAAGGCTGTTGCCTCGTTCTCCTTGCCCTATGGCCAGCCCTGTGTTTATGTACTGTCCCCGAATGGTATTAGGTAATGGTTCGTTCTCATATTGGGATACAAGCAGAAATGAATGTTATTCCATTTCAAGGACGCCAACCAGACGGCGTTTGCGCGTAGTTACTTGTGAGTTATCGGCCATGTAATAGAAACGTCTTCCCAGATGAGGAAATTCCAATCCATCTACTCCCCCCCCCCCCNTCCAATCCATCTACCCCCCCCCCCCCCACACACACAGTGACTATGTGGTAACAGGAGCCAAATGAAATCTTGGGGCTTCATTTCGATTGAAAGTTTTACAATTAAAAGTAGCAATCCATTGAGCTGTCCGGACTGTGAGCGGGAGACTTAACTGTGTTACCCAGACCAGACCAGAGACAAGTGCTGGTGACCTGGCAGTGATGGCAGAACGTGCGTGGGAGAGAGTGGTGCTGGAAGCACTTAGTCCATTTATATTATATCATCTTACATTCAATTGCAGATGTGTGTGGTGAAAATCTATTTTAGTCGGTAAATAGTTCAAGGAGATGTCTTTTAAATCATTTATTTTAAACTGTAAGATATGATTGTAATCAAATATTCAAAGACCCAAATCGGGAATTTTACGAAAGTCTGTGTTGGTCTTGTTGAAGTGAAAAGCCGTTATTTTTCATTTGTTTATGATACTATTAACATAGAATCTTTCAATTTTCTTGAACATGTACTAACTGAAAGGTCTGAAGTCAAAACTGCATTTCGACATTATGTCAAATAAATTAAATACTACACTGAGTTACCCATCAAGTGAGTATCATCAAGTAAGGGATTTTATATAGTCACGTAAAGAGAGCTTTAAGGTCACCTGACGAATGTTTTATGGTCAGTTAACGATTGATTTATGGTCAAGTAATGAATGTTATATTTTAATGTAACGAATGTTGTATTGTCAAGTAACGAATGTTGTATTGTCAAGTAACGAATGTTGTATTGTCAAGTAACGAATGTTGTATTGTCAAGTAACGAATGTTATATTGTCAAGTAACGAATGTCGTATTGTCAAGTAACGCATGTTGTATTGTCAAGTAACGCATGTTGTATTGTCAAGTAACGAATGTTGTATTGTCAAGTAACGCATGTTGTATTGTCAAGTAACGCATGTTGTATTGTCAAGTAACGCATGTTGTATTGTCAAGTAACGAATGTTGTATTGTCAAGTAACGAATGTTATATGTCACCTAAAACAATGAAAACACGATGAATTGGTCACAGTTGATCATGACAAAAATAATTCACTGGTACGAGCTTTAACAACAATCTATGAAATGTCCTTGATGAAAAAAGGCGACACCAACAGCTTAATGAAAAAAGAAAAACTAACAAGATAACAAAAATCTATTTTTAAGTGATATCAACTTAAATTTTCTATGCATTTTTTTTTACAAACTCCCTACATCCTCATTGCCGCAGGCTGCACCTAAGAATAGTCAGGAAACGGTTGTTGTTGACAAGACTCCCCCTCCCCCCATCTTCCTTTCTATGTCGACATTTGAGCACTGGTCGGTAATTGGTCTTGTAACTGGCAACCAGGCCTATGCTGGGCCAAGGGGGGGGGGGGGCATCAATTTAATGCACGATATTTCCATTTCTTCAAGCTTTTAGTTTACAACCCAATGACGTCATCTCCCTTGCGTTGAGGGTCGAGTTTTGGATTAAATGCCCTTTGCTGAGGAAGTATTGGTTTAATGTGGGCAACTCTACCCCATCTGGTGTATGAAATCTTATTTCTTATGACGTAAGACGTTCCGATTTAGATCAAGTAAATGTTCTACGCCAAAAAGTAGAAAAGTAGTTGAATCTCAGGACGTTGAGGAAATATGTCAGATAATAAACTATATCCAATCCCGTCTCAGAACAAGACAAAATAAAAAATTTATATGACTTTATTTCGTCCCATCTCAAAACTGATGAAAAGTGTCAGATACAAAGACAATATCTACGTTAATCTCTGAACATTTACGGAATACGTCGGATACTTGGGTGGGATCCAGGCCAGGTAACTCATGGTGTCATCACTCATTATCACCCACCCACCTTCACCAATTTCAAAAAAGGTAAGAAAATAGTAGATGTCGGTGTCTTCTTCTTTGACTACAAAGTACATATGATAAAGCGGACATGAAAAATATTCACTTTGATCATTAGCTGAAGGCCAAAGAGCAGAAATATTAAACAGTGAAATTTAAGCTATTATCACATCAAATTTAGCCCGTGAACGGTTTTTGTCTGATCTCTAAAAAGTTGAAGGGAAAAAAAAGTAAATTTCTCCATCAATATCAATAAATACCATTTGAATTTCAACATATAGTAGATTCACATGTATGTGAACACTTTCACCATCTCATATATAGTACATTCACATGTATGTGAACACTTTGACTATCTCATTGTAAATCGTAGGATTTCTTGATAGTCCTTATGTTTGATCAACTCTGTTTACCGAAAGCAACGGACCGTAATAAATCGTTGCCACAAATTCATCACACTTTGATTTCTCTATTTGCTTAGCATCAACATGATCTTCATTCAAGCCTGTTATGGCAAAAATTCCACGAACATTTCATGAAGTCTTTTTAACGAATCTCGCTGATGAAAAAGTTCCGAAAAATTCTGAAAAAAAATCAGCATTTAAGAAATTTGGAAATATACCAGATGTATAACAAGAAACTACTTCTATATCTACATTTAGGAAATTGCCCAGATTTAAATACGACTTCTACTTCCTTTAATAAAAATGTCTCGCTAAGATACATCTCCGCGGCACAACAATATCCCAGGACCTTATTGATAGTATAACACCTTCTAACTAATGGTGGCTCAGTCGTATTGATAGTATAACACCTTCTAACTAATGGTGGCTCAGTCGTATTGATAGTATAACACCTTCTAACTAATGGTGGCTTAGTCTTATTGATAGTATAACACCTTCTAACTAATGGTGGCTCAGTCTTATTGATAGTGTGTTTGTGTCTCATAGAAATAATCTGTAGATCTCATTTCTGCTACTTCTGTTTCTCAATGGAATCTCTGTATGTCATTGGTTGTAAGACTGTGTGTTAAAATGGGATTTTTAAAAAGTCATTTATGATATCTCTGTCTTCTATTAATATAACCTATATATCTCATTACAGGTTTCTCTGTATGTTATTAATGGAATCTAAATATTTCAATAATTTTATCTGTATGGTATTATTCGTTCACAGGGTTTGTCACATTATCACACAGTCACGTGTTTACCGAGTTCAACTTCCAAACTCAGAACAAACATTTATCAAAATATGTGGGAAATGCATATTTTCTATGACTTTCATAACGTGGTGATCTATTTAGAAAAATACCACAGCAGACATCAGGGCCGGACTAACACTCAGTATTTCCGGGCAAATGCACGGAGTAAAAAAACAACCAGTAATAACAAAGTTTTTGATGATACAACTTTTATGTACTGAGAGAAAACTAAAAGTGTTGATAACGTTCAATGTAATACGCACCACGCGACAAACATTTATAGACTGAACTTGACTGAACTCCCCTTGTTGTAAAACATGGGGATGTGGTCATCGATGGCAGGAGTGAACTCCAGTGACACGTGGAGCAGAACGCTACATAGAGATCTTAAGATATAAAATAAAAATGCATTAATTTAATTACGGTACGTTCGATCGAACTGAAATTTCGATACAATACATTCTTAGGCTGTACAAGTATATGTACAAAATGTCAGCTCGATAGCATCACGAAAAAAAAAAAGGTCATTTGTGACTTATGTTTTTCCGCCCGACCAAGAGAACACGACAAAAAAGACGGCGAAGTTAATACACAGGATTTTAAATAACTGAGGGGCGTAAAATTCATTTTATGGAAATGAGGATTAGCGATCACAAAATTTAATTTAAAAAAAATCAAGTCCCAAAGATAAGGCCATGAATCAATTTTTAAAAAAATGAGTGTATTAAATTATCATTTTAAATAATAGACGATTCATAACTACATTTTAGATTATATGGGCATGTTAGCGAACCCCCCCCCCTGGCCGTCGTATTATCCTCCCACTGCTGGTACCACTTTTCCCTAAAGTGGTTCAATAGCCAGGTCTTTGCCCCGAGGTAAGTGACAGGGACATCAGGTTGGGGTTGGGCCGCTCCTGCTTTTGCCAGGGAGTCTGCCTTTTCATTGCCTTAAACATTCACTTGGCTTGCGATCCACTGCACTGTTACCTTACCTAATTTCGAACTAAAAGTTCCTTATGTGGACAAACTCATGTTATTTTTTTAATGAAGCATTTTAGTAAAATCTAATTAAAGTGTTAATTACTGTGTTAATGTTTTATGTCAAATTTATCTTCTTTTGGGTGTTTGCTAAAAATATAAAAAAGCCACACACCATTTTAGAATACTTGAATTATAATTACATAGGGGCGCGATTTTTCACTTTTGCACGGATTTGTTCGAAGGCTATGGCCGGCCCTGGCCGACATACCCACGCCCGCACTATGCTGATACTTTTGACCAGAATCCTTGTAATCGGATTGACTCTCGTCTGTTGTCTCTATTGCCTGGCAACTCAGCCACAATGGCGGCTAACGATGCCCCGGTCCCGAACATAAGGCCACTCGACAACTGACCAATGTGTTTAAAGTAGTCTGACTCGCCATCCTTGTGGTACATTATAGAGACCTGTGGTGATCAATCATTGCAGTTGATCATAAAGATCTTTTGGTAGTTGTGATTGCAGCATATGATAAAGACCTTATGGGGGAAAAATTGCAGTAGACTATAGAGACATTTGGGGATCAATCTTTTACAATAGATCATACAGACCTATAGGGATCCGTCATTGTTGAAGATCATAACGACCTGTCGGGAGCTATCATTGCAGTAGATTATTGAGATCTGTTGAGAGCCATCGTAATGAAATGTTTTAAGTGCTTCGATGAGGTGAAAGGTAGTCAAACATAGAGGTGCAGACCACGGAGCCTAATACTGAGTTAATCTGACACAATATTGGCCTGTTACGTTTGAGTTAGTCAACTGTTACAGATTTATTGAGATATCGATGTAAACTTGCCCCAATATATGGAATATCTCGTTTTCTTAAATTACATGTATCATATGCAGCACCCCACCCCCGCCCAGTAACCCAGACATGCACTAGCTAAACGTAAAAATATATATTGAGCTAGCGAAGATTCGGTGTAGCGTCTAGCCCAAAATCCCTTCTGTCTTCCACATACAAATATTTTTATAGCATGTCTTTTGTTAGGTTTCACATAAAATGTTCATTTCCATTTCAAATGAAGCCCTTTATACACCCAGAGATGACATCATACATGCATACACATGACTATCATCTCTCCATCACAGCTGATAGAGATTTGCACGAGCGTCAAACAGGCGCCATGATGTATTACGTTTTTTTTGACAGACGATAATGTTGATGTCACGTGGTATATCAACCAACTCTACGCACTTACTTATAAAACACATATCTTGGAACAATATGCTGATGTAATTATTTGTAAAATGCAGTATGTCTTCATTAAGAAATGAAAACTCTTTGGAAGTTTTGTTAATGTGTCCTGTTAAACGGACGCAGACGCCAAATACATTTAGAAAGACAAGTCGGGATATCAACCCCCATCTCTTTCAAAACTAAAATAATAATTTTTACTTCTAATAAGAAAAAAGTTCTACGTTACAAGCCAAGACGTTTGTAGGACAAATGAAACTAGGAACAAACAGAATGCATACTTCCATAAATAGAGACCTGATAATTATTTTAAAACTAGCAAAATACCCGCGTAATACCCATTCAAAGAAAGAATTCTTCATTTTTTATTGTAGATCATGATGGATATACTAAATATAATAACTTAACTGTCTTTTCTGTATGTCTTTCGTGGTCCTGCAGAGAAACATAGGTCTGTTTTTCATATAAGAAATAAAAATAAGTTTTGGCCCCGGCCCCCCGGAGAGTGATAATTAAAATACTTTTTTTTTCGCCCGTTACCATTTTCTGAAGTGTACTCAACAACTTTCGAAAGTTTCATGCTTCTACCTACACGGGAAATAGGAGAATTAGGGATGAGTCTGTTTTTAATATGAGAAAAAAAGGGCCCCAGGACCCCAGTAAGTGATAATTAAAATAATTTTATCCACGTTACCCTTGCGGATGTGTACTCCTCATTTTCCAAAAAGTTTCATGCATCTCGGGAAATAGGAAAATTAGAGATATTCAATTTTTATATAGCCCATATTAGGAAAAAACATTTTTCGGGCCCCCAGCCCCACATGAGTTTGAAATTTTAACATTCTTTTATGCCAATTATCGCCGCGAGAGGCTACTCAACAATTTCCCAGTTTCATGCTTCTACCTAATCGGGAAATTGGAGAATTAGTGATGAGTGAGTCAGTGAGTCAGTCAGTGAGGACTTTGGCTTTTATTAGTATAGATAATATAAACAGTATAGCGATGATGGGGAAGGGGGCGTCAACAAAAAAGTGTGGTGTAAAGAATCCGTGAGTGTAGATAGAATACATCCAAATAGACATAGATAGAATACATCCAAATAGACATAGATTGAATACATCCAAATAGACATAGATAGAATACATCCAAATAGACATAGATAGAATACATCCAAATAGACATAGATAGAATACATCCAAATAGACATTGATGGAATACATCCAAACATATATAAGTAGAATACATCCAAATATACATATATAGAATACATCCAAATAGACAAAGATAGAATACATCCAAATAGACATAGATAGAATACATCCAAATAGACAAAGATAGAATACATCCAAATAGACATAGATAGAACACATCCAAATAGACAAAGATAGAATACATCCAAATAGACATCCAATAAATAGCTAGACCTAGACTATTCTTTGGCCGGAACCAACAAAGGCAAATGACAGTTGCTCGTCTTTGTACTATTTATTTCTCTGTTTTAAATTTTTTAAAATTATTTAAACTTCAGGTTTATTTTTCCATGGTATCGTAGGCACTAAATAACGTGAAGTTTTGTTTTTTAAATACTTGTGTTTATTTTATCTGTATTATGTTGGCAATTATCCGAAATGTTTGCATATGATTTGTCCGCTAATAAAACTTTAGTTTACTGTAGTTATCGCACAATGTGTCCGTGTAGCTTGTATTTAAATAATCTCTAAACAAACTAGGACAGTGACATTAATTAATCATCGCATGCATCATTTTTGTGAACCGATTTTATCATTTTGAGTCACACGCACCTTACCACATAACTTCATTTTAAATTATAATTTATTTACGCGAGAAGCAGAACAATTGAGTGAGTGCATGTACTAATATAAAGTGTATGGTAAGTATTTATAAATCAATAATAAATTAAGTCCCGATTACGCGGATTTCATGAGGAATAAAGACTTAAAACTCGCTGATAAATAGAAAAACAAAACGAAAAAAAACAACAACATAATTTTAAATTTCTTTGTCAATTTTAAAAAATAGTTCTTGTTTTTATTTTTAAAAACGAATCTTTTTTTTAAATTTTTTAATTATTTTTTTTTATTTTTTATTTTTTATTTCATGAAGCTCTTTTTTCTTTTTTTCTTTGATATTATTCACAGAGGTAATGACAATAGATCCTTGCTGCGATATCCATCCTTTTTTTTCTCTAAACATATTTCATATTTTACAATAATATTAAGATTGTATTTTGTTTAAACAACATAAATGTATAAAAGAATACATAAAATGCTATAAATAAATTTTGATAGAAAAGAAATATATTTTAGACATTTCCTTTACTTCACAACAAAATATAGCACTCCGAACACGCTATCGAAATTAAGTAATGGTCAGTATCAAGGGACTGAACTGCCAGCATTCAAATGGAGAACTGACCAGTCCGTATTTAAATGAACTGACTAGACTATCATTCACAGAAACTGACCTGTTCAGCATTTAAATGGACTGACCTGTCTATGATTCAACCATTTTTGTTCCAAAAAAATCTGGATGGGCGGAAAACTAGTAGCGTTTGCCTCCTTGCTGGTTAGTTCCCAGTTTTTTGCTATTTTGTTATATCTTTCATTACTTCTAAGATGTATCGCAGTATAGTCTCTTATAATACATTGGTTTAAACCTTGGAGTGATTTCCCTGACCTATCAGGACTCTCCATTAAATCACCCAGGCTTTTGAGAACATAGGACAGCCGCAAACATGCACGAGAAAGCGGCTTAAGTACGAGTCCCAGACAAAGTTAATTATTGGCAACAACAAATTGTAACAAAAAGTGGTAAGACCGTTCTACTGTGATTGCTAACATGGAACTATATGTCCCTAACAAAAAAAACTTACATGAGATAAAAAACAAAATTTGACATCAGTAGCAAAAAATGACGTCAGGCAAGAACCATGATATCAGTTGCCAACAATGACGTCGGCACCAATCATGACATCAGGCACCAATCATGACACCAGGCACCAATCATGACATCAGACACCAGTCATGACATCATACACCAATCATGACATCAGACAACAATCATGACAATAGGCACCAATCATGACATCAGACACCAATCATGACATAAGGCACCAATCATGACATCAGGCACCAACCATGACATCAGGGACGGACCATGACATCAGTCACCAACCATGACATCAGAAACGGACTATGACATCAGACAACAACCATCATATCAGAAACCATACCATGAGGAAACAAAATGTCTTAAGGAACCAACCATGACACCAGGCACCATTCATGCCTAAAGAAACCAGCCATGACATTAGAAAATGGTATATACTCTATCTGTGTTTGCTAGAATGCATGAAGGTGTAACTGTGAGTGAAAACGATTTACTTTAAGATTGGTACTTAGGATGATGCACAGAGTCCAGAATCCAAAATCTTATGTCAGAATTCCAAGGTTTGTATATGGAACGCAAAGGTTGATATCTTGAACCTAATTTGAGAGAACCTTGGGCAAGGATGATGAGTGCAAGAACTCGGCCACTCTTATAGTTAACAATAATTGCACAACTAACGAAATAGCCGTCCAATGACTGGCCAAAGTTACCATTGAGGTCAGTTTGGGATGGACGGAGGGAAACTTAATTAACCTCATCTCCTTGGCATTGCGCCTCGTCCCAATGTAATGGGGCGATTCGAGTCAAACCTGACTGGGGGTCATTCTAATCATAGCACAGTTTATTTGAAACAACTCTTAAACAGGGATGGTATAAACCAGAAATAGGATGGGAAAAATTTTTTTAGATGTCAGGGACATGGGTAATGATTTACAAAAATTCGGACATAGTGTTACTTGGCATTTCTGTAAGCACACATTTTAAGAAGGTGATTAAACATTGGCTATTAGATAGTTTGGGGGTGAAGTAGATAATTGAATATCGTGTAGGCATTGATGAGGATGGACAGACCAGTTCTGTTTTACATAACTGACCACCGAAAAGACCCTCTCATTGCGTAGTGCTAGAAACCTGTGGACACAAGAAGTTTATGGAGTACAGGAAACTCCATCCGTTAAGATGGTCTGTGGCATCAATTTACTAGTAGTTTGACCACACACTGACCACAGCTAGACTGCCGTAGAAATTTGTCTTACGTCCATCCTTCTCGTGTAGTGTTTTGTTTTAGTTATTTAATTTTGTTTTACATTTGTGTTTGAGTGGACGAGGGGGGGGGGTAAAATTGATGTTATCACTGAGGCAGTAAATTGAAATATTGAAGATAAATTTCATTTTAAATTTAGGAATTCTTCTGTATTTGCTGATCAATATATATGAAACATTTTCATATGTTCTAATACAATTCCGACAAAG
This sequence comes from Radix auricularia, assembly GCA_002072015.1. NCBI lineage: Eukaryota > Metazoa > Mollusca > Gastropoda > Lymnaeidae > Radix > Radix auricularia. The sequence goes on along the minus strand of MUZC01000305.1, from coordinate 119,852 downwards.
GCTATTGTTTTAAGTAAATTCTCTCTATCCCCACTTCATATTGCGTTTGGCGTGTTCATTTGCTTTACTCTAATTAGTGACACATGTTTGTTGGATAAATCTGCAGCCATACCGCATTTGAGACGTGTCGGCACGGCATCTGCTTTTATCCGCGTCCAGGTTTTGATGGATGGGAGTGGGTCGGTCTGTTGCTAAGTCTATCATCTGATATGGTGTAGTAGGAACAGAAAGTAGGAGATGATACCTATTTTGTCCATTCTTTAATATAACAATTTCCAAAAACAAAAATGAAGCAAATCAAAATTTAAAAAAAAAAACAGACTATCATTCCCTTTTCATAAGCAAACAATAAATTAATTATCCTTATAATCCATGACTCTAAAAGTCCCAAATTATTTTCAAAAGAATTTTTAATACGTAAAAGTATAAAGATATGAACATTTTGTTTTACGACCATTGGTTCGACGATATGCGACTACAAGTCTGTTAACACTTAACTAGACTTATCGTCCAAGCTTAGCTAAATAGCCATAAATACAAATCGAGACATTTTAACATAAACACGCACACCCAAACAAACAACACGAAGTAGCGTGCGTAGAAGTAATAGAACAAACCGGAAATTATGGCCGATTGTAGCAACACTCGATTACACAAAGCTGCCTTTGTCTATTGCTTCTTATTGAACCCGTCGCCGTCTGCTGCAGCGAGGAATCGAAATCTTTAATTACACCCAGCTGTCTTTAATAGTTGGTACTGAGGAGCTGGGACAGATCCTGTGATGAGGAATCGATCCCAAGATCCCGGTGTGATTCCTAAGCGACTTCATGGGATGAAAGTTCCTGGACCATGTTTTGAAGCCATCTTCATGAGCTTACAGGCGGTCCGGTCGGTTTACAAGCTGGGGGAAGGGGCGGGAGGGCTGGTCAAGGGGATTAAACCAGGCTGTGGCGTTACGTCACCGGATTTGTTTGACGTAGGGCCCTGGCAGTTTCATGGGAACAAGAAGGTTAAATCGGGAGAATTCTCACACAGAGTTGTCGGTCATTGCTGGAACATAGTGATAGGGAAAGGAGGTTTTAAAAATCTTACTTGGAATGTCTGGTGCTTTTTACGACACTTTTTCTGGGACACCAGGATGCATTTAAATACCCTTGAAAGTACGGTTTTGCTAATGCTTTATACTTTATGGCGTGATGATGAAAAATAACATCATATTGACCTAACTTGTTTTAAATACAAGTTTTAACTTAAATATATGTTAAGCAAAGTTATGTTTCATTTAAAAAAAAAAATAGTTTTCAAAATTTAAATATTTGCCAGCTGTAGCATATTTCTGGTTGAAGAAGCTCATTTTTTGTGTTAGTGAAGCTTATATGTGGTTAGTGAAGTTTTTCTCTCTTAATAGTGCAGCGTGTAAATGTTATTAAAAGAAACATCTTGTTAGTGAAGCTTAACTCTTTTATAAGCCGTTAAAAGGCTTATTAATTTAAAAAATAAAAAAAAACTTGATGCGTCTTCAGCATGAAATTAAAATTATGATGCGTTAGGACCGCAAATATACACACTCACTGAACATGTCATTACAGGAAATGGTGGGGTATGAGAAATTTGAGCTAGTTTTCCATTATATAATTTAGTGTTTTGCGGTTCAACAGAAAATGAATATTTGAAGTTCTTAAATAAGCAAAAATTTTCACAATAAAATTAAACGTTTCATCATTTTGTATCCCTACCCTCGCAGCGGCCTCGGCTGTCGTACCGAGAGTCACAGTTCAAGTCTCGAAGGAAGGGTCTTGTTTCCATTCTAAAGAGCGTCCATGGGTCCAACCAGCTCCGAATGGGTGGGTATCTGACGTCAGTTGGGGAAGTAAAGGCGGCTGGGCATTGTGCTAGCCACACAATCTTCTCGTATGCCGTGGCTATAGAAACAAGTAAACGCTGTTTCACTTGTCCCAAAGGACAGCCAAGATCTGAAAAGGGGACTTAAGTTGTTTTTTTTTCCCTTACATCCGCAGACTAGGCGTAAATCGGACGCTATGCAGATCAAGTTAATCACCTCAAATCTTATCGGCTAAATAAATGCAGCTTAAAAGTCGCTTCCTGTCGAGCAGATGACGTCAAATGGTGTCAATCAATAAACAGTTGCAGAGAAATTTGTCGGCTCTAAAATTCCAGGACAAGTGTCTTTACCGTTAACTAGTCAAATTACCAGAATTTTTCTTGAGGCTTTTTATCGGGAAAATCATTCCTTGAACATTATCAGATTAGACATATTTGAAATTTACAGTTAAACTACTATTTTACAGCATGAAGAATTGGATGTTACCTGGTTTCTCTTTAACCCCCCCCCCCCCCCATTTTCTCCCCTCTTTCCAAGTCTAAAGAACATCATTCTTGAACTAAAAGTAATAAAAGTAATGAATAGCTCAATTTGGATAAAGTTAAGCAATTATTTAAACATTATCTTATTAAAATCATTTTCCTTCACACAGCTAACGACGAAAAAAGTGAGAATATCATAGCGAAAAATTGCCTTAAGCTGCCAAACGAAGTAATATTGTGTGCCAGATACTGGATACAAGCAGGTATTTCAGCTGTGAGTTTCCTTGCGTACAGCTTAAGTTACATACAATTTATAAAAATGTGTTGAAATTGTGCTGATATATAATAGCAGGTGAAACTTTTCTATGAAAACATTTAGGACATGTTGATATATGCAAACAATAAGAAATATTTTTTAAAAATAAATTGATCGTAAAACACTTGCACAGAATATCATCAGCAATCTTGAAACAAAGCAAAATATTATTTTAAAAAAACAAACACTTTGTGATAACAAAAATCATAACCTTTTTGGAATTTAAAAAAGTATGATTTCAAGACTTTTCTATATTCATTGTAGCCACTCATTAAATGTTCAAACTCAATGGATAAATAAATTTGGTTTAAAATTTGATAGGAAATATAAAAAAATATCTTAAACTAATAGTTATGAACGACTCCCTATATGCCCTCACAGGAAATATGACATATTTCAGATGCCATTATACATCACTTATTGTAAAAACTTGAAATAGAAGTTTTATTTAAAATACGTGTACAAATTAATATGCCCAAAAGTGTATTAGATCTAAATACTAGAAGGCAGAACGTTGTATATTAGAGGTTATTAAAATCTAAAGCTACAAAAATAACTTAACGTGAACGTTCCTCGAAGCTCTTGGAAATTTAATTTAAAAAAAAACACATTGTGTCCTCAAATTTCCAGGATTTATCAAATAACAGTTTTAAATAAAAACTGATTCGACTATATTTACAAGGAATCCAAAAACTCACAAGTCATATTTTGTTTTGTAGACAAACTTACCAAACTGCAACCTATTTATTACAAAAATAATCTTATTCTTTATCCAAAAAAAAACGAAACTACATCGTTTTTTTTTTTTTTAAGGCAGAACATATTCCAAATAGAAAATTTCAGTGAATAAAGTAAAAAACAGGAATGAGAAGTTAGGTCAGGGGCTAATATCACAACAGAAAAATTAGATTTATCCAATCTTCATTTTACCTCATTTAAAACCTGATAAAACATGTCTGGTCTACATAACTGTCAAGTTTTTGTCTAGTGAATTTAACAGAGCATCCATTAAAATTTCATATAAATTTAAATTAAATTTTAGTACATAATACTTCCATACTATTTAGCTGTTTGAGATTAAGTATTTTAGTGTAAAAAAATGGGGTTGTTATCGATTAATTTCAATTTAATCGATAACTTTCGAAAAATTAACGAATATTTATTCGATAATTTTGATTATAGCTGAATATAAGATGTATGACGTCATTAAACTGAAAGTTTCATAAAATGCCCATATATTAAGTATTTAATTCTAAAAAAATAAGGATATATATTCAAATATAAGTAGTTCAATTTAGTTTTAATCGCTATTTTATCGATTAAAATAATGTTAATCGATAAAATGTACCGATTAATCGAGAAATTAATCTTATTTCCGCAACCATAGTAAAAATATACAGTTTAAAAATAAAGGCAAAAAATTATTGGAAAGAAACGAGAAAACTGATTAGAGATATTTTAGATAGTCAATGAACCCAATCTTTCTTTGTGTGTATCTTTATTAATGTAATCCTAGCACCAAGCAGTAACTCCAGTGATTAGAGATATTTTTAGATAGTCAATGAACCGAATCTTACTTTGTGTTTATCTTTATTAATGTAATCCTAGCACCAAGCAGTAAGTCCAAGCAGATGACTTGACACTATGGTCAGCTGTTATTGGTAATTAGCTGTTTGTGGTTTAGATTTTTAAAATTATTTTGCCGGTTACACTGAATTATGACCTGTTCCTCTACTGCACGTGTAAGGGGGAGGGAGGTATGTTGTGCAGGTTATGGGTTAGGTATTTAAAGTTAACCTTTTTTTTAAAAAATACTACACGGGTTATGTTAGGATTTGTTTGAATAATGTAAGAGTTTTTTTTGTTTAAACTGATGGGATTGCTGTCATTTCGACACCATTTAGCTATTTCAGTATTGTTTATAAAAGGAACAAATAATCATGTTTTAAAATTTGCAAGGATTTCAAAATGAAGCTAAGCAAGCAAAACAATATATCCGATCCAAAGTAATGCGAAAGATTTGAAGAACTGTAAGACATATATACAGAAATAAAAAGGCTGAAGATCCTAGTTTAAGCATATATATAGTAGTTTGAGATTTAGATGTATACAGAAATACACAGGATTGAGATTTAGATGTATACAGAAATACACAGGATTGAGATTTAGATGTATACAGAAATACACAGGATTGAGATTTAGATGTATATAGAAATACACAGGATTGAGATTTAGGTTACAACATAACTTCCAAGACAAGAAAGAACTGGCAACTTTAGAGATCTATGTATTACAGTGCAGCTGA
>MUZC01000305.1:65738-114842 GCA_002072015.1 Radix auricularia | reverse complement strand
TATATAGTAGTTTGAGATTTAGATGTATACAGAAATACACAGGATTGAGATTTAGATGTATACAGAAATACACAGGATTGAGATTTAGATGTATACAGAAATACACAGGATTGAGATTTAGATGTATATAGAAATACACAGGATTGAGATTTAGGTTACAACATAACTTCCAAGACAAGAAAGAACTGGCAACTTTAGAGATCTATGTATTACAGTGCAGCTGAAACAAGGATATGGTGAAGGGATAGCTGCTCATTTACTCACCATCTAACATAGACCCCTCTATTTAAGAAAACATGGAGAAATTAGGGCAAAAAATAGAAAGAAGGACCAGTGAGATTAAAATTTATTAATAGCGACTGTTTAAAAAGCTTTTAAAAAGATATTGAACCTGCCAGTTATTTGAAGAAATGTTTATTTGTAAAAAGCTGATTTTATTCTTCATATAACTACGCATGACTGGACCAGGGATGTTATTTATATATCTAGGCATGACTGCACACACGATGTTACTCTTCCATATAAGCATGACTGCACACATGATGTTTTTCTTCCATATAAGCATGACAGCACACATGATGTTTTTCTTCCATATAAGCATGACTGCACACATGATGTTACTCTTCCATATAAGCATGACTGCACACATGATGTTTATCTTCCATATAAGCATGACTGCACACATGATGTTAATCATCCATATAAGCATGACTGCACACATGATGTTACTCATACATATTGACATGACTGCACACATGATGTTACTCATACATATTAACATGACTGCACACATGATATTACTCTTCCACATAAGCATGACTGCACACATGAATTGATTATCAGCGGATGACATCAAACAAATTATTCCAATAACTCATATGGAACCCAAGCAACGTGTTCATTGTCCACCTGTCAGAGTACGATTGACGCCTCATTTATTCCGAGATTTTCCTGCGGTCCATCCCTACAACAACAGGCGTTTAATGGCCTTTTAACACCTGTGAGAGATGAAAGGATGCATCAATTACATCTGGCTTATTCGCCCCCAACCAAAGCTCTAATCCTAATCCATCCCTCGTTAGTGACATCACAATATGGCGGACGGCGACCTTGAGTAGGTTGCTGACTCAGACGCGCTTATATAATGGATAAAGACGTGTAAACAGTGGCGTAGAGGGGGGTTATATTTCCTGGGCGCTGAGGCACAGGGGCGCAAAAATAAGGTTTTCAGCGTTATTTTATAAAGTAATTACGCATTAAAATGTTGACATGTGTTATAATCTGATGGTCACCAAATTTTTATTTTCCCCACAGGCTTAAAATATCCTAGCTACACCCGTGTGCGTAAGAGTGGATGCAGAATTAATGCGTCACATAAGTGGGCTTCTTTTAGTGGTGTCTTGCAAATAAGGGGCGGGATGGTTGGATATTTGTGTGGTTGATATAAGAGAAGTATAGTGTTGAAATGAAGATGTTGACGACTTATATATATTTTTTAAAATATAGAATCAGAAAGGCTTATAGCCATGAGCCAACAAACAATCATTTGAATGTGTACGATGGCCACGAAAAACTTGCTACATCCCCTTCCACACAGCAAACCTTACAAAAATTATAAACATCAAATGAAAGGAAAAAGTTCAAAACACAGAAATTCTTAACAGGTTAAGACTCCCAAGCATTTATAAAAACCTGATGCTTATAGTTGCTTGAGATTTAGTCATATACAGAGATACAAATGATTGAGATTTAGGCTACGCTGGGTGCGGCATGTCATGCGCATGTCAGACCATCGGCTCTTCAAGAGTTTCTTTTATGTCGAGCTTGTGGATGAACGGAACGCCCGCGCAGGTCAAAGAAAGCCTTACTAGCAAACGCCGAAGACTCCATGACTCTTGGGAGGCAACAACCATTGTCCGGGCCTTCTGCCCCCTTATTATATGGAACGGCGCAGGAACAGTCTGCCAGTTTGAGAGGACATGCGAAAAAAAACGTGTGCAACACCCTCCTGAAGACATTCCAGACCGTCTTCTGTTCGATCCGTGGACGCGCGTTTCGGGGCAAAGATTGGCTTGATAAACTAACAACGAATTCACGCAACCGCCACAGCACAGAGATACGATGGAGGAAATGTTTCTCTTTGATCAAGGGGAGCGGACAACTTTGAGAGTGGTGGTATTAAGAAGGTCGTACTGAGAGTAAGGTAGAGAGAGTAGGGTAGGTACATTTAGCTGGACTAAACAAAAAAATTTAATCGATTAATTTCGATTGATTATAAGGGGTCGTCCATAAATGATGTCAGGAACCTAGGGGTGGGAAGGAAGGTCACACGTTTGTGACGATGTGTGTCGAGGGGGAGGTTTTTTTAAAGAAATGTGACGTCATGTCAAATCGCACATTACTAAATAAAACTTTCTTTTAAATATTTGATTGCTTACAATTTATTTAATGACGTTTAACATGGCTTCAAGCGTGTTACGATATTAGAATGCAGCTTTAAACTGATACATGTGTAAATGACAACAACGTGATTTGAAATATGCTCATTTGCAAATAGAAATTACGGCTTTTATTGGGGGGGGGGTGCAAAGATTTGTGAAGTCATATTTGAGGGGGGCAGGTCTAAATTTTTGTGACGACGTGTGTCAAAGGAGAAAAGGGGGGGGGGGTGAAATCGGCCATAATCACGTGACGTCATTTATGGACTGCTGGCCCGAAACGCATATATCGAACCAACTATTTGTATCTGATCTGCATCAATCCATGACTTAACTTAAGAGTTCACACACAAAATCTTGTAAATTCAAACTGTAGCACCAACTTAAGTGAACTCTTCTGCAGCTCCCTGTTGATAACGCGTTGCTACTTAAGCGGTTGTTTGTGCTGAGGGCGGTACGTCAGCGAAAGATTTGTACCCCGAAAAGTGAATAGTTTACGGCAGTGGACGTAGTCATTTCTGTCGCCTTCGTCTACTTTGCCATCCGCAGTTAGCTAAAAAAAAAGTTGTTGCTCAACTTTCAGCCTAAATTCCTTTGACTGTGCTGTCTTCAGACGTCATTTTTGTTGACGTCTGCACGTCTAAATATAGAATAATAACACGCCGAAAAATTAATGCAGGCAAGAAACAAAAAATATGAATGATTAATAAATAGAAAAAAAAAATAAAACTAGAGATATTTTTAAAATTTTAATCAACAAAATTAATTTTAATCGACTAAAATTTTGATCGATTAATCGATCAATCAATCGTTAATTTCCCCAGCCCTAATTGGGAGTTAAGTATTGAGAGTAAGGTATTAAAAGTGGGGGTTACGTGTTGTGGTATTTCGAGTGGGTTAATTAGAGTTTAGGTATTGAGAGTGGGGTATGAAGAATGGGGGTATTTGGTGCGGTTAAGACAGCATAGCTGAAGCTACCTCGTTCAAAATGTAAGCATCTGATATCTGATTAGGGCAGCTATAAAAAAAAAAAATGAGCGTGATCGAGAAATTTCAGAAACTGATTAAAGCTGAGTCTTCCTGATTTCCAAAAGGATATCCCATCTCTTTGAATTAAGATTAAAAAATCTTATTGACCACATTAATGCGCTGCTCTGTGTTATTTTTAGCACAGTGAAAATGTGCGGATATTCCCGAATTTCGTCTAGCGCAGAGTTTTGTGGGGTGAGAATATTTCTTTATTAATTATGTTTATCAAGGGGAAGAACTCTGGCCATGGCAACGAATGGATTTTTTGTGTGTCCGTGATCGATATGTCATCTTTCATTTTATTCACTGATATCATTGTGAACTGGGCAGAGAGCTGTGAGTGGGAGTGGGAGGGGAGGGACGAAGCAAGTTTTTAACAACATTTAAAAATCTCCTTCAGCCAGCTAAGCGCCACATCTCTTTGGCACTTCTCGTCAATAACAGCACACTCCATAAAAGACTTGTAGAAAACACATATAGCAGTGTAATGGTTAAAGTCATAAGGGACCGTCCATAAAGTACGTCACGCTAATGTTGACAATTTTTAACCCCCCCTCCCCCTGTCACAACTGTCACAAATCTCACCCCCCCCCCCCCNCCCCAAAGTACGTCACACTTTTCTTACAAAAATATATTTTTTGTTAACAAAATAATTAAAATTTAACATAAAACACCGTGACGTCACACATGGCCGGACACCTCCCCTCCACCCTGTCACAAATGTAACACTTTCTCCCACCCCTCCCCCTCTGGAGAGTGACGTACTTTATGGACGGCCCTTAAGCGGGCAATGACAAATATACCTTTTCCTATCAAAGTGAAATTTATTTACAATAATAAAAAAATAACACTTGTGATAGTCAAAGATGTGATGACACACGGCATTATGATAGCAAAAGATACAGTTGTAATTGTCAAATGTGTTAGGCAAAGGTAAGCCGAAAAAGATTGCATGTGACTGAATAAAGCTATGGACTTATAGTAACATATCACAGTCTTAAAGATTTATTCAATAATAAATTTAGTGTGATGTCACTATACAAAAGACTTGTGATATATATACACACACACATTCTGACATCTTGTAATCATTCAAAAGCATCATAGTATTCTATGTGTCCCACAAAATAAAGGCCTTTCTTTGGTCTCCTCATCGAGTTAGTGGAAACAAAACCAGGTCAATGTCCGATTTCGACTTCATAAATATTCATGATAGCTAATCATAAAACAAGCACATTATTTGGTCAAATCCAAGATCAAAGGACGGACAAATGTCTTTGGACTATCTTTGTAAGGAAAGACGACTCAATTTCCAAGTGAACATCTATCTGGAGGTTCGATTTTAGAGGAACTACGACCCGTGGGTCTTATCATGCCCCTCAGACACTTTTTAATGTTTTAAAACCATTGGACTGATTTCAGATTTTTCAAGTTGAGAAACACTTTCATGCATCTAACCCATTAAATATTATGGACTCACCAAAAAACACTCCTAATAGTTACAAACCATAATATTTAGAATATGCAAAACATATTAAACATTTTATAACCTTATTTAAGCTATTTCATACTATAATTCTGTCGTATCTTGTCTGATCTATACATATTTATGTCTGTTGGCATGTACAGCAGCGTACACAAGCCACGCCTATGAGGGTTACGCGCTTTACCCAGCCGCCTTTGTTTCCCTTACAAGTATTAAGTGCCAAATCGGAGCTTGGAGGACTCGGGGACAAATCTCTGCTTTCACGAGGACTCGAAACCATGACCATCGTTACGCCAGTGTATCCACTCGACCACCGTGTAATGAATAAACACAAAGGTCTTATTGAGTATGTTCACGGGTTTCAGTCAACGATTTTCAATAAAATTTGTGAATATCCTTTTCAGAAACATTAAGTATTGCTGTAAATTTAAAAAATGGCTTTTTGTAGTTTATCACGTGATAACAGCTGGTACCTGGCAACTGAAATGTCAGAAAAATTATAATTTTTCAACGTCACCACATCACTTTATCCGTAAATCTCCTTTTGTTCTCATTATTTATCTCTATCTGATACAAATTCCTCAAAATTCAAAGACAATTTTTCCAGAACTATTTCCACCAAATTATGGATGTATCTACTATCTCTTTGGACAAAGTCACAAGCAGTTTGCACCTTTACACCAATACTAAGGACAGATACGACAACAGTTGGACAGTACCATCAACATCTAAATACAAATCTACCAACAAGGACATGTCCACAACAAGGACAGATCCATCAACACTTTAGACAAATCTACCAAAATTTTGTGGCCGTCCATAAATGACGTCACGCGCCTAGGGGAGAGGGGGAGGGATCATGCAGTTGTGAGGATGTTTGACGAGGGGGATGTTTAAGAATTGTGACGCCAAATTTAAACGCGCTTCTTTAAAGGAAAGTTTCATTTAAATATTTGATTGCTTACAATTTATTTAACGACGCTTTCAATTGTTTTACATGTGTTACGATATTAGAGTGCAAACTAACACTAAATACGTACTTAAATGACAAAAAAAGTAATTTGCAGCATGCTAATTTTCGGCAAAAATCGCATGGCATCATTTATGGACGGCCGCTTTAGACAGATCCACCAACACAAAAGAAAAACCCACCAAAAATTTGAACAGATTCAGATCCACCAACACGATGAATAAAGCGACGATGACCAATGACTGATTGATAACAAATTTAACCTTTACATTTTAACGCCCTGTTGACAGAAGTATCGACAATGTTAAGAATCAACACAAAGTTCAAGGCTACTTTAGAAAGCCCCCAACGGAAACAACGTACTTAAAAAAAAAGAAAAGAAACCACTTCTTCTCTCCCCTTGCATCTTACTTCTGTTTCCCGACCTGGGATCCCTGCTTCGTGGTGACACGCGACTGACCGGACTTCGCTGACTCACTGACGCATCTGGAGGAACTGGACGCCAGGCAGACATCAAAGGATTTGTTGACGTGAAGACCGCTGACATAAAACCATGAGAATGTGACACGTGCAAGTCTCGGGGCTGGTTTGGTCTCACAATAAAACCATGAGAATGTGACACGTGCAAGTCTCGGGGCTGGTTTGGTCTCACATGGTCTCGAATGGTTGGTGTGTGGGTGTAAGGTGCCATAAAACCATGAGAATGTGACACGTGCAAGTCTCGGGGCTGGTTTGGTCTCACATGGTCTCGATTGGTTGGTGTGTGGGTGTAAGGTGTAGTTGGACAATCAATGAAAATAAAATGTTTCGTCTTGTGTGACTAGTGTTACATTGAAAAGTTGAAGCATAAAAAGTCTTGACCTTGAGGTGAAAACACGGGACCATCAAAAGATACCAGGAGGTGTCTTTTTTTTAGAAAAAAAAAGATTACAAGTTAGACAAATACAATACTAAAAGAATAAGTTAAAAATAACTCCTTTTCAGACCATGCTGGCCTATGGCGCAAGTGAAGTAGCGCTCATAAGTTTCATTGACCACTAAAGAGCAGGGGATTGTGTGGTTAGCACTAAAACATTTCTGTGGTTGTGCCGCCACACAATGGAATTTTCTACCGTTACACATCCGTAGTGTTCCAATTACTTAGGCCTTTAAGACTACACTAAAAACTCATCTCTTTAAATTTCACTTTAAAATGTGTTAAACAACCTTTATGCTAACGATAAACGAGGTTTGTCTGTACCATACTGTCATTTATGCGGTTGTTAGGATATGAAGGTTTATTGAATACATCAATACTTATTTAATGTCATAATTTTTATGTAAAGCGTTGTGGGCCAAGTTTCTTATTGGGGTACATCGCTGTAAAAACATCAATTTCTTCTTTGTATTATTATTATCATCACTATTTTGCCATAAATGTTATATTCCTTGTAAGATACCAAAGAGGAGATCTTTATATTTGAAAGAAAACAATTCCTTGAAAGGAAACAATTCCTTGAAAGGAAACAATTCCTTGAAAGGAAACAATTCCTTGAGAGACAATGAAAACAGTAAGTCTTTATGTTGGAGACGACACATTTTCTCGTTTGAGATACTAAAGCAACGATGTTTATGTTTGAAAAAAAAATCCTTTAATGCTCTGAAGCAAAAAATATTTAGATATGTTGGAAACGAAGTAAGTCCTTTGTAAGTTATGGAACGCTCAAAGATGTTACAGTTACTTTGGCGTTGTCCCATTTAGTTGAAACCTGACAAGTGACGAACACAAAAGCTCACTAAATAATTAATACCGTAACAATTCTTTGATAGGTATCCACGTAGTTCTAGACTCCATACATAAATTAGCGCGAAATGAAAGGATAGCAAAGCTAAAAGATCAAGTGACCCAAGCATGTTACAGAAACACCAAATGACTAGCAGGACATGCAAACCAATGTCAATGTCAGGAAGGACTTGCCTTAACGCTACGCCATTAGCTTAGCGATTGGGTGATATTTATTCTTAGAAGTCGCGGGATCTAACGCTTTCACAAATGACATCTGAGTCTAATCTCTCATGGTGGGTTACTCTGTCATGGTGGGTTACTCTGTTATGGTGGGATACTCTGTTATGATAAGATACTTTGTCATGGTGGCTTACTCTGTTATGATGAGATACTTTGTCATGGTGGCTTACTCTGTTATGATGAGATACTTTGTCATGGTGGGTTACTCTGTTATGATGAGATACTTTGTCATGGTGGCTTACTCTGTTATGATGAGATACTTTGTCATGGTGGCTTACTCTGTTATGAGATACTTTGTCATGGTGGGTTACTCTGTCATGGCGGGTTACTCTGTCATGGTGGGTTACTCTGTCATGGTGGGTTACTCTGTCATGGTGGGTTACTTTGTCATGGTGGGTTACTCTGTCATGGTGGGTTACTTTGTCATGGTGGGTTACTCTGTCATGGTGGGTTACTCCGGCAGGGTGGGTTACTCTGTCATGGTGGGTTAATCTGTCATGGTGGGTTACTCTGTCATGGCGGGTTAATCTGTCATGTAGGGATACTCTGTCAAGGTGGGATGCTCTGTCAGGTTGGCTTACTCTGTTATGATGAGATACTTTGTCATGATGGGATACTCTGTTATGATGAGATACTCTGTCATGGTGGGATACTCTGTCATGGTGGGATACTCTGTCATGGTGGGATACTCTGTCATGGTGGGATACTCTGTCATGGTGGGATACTCTGTTATGATGAGGTACTCTGTTATGATGGGATAGTCTGTTATGATTGGATAGTCTGTTATGATGGGATAGTCTCTTATGATGGGATAGTCTGTCAAGGTGGGATACTCTGTTATGGTGTGATAGTCTGTCAAGGTGGGATACTATTTCATGGTGGGATAGTCTGTCACGACGAATTGTCTGTCATGAGGCATACTATTTAATTGTGTATAATTTGTAATGGTCATTGAACCTTTTCATCTTAAATGACCTATAGGAGAGACTTACCCCGGATATCTATTGATCAATGGTTTTAATTAGGCCTGTAGCATCAGGTTTGTAAGAGACTATTCCACTGGCTAACAGTCTATGGATGATTACATGATTATTTATAATCTTTCACATATCGTGCAGACTTAAAATACTTCAAATTCCTCGCGTGTGTGTGTTGGTTGAAGGTGGGGGGGGGCAGCCAGCCTTTAATCGTAATCAAAATGGGTGTTGAGTTCTTCATTTAATAAGTATGTGCCTGTAACGCCCGTTTATTGTCTAATTCCTCAAAGCTCCTGGTCCCTAGTAGTGTACTCCAGCCTTGAAAGATGCCATCAGCAAGACAAATATTGATTGTCGGGGCTAACGTGGGAGTTTAATATAAGTCGATTTGGTGCCCCGAGCTGTTCTCTACATTAACCTAATCTAGCGTCCCGGCTCGAACATAACAAAAAGTCTTTCTTCGTCGCTCGTGTCAAGAGCAGCATGGACTTATGGGGATTTATTGCCCTTTATTCTAATATTGTGTGCAAGTACTTGCACCACGTGTAGATTGTACACGTAACACCATTGCTGTGGTGAATTAATGAGATTTGATGTCGCGAGGCCTAGAACCCGTGGATATCTTAACCGCCATATAAGAAGAAAATCTGTTTGCCATGACAGCCTGGGAATGTCTTCACACAGACTCTCCCCCCCCCCCCACACACACACCACACTATTGATTCTCATTGTCCGCAATGGTCATTACTTTTTTAACACCAGGTGTGGAGAGCTCACGCCCGTTCCCAGCAATCTCGGCTGACCACACTAGGAGGATTCCATTAGGTCCAGTCTGGCTACCAACCCCCTGGGGCATCTCAACTGCAATTGTTTACAGATTTAAGAGTCGTCTTTTAACGAGAACACTAGGACCAGTCTATGGCCGAGCACCCCAGGAGAAATGAACCGGAGCACGTTCATTAATCTAATGGTGACAGCATTTCCTAGCCAGAGGGCGTATACCTGTTTTAACATATCCTTTAGAAAGCTTTAGATTGTTGGGAGTCTAGTGCTAAGTGTTTCACAGGAAATTATTAAATGCGTTATATCGTATGCCTTGTGCGTAAATCGTGTTCTACGTGTCGCTCTGCAACATGACGTGTCATGTACGTCAGACCTGCGTTGTGTGCCTCAGACCTGCGTCGTTTAATGTCAGACCTGCGTCATTTATGTCAGACCTGCGTCATTTATGTCAGACCTGCGTTGTGTATATCAGACCTGCATTGTGTGCGTCAGACCTACGTCATTTATGTAAGATCTGCGTTGTGTATGTCAGACATGCGTCGTTTATGTCTGACCTACGTCATTTATGTCAGACCTGTGCCCTGTGCGTCAGACCAGTGATGCCGATTAGTTGGCTAACGTGATCGCCCTCAGAATTGTGAGGCGGTCGTTAAAATAAGGCAAATAACCGTCTAGCAGGGACTGAGATTTCACGGTGAATGCATCGCCTTTGTCTCCATAGAAACCGGTTGGATTTGCCGTCCTTTAATCGCCGCCATTAAGTTAGCAGCAATTTTTAAAAAAGTTTAAAAAGCGGTTATTAAGATAATCATGGTCTTAAGACGGTTGTACGGCATGTTACGACAAATCAGCTTCTGTCAGTGACACGAAGGGGACGAGAAACTGAAGTGACTTACCCAGCTGAAAACTCCTGATGGCTATCCAAAGTCCTGATGTGGTCAGTATGTAGTGGACACTCGACATGCTACAGTACGGCTCTCAGTACCTGTAATTAGTCCAACTGAAAACAAAATGGGGAGAAAGATGTTAACGCCCGTTAGGAGTTCATCTAAAGTGATAAATTATGTATTACAATTGGGAAACAGTACAATATATGGGCTGTATTTCATATTAAATTTATAAACCCATTATGAAAGAAGCAATCAACATCGTAAATGATTAAAAGCTTGCTCACCACCAGAGATGTCCTTTTTATTTTAATGCACTTTGATTTCACGGTCACATAAACGGACGAAATTGCTTTAAGCTTCAATAAACCAATCAATTTTATTGAACTATTTCTTTTTATTAAAAAAAAAACAACTTCCAAAACAAGTTTTTAGCGCATTTTCGAGAAGTCGAATGCGCTATTGCACCCGTTTTGCCCGTCTGTCCATCTGTCATCACCCTAGATCTCAGCAACCATAAGTCCTAGACCCATGATGTATATATGTTTTTTGTATGTCCTGACCTGCCATTTGTGCATCAACACTCAGTTACTCGATCCGTTAAAGAACCCCGTTAAAACTACCAAAAAACATTGCGAATCGAGAGATAACACTGGCGCAGGCAACGGCCGCCATTGCCGGAAGTCGAATACATCGTTTTTCAAGCATTGAAGAGTTTTTACTTTCTGTTTTTTTTTTGTTGACGTCATTAGAATATGTGTAAAAGTTTAGAGAGTTTTACGTCATCATTTGTGGTGACTTCAATCAAGATCTTAGCGGCCCAGGGGCAGAAATTGAAAACTTTTTCGAAACAAACTTCAACATTCAACTACTTTCAACAAGATTGGCAACCACGATCTATCAAACAACAATTGACGGAGTATTTGGGCGATTAGCTGATTACAATTTAGAATGTTTCATTTATGAGTCCTATTTCAGTGACCACAAACCACTTGTAGTTAGATTAAAGAGAAAATAAAAAAATTTTAAATGTAAAGAAATGACTTTTAAATAAAAAAAATTTCAAGTATATTCATTACACAAGAAAATTCATAAAAATTTGTCTAAAATCTAAACACAATTACTGATAACTACATAATGCTGATATCTAACATAAGTACTGATACATAATACGAAAATGCGCTAACACGTCCTGAGTCCAAAAAGGGACCAGGCTTAACATGATTTTTTACTATAAATCCTAAATTTACAAGACATAACTAAAAGAATGTTCATTATAATCCGCAGCACAAGCCAATCTAAATATACAAAATTTTAGTTATGCCTCGTAGAACATGTTTAATATAATGCGCACCAACAATGAATATATTTTCTAAAAGTATAATCAATATAATGCACACCTTACTGCGCGACAGGAAAGGTATTCAATAAAGATCTAATACGCACCACGAAACTCTAGCACAAACATTAAGATGTTACATAGAGATAAATAAAATAATGTAAAAATTCATCAATTTAATTACAGTACATTCGATCGATCTTACATTTTGATATATCCTTTTTATCATCAGCACCAGTATAAATGCCTGCAAAATTTCTGCTCACCAGAATACGGGAAGGGGGTAAAAAAATCGATCCAGAGTTTTTTCGGCACTCCAACAAGCTGACACCACGAGTTAATGTAAAGGATTTTAAAAAATAAAAACTTTGAATTTGTTGTAATTATAGCTTTAACAATGATATTCACGATAATTTTGAATTTTTATATTACTAATAATTTTTTAAAAATTCCTTTAATAATTTAAATAGGGTGGCGGAAATAAACAATTACTTTATTTATTACTCTATAAAAATGTTATCCACTAAAATTAATTGGATTTATTAAAATTCGATTAAAATTTAAGAATTAGAAAGGTGTTTTTATCCTTAATTCCATCTGAGGGTTTGTATTAAGTTATCTTTGTTTTGTATTTCTAAATTATAATTAATTGCTTTATGTACAATTACTATTCTTGTGTTCTTCTATCGCCTAGTGTTTCAATGATGATTACTTTTTACTTCGGGAATTTCCTTTTGTTTTAGAGGATTAAAAAATCCCGAGGAATCGGTCTGACACAAATTGTTTAAATGTAGGACGACAAACAAATAAATAGATCTACTATGACGTGAAAAACCAAATGTGTTGAAAATTATATTCCTCGCTGACTATTGTTACTTGTAAGCAAATAGTTTTCCCCAAGAAATATATATTTAAAAAACTAAACACACATCATTTCACCATTCCATTCTTCCAATATCTTTAGAAAAACTTTCACGAGTCAGTCAAGGTCGTTGATAAAGACCAGCTTCATTATCATTGGGCTTCAGAAGGTTTACTTTAAGTTTGAAAATGTGAGTCTTATCGTCGTAAGAGTGTAAGAGTCAAAATTGTGATCCTTGACAATACTCGTGTAGAGATAGATTTTTGTGATATAATCCTCTCCAGTAATGTTTCAGCCATTGTTTATTCTCTAATGTCAAAACTGCCACCCCAAGTCCCACCCCCCACATCTTGACACCCAATGTTGTCATACATTGTGATCTAATAACCGCTCGCCCCAAGATTGTAAAGGTCTGTTGTCATGAGTTGATCTGGTGCAAGCTCATCATTGGCACATTACGTCTGACACACGGCTGGTCATGTTTCATTCTTATTGATTCTACTTGTTTCATCACGAAGAGCAGCAAGACCACACTTACACTACAGCAACATCATACTTACACCTCATCAACACCACACTTACATTACAGCAACACCACACTTACACCTCATCAACACCACACTTACACCTCATCAACACCACACTTACACCTCATCAACACCACACTTACACCTCATCAACACCACACTTAACCCTCATCAACACTACACTTACCCCTCATCAACACCACACTTACACCTCATCAACACCACACTTAACCCTCATCAACACTACACTTACCCCTCATCAACACCACACTTACACCTCATCAACACCACACTTACCCCTCATCAACACCACACTTACACCTCATCAACACCACACTTACACCTCATCAACACCACACTTACACCTCATCAACACCACACTTACACCTCATCAACACCACACTTACACCTCATCAACACCACACTTACACCTCATCAACACCACACTTACACCTCATCAACACCACACTTACACCTCATCAACACCACACTTACAACACCCCAATAGCAGCCCAAGAATAATTTAAAAATTAACTAACAACAGTCCAAAAAACACTCATTCAGTAGTACCAAAACATCACATAGATAACACTTCGAAATCACTCTGATAAAAGACCGAAACATATCGACAAATCCGTTGAAATTGCTGCATGTAAACTCAAATATCGACATGGAAGCTGGCATATTGTCATTTCTTAGTGTAGGATCTTCGAAATACAGATGTTACCTATAAAAAATCAACTTATTAGAGACAGGATTTATGCAAAGAACACCTATGTCAGATCAGAGTGTAATAAGGATTATATTACTATTTTTTAAAATCACAAAGTAATGAAGAGAACATGGTAAACAACTACCGGGTAATGGACCAAAAAATAAAAAAAATTAAATAATTAAAAAAAAACAAAAAAAACTTTATCTCATCACAGGATAAAGGTATTAATAACGTATCACTACACTCAATTATCCTTATGATTAGCATTTCATATTGTTGAGATTCTCGAACATCCTGCAATAGTTTAACACCATCCCACGTTATGTTCTTGGGGTGGGGTGGGTGGATTAAAAGCCCGTAAGAGGGGAGATAAGGGCGGAACGCTGAGCTGCCAACTCGCATTATGTACCAGAAGACAGACTGATTAGCGGCTACAGACAACGTCTACAGCAGACAATAACAGACAGACTTTTGTCTCGCCTGAGCTGAAAGTCTATTTAGAGGAATAGCCGACCCTATCCCTCAGCTCCACCGGGCAAGTATAAATCTACACAAATTAAGGACCTGCTATAAGTTAGAATGGCTTTGTGCTTGGTGGAGGGCTGGCCTTAGGCCACTTTTTGAATGGCTTTTTGTTACATGCTAGATTGTTTTGTTTTTTTTGTTAGAAAGGATGACCTTCTGTTAGATGTTAGGGTGGTTTTCTCTGATATGTAGGATGGCTTTCTGTTATATGTTAGAATGGCTTTCTCTTATATGTAGGATGGCTTTCTGTTATATGTTAGAATGGCTTTCTCTTATATGTAGGATGGCTTTCTGTTAGGTGTTAGGATGGATTTCAGTTAGCTGTTAGGATGGCTTTCTGATAGATGTTAGGAAGGCTTTCTCTTCTATGTAGGATGGCTTTCTGTTAGATGTTAGGATGGCTTTCTCTTGGATGTAGGATGGCTTTCTGTTAGATGTTAGAAATATTTTCTCTTGTATGTACGATAGATTTCTGTTAGATGTTAGGATGGCTTTCTGTTAGCTGTTAGGATGGCTTTCTGTTAGCTGTTAGGATGGCTTTCTTTAGATGTTAGAATGGCTGTCTCTTATATGTAGGATGGCTTTCTGTTAGATTTTAGAATGGCTTTCTCTTAGGTGTTGGATGGCTTTCTGTTAGATAATAGGATGGCTTTCTGTTACCTGTTAGGTAGGCTTTCTGTTAGATATTAGGATGGCTTTCCGTTAGATGATAAGATAGCTTTCTGTTAGATGTTAGGATGGATTTCTCTTTGATGTAGGATGGCTTTCTGTTAGCTTTTAGGATGGCTTTCTGTTAGATGTTAGGATTTCTTTCTGTTATATGTTAGGATAGCTTTCTGTAAGTTAATAGGATGGCTTTCTCTTCTATGTAAAATGGCTTTCTGTTAGATGTTAGGATGGCTTTCTGTTATATGTTAGGATGGTTTTCTCTTCGATGTAGGATGGCTTTCTGTTAGAGGTTAGGATGGCTTTCTTTTAGAGGTAAGGATGGCTTTCTTTTATAGGTTAGGATGGCTTTTCTTCTTATTGTACCATAATTATTTGATGATATTTGAGCTGACAATAAAAGTCTCTTGGACCGGCAGTTGTCCGCAAGCCCTTGAATAATCTATTAGATTCCAGGATATATTTCCGCTGAAGATTGTTCATTATAAAGCAAGTGTTATGGGAATGTCTAGAATGCCGTTAAAAGTCCTATCAATGCACCACGTGAGATTACCCCGATATAAGTGTAACCCTAAATACCCTAGACACAGAAGCGTAACTGGGTTTTCCGCGCCCTTGTTTAATTTTTTTTTTGGGCGCCCTTGATAAATGGATATAAAAAGTTAGAAAATACAAAATTTGAAAAAATTGAAGGATTAACCCTCGGCGCCTTTGGCAAGTGTCCCGATGCCAATCCGTCGTTATCTCTGTGACTAGACAACACTGTAAGTGTGGGGCTCTCAGCCTTCAAGTGCTATTCAGCATAAAAGAAATGAAGGTTGAAGTGACCCTCTTCCGTTAGGGCTTCAGACAAAACTCTCCTTGGTCACTCCTAGCGATGGCCCTGATCCATGTAAGTCCAATGTAATTGTCTCACAGTAGGTTCAAGGTAGACAATTTCCAACTAGTGTTTCTCAAGTGGCGCAAGTGTCGTGAAGCTATGATGGAGCAATGAGACGCGCTCTGTTGTTTCCTTGTTTTAAAGAGATGATCTCCGGGGTAAATTGTTGGGCCAGAAAAGCAAAGCTGATCATAACGCAGTTAACCAGTAATTTGTTGACCACGAGTAAAGTTGGGGTTTAACAGATGGTGACAGAACGAGGCCCAGGCGAGAGATAAAAAGCGGCTTGAAAAGATCGACTGGCAGCGACGATGTGACAGATAAACGGATGTATTTTTTTCTTGCCGTACATTACATCAGGGACAGTGTGGCAAAGATTGATGGCTGTTCTTGTATCACATTAGAACATGCCGCTTCCCCTTAACAAAGACCTTATTTTTCAAGTAAATACAGCAGAATTCCGCGGCCATTTTTCAAATAGGGACACCTGCGGGTCTTGTTGATTGGATTGTGGAAGATGATAGACAAACCGTCAATTCCCCTGTTTGCAAACGTTCTTTGTTTGCACAGTAACAGGCCAGACATGAAGTAGGCGTCCAGTGCACCCTTTGACGTCACACAAGAAATGAGAGGCAGGTGCATATTTATAGGTCAGACAAGAAAGGGTCGACAGATGTAGAGAAGAAGTCTGATATGAGTTGGGCATTTCCAAAGCCGCAACAAAATGTTAAGAAGATATCGACGTAGACCGAACTATATATAATTGTTTATTTGGTGCATACCTCTGTTTTACGTCGAATTGCGATCAAAGAACTCTTTGGCCATGAACAAAAAGGCTTTAGGTCAGCTCTAATGTTTCCGTCCAACGAAACATTTTCCAATATCTAAACTTATTTTTCAATTGGCGAAGCTAAATAGTTATCTTAAGTTAACGCTCATCCTAGCAAACTAACAAAGTCAACATCCGATCTTTTTGTTTTGCTGCCGTCGTGTTTTACTTAGGTCATAACCTTTAAACGTCGCGAATATGCGTCTTTTTTAATAAGACAAACTTAAAAACCTATGGGACTTAACAACACCGAGTGTTATATCCCAAAACTTAAATTAAAGCACTTAGTGCATTTCATGTTTCTGTGAGCAGAAATTATCTTCGCGACTACATTCCATCCTAACATGTTCACTACTACACTGGTTGAACGTCCTTGGTGATGTAACATATCATCTGAATAAAATTCACAAGGTCCAGTTTGAGTACAAGATCCAATTTGATTTATAGCCGAGCCCACACGTCATACACTGATGTCCGAGAATGAAGGCGCAGAGACCCGGTGCTGAAAGAGGAGGTCGTTGTGCTCGTAATGGTTGGGCCACCGAAGGACAATAGCCGCTGTTCCACCCAGGCGTTCGGTTGTAAGAGAACGTTTTTATCCAAAGTGTTGAGGGCTGGGCCTCAATGAGAAGGGGTACTCCCTGTGGTCAAGTTTGGTCAAATCAGCTGTCAAGTGACCGGTCCAGTTGTTTGATTAGTGGTCAGAAGAAGCAAAATCACAAATGTAGGTTCAGGCTATTGTTGGAAGAAATTATTGTATACATTTTTTGGGATAGATGTTGGTAAAATCGTTAGGATCATTGTAGGAATAGTAGTAGGGATAAGTTGTAGGGTATATGTTATGATAATTGTTGAGATGTCTGTTGGGATAATTATCACCTCAAATATTAGAGAAAATTGTGATATTTTGTTATCATTGATTGCTTAGATAAGTGTTTTGAAAATCAAATGTTTAAATTAGGGGTGTGGAAATTACCGATTAATTAATCGATTAATCGGTTCAATTGTTAATTGATTTAAATTAATTTTGATCGATTAAAATTCTATTAAAATGTAAGAAAATATTTTTTTTCCAATTTATTAATAATCTATATTATTTGCTACTTAATACTTTTCTCTCGTGTAATTATTATTTATTTAGATCTGCATAAGTAAACAAAAAGGTTTATTTTTCCGTATTACTTTGCTTAGCAGAACGACTTTGCAGTGATACGTCACAAAATTTGGGAGCCATGGAATCGCCGTGACTTAACCGATGCAGTGAAATGATGATGAATCGCGTAAATATAAAATATAATTAATCAAAATTAATCTATTACATTTGTACCGATACAGTGAATAATGTTTTTAAAACAATCATTACCAGACCTAATTTGAATCTCAAGAAACAATGTTTGGGTCAATTGTTATAGCAATAGTTATGTTAAACTTTCGTTTAAATGATAATTTAATATTTGGAATAGTGATTGTGTTTAATGTTTGGGACAGTGTTTGTGTTTAACGTTTAGGATGATGATTGTGTTTACTTTGGCGATATTTTTGGTTGTTTTGACTTGAAAATATAAAATTTCTTTCAGGAATGTTTCATTTATTTTTACGCTCATTAGAAAAAAGGCTTAAAGTGTCTCACATTTACATAGTTAATCCGAGTTACAAGTGTCTCACATAAAAGTGATTACCCCGAGTAACAATGACTTATTCCAAGTGTCTCACATATAAGTAGTTAACCTGAGTAACTAACTATGACACATATTTCAAGTGTCCCACATGAAAGTGATTACCCCCAAGTAACCCTGACTTATTCCAAGTGTCTCACATATAAGTAGTTAACCTGAGTAACTAACTATGACACATATTTCAAGTGTCCCACATGAAAGTGATTACCCCAAGTAACCATGACTTGTTTCAAGTGTCTCACATATAAATTGTAAATCTGAGTAACTAGTGTCCCACATGAAAGTGATTACCCCGAGTAACTATGACTTGTTCCAAGTGTCTCACCCTAAGGGAAGATTGTATAACGATGACGTCATTTATTAACGATGCTAATCAAGTGAGCCTAGCAGACGGCGCCGAAGTCTTAGGAGCTTATCTTTTGTATCTCATTGGAATGTAATCGTGTAGAATTTTCCTGAACCGAAATTAGAAAATGTTATATTGAAGTCCTTTCATGGTTCTTAACTACTAAACATTTGTGGAAAAAAATATATTGACAAATATTATCATCATCAAAAACAGTAAAATATTTAAATATATTTATTATACATAAATTGGTATAACAATGTGACATTTGTTTTCGTGTCATAGAATCTACTTGTTACTATGAAGACATTTCAATTAACTATGACATTCTCTGACAACTACTAATAACGCTTCTAAAACCTAGAGATGATTTGAATATTAAATGGTTTTTATTTGAAATTCTTTACTTTATTATTAGTACTATTCTTCACACGGTTTGCTTGAAATGTTCCTTGACTATATTATACATAAATAACATTAGACTAAAAGTAAAAGTCGTTAGGCCTCTCAAATACTGTTTCAAAAGATACATTTTTAAACATATCATGGACAGTTATATCTTAGATATACAGACGCTCCTTCTATGCAGAAGATAATTGCGTCCACAGACCATGAGAGATGATCTGTTGGCAAGTGATGCAGCGGTCACAGGCCACGGCTATAGGGGTTCCACGCATTACCCCAGCCGCCTAACTATTGTCTAGTTAGGTACCCATTCGGAGCTGGGTGACTCGGGGACTCCTCAGGCCGCGAGAACAAATCCACACCTTCATGTGGATTTGAACCCGTGACCATCGGTATGACAGTCGAGAGCGCTACCTCTTGACCACCACGTTCTAGAACCCACAGATATAAACCTATCATAGACAGTTCTAGAACCCACATATATAAACCTATCATAGACAGGTCTAGAACCCAAAGACATATACCTATCATTGGCAGTTATAGAGTCCACGGATATAAACCCATCATAGACAGTTCTAGAACCCAAAGATATGAAACTCTCATAGACATTTCTAGAACCCACAGATATAAACCTATCATAGACATAGAACCCACAGATATAAACCTATCATAGACATAGAATCCACATATATAAACCTATCATAGACATAGAACCCACAAATATAAACCTATCATAGACATTTCTAGAACCCACAGATATGAACCCATCATAGACAGGTCTAGAACCCACAGATATAAACCTATCATAGACATTTCTAGAACCCACAGATATAAACCCATCATAGACAGGTCTAGAACCCACAGATATAAACCCATCATAGACATAGAACCCACAGATATAAACCTACCAGAGACAGTTACAGAATCCAAAGATATATACATATCATTGGCAGTTATAGAGTCCACAGATATAAACCTATCATAGACAGTTCTAGAACCCACAGATATAAACCTATCGTAGACATAGAACCCACAGATATAAATCTATCATAGACATTTCTAGAACCAACAGATATAAACCTATCGTAGACAGTTCTAAAACCCACAGATATAAACCTATCGTAGACAGTTCTAAAACCCACAGATATAAACCTATCATATTCAGTTATAGAGTCCAAAGATATATAAACCCATCATAGACCACCCGACAATCTCTTACCCAAGGGGAATAACACCCTCGTTAGCTTTGGTGTTCGAGGCAACACGTAATTTCTACAGCAAAAGGGACCAAACAGGGTTTAAGGGTTTAGAGGGCTTAGCGAGGGCCGATACCAAGTAAAATGGGCACAGCACCCAAAAAAGTGCTTAATGAGGTCATTATTTTTAATTAATGTTTTAAAGTTGTCTTTGATCTACTTACTTGTAATTTAATTTTGTAAAATTAATAGTTTATAGTCTAGTGTCTTATTAAAACAATGTCATTTCAGCATTGTCAGTTTCGTAGTAACACTATTTTAATTTTGTTTGCAGAAAGTCATTGCTGTGAAATGACTAATTCTAAACGCGACGCTCAGTGGCAGTGAATCTGGTAACGCTGTGGTTCCCAACCTTTTTTGGGGTGGTGATCCCGTTTTATAAAAGCCATGTGACCCGTGACCCCCATGAAAATCATAAGTCATTTTCAATAAATTTTCCTAGGAAATAGAGAAAAATTGCATTACAGTGAATACTCTTTGTCAATAGGTCGCGACCCACAGGTTGGGAACCGCTGTGGTAACGTATCGCTCCGCTGGCGTCACCCTCCTCAACTCAAGACTTTATAAAAAAGTATCTTTTCACTTTCACAAATTTAAAATTTCCTAATAAAAGTCTCTAATGTTCTTCTCAATTTTTCTATCGTTCTACTCACTTACTCTACTGCTCGTCTCAAGATCTCTATTTATTATATGGATATCTCTATTGTTCATCTCACGTGTTCTATTCCTATTCTCAAGATCTCTTTTTTTTCCCTTTCTCATCCTCACCTTTCCTCACAATCCCTCTTTGTGCCCGTTCACATTTACACACATATCTTATGGTCTGTTTTTAAAATTCGAATGCCAAAAGAAATATAATATTTGAGATGTGAAGATTCACAAAGTCGGCCCAGGGTCTAGTTGTGAAGTGAACATCTTGTGTCCGCCATAAGGTGTTTAGAAAGCTAATTATCGTGTTGTTTTCCCTGGGGTCACGTTACTCAGAAAAAAGTCGTGCATTTCTCCCCTCCGTTCCTCCTCCACAAAGATGTCCCACATGAGATGGCTGATCCCCTTTTACCCGAGGGCACTATGACGACAACGCGAGAGGAATATGCTATGAGGAGTTGATCCATATAGGATCATATTCAAACTTCTATGTTCGTTTATATGACTCTCTATTCGTTTGTAACCTTTAGGCGTGTTTATATATTCTATACGGCTGTTTATAACTTCTATGCTCGTTTATATGACTCTCTATTCGTTTGTAACCTTTAGGCGTGTTTATATTCTATACGGCTGTTTTTAACTTCTATGTTCGTTTATATGACTCTCTATTCGTTTGTAACCTTTAGGCGTGTTTATATATTCTATACGGCTGTTTATAACTTCTATGCTCGTTTATATGACTCTCTATTCGTTTGTAACCTTTAGGCGTGTTTATATTCTATACAGCTGTTTATAACTTCTATGCTCGTTTATATGACTCTCTATTCGTTTGTAACCTTTGGGCGTGTTTATATTCTATACAGCTGTTTATAACTTCTATACTTGTTGAAGGTTCTATTCTTGTCCATAGCCTCAATTTTTGTTCAGCTGTTCTATAATAATTGTTTATTATTACCATATTTGTTCATAACTATTATACTTGTTCATAGCTACAACCTTGTTTATAACTTAGTTACATGTTTCTTTACGTCTATGCTTGAACTTTTATACTTCAGAACACCCATACTTGCTCATAACATTCAAACATGTTCAACACATCTTTATCTAATTAATGTTATACTTTTAGATTGAAATTCAAAGGCGGTTTTCTTTTAGATAGTTTTTGAACACGAGGGCACCACTAGTTTGCCAGGCGAGCATGGATAGTTTTAGCGTTATAGAAGAAAGCTATTATTATCATCTACCTTTGAACACGGTTTACATTACCTAGTGAAGTGTCCTAAATTAGTTGATGTTAATTTGATTCTAATGGTTTCTAAGAACCTGGTATTTTAGAAAAAGAAATTCCTAACTTTATTTCATGAACTAATTCCTTGGGACATTGTAGTTAGACTAACATAATGGTACATTGTAGTTAGACTAAGATATTGGTACATTGTAGTTAGACTAAGATATTGTTACATTGTTGTTAGACTAAGATATTGGTACATTGTACTTAGACTAAGATATTGTTACATTGTTGTTAGACTAAGATATTGGTACATTGTACTTAGACTAAGATATTGGTAAATTGTAGTTAGACTAAGATATTGGGACTTTGTATAGCTGATGTATTAATACTTTTTAAATCCCTTATATTAACTTCACCATCGTCTCTTTGTCCGTAGGGCGGAAAAACAAAAGTAAAAAATGACCCATTTCTCATGATGCTATCGGGCTGAAATTTCGCACATAGACTTGTGTCACCTAAAAAATGCCTTTTTATCAAAATTTCAGATCGATTGAATGTATGAATGTACCGTAATTAAATAAATGCACTTTTATTTTATCTTTATATAACTGTTGCAGCCGTCGGTTGTTGACATCCACGTGTTTGCTGGAGTTCAGACAAGCCATCGGTGACCCCCGTTTTTTTCAGCAAGGGGAGTTCAGTCACGTTCAGTCGATACATGTTTGTCGCACGGTGTATATTATTTTGAATATAATCAGTAATTTTAGTTCTGTCTCATATGTAAGGGATTTATAGTCAAAAACTTTGTTTTTACGGGTTGTTTAATATCTTTGTTACGTTTTCCTAAAATCCGTTTAGAAAAGTACTCTATCATTCAATGCATCCTGTATTTCTTATCAAACGAAATGGACAGGGTTTTTTTTTTTTTTAGTGAAAACCAACATGCCATTTAGTGACCAATTTAATGCGAGGTCAAGGACTTTTGTAGACCAAATGTATTCTTGTAAATACTCCAGTAGAGATCGATATCACATAAATCACAAAGTCCCATCTAAATAATCTTTTTTTTTAAAAAAAATAATCATTAGAGCCGTGAGAAATGAGAAATAATTTTCATCTGTGAGGACGGCCATCTCAAAAGACGTTCTTCTTTATGTGTGATAACAACAAAAAGCTAAGAGCTATGTAGAAAAAGTACACGGAAAAGAAATGGGATGAGGTAGAACAAAGAAAGTTTTTAAAAAGCAAAACAAACCGCAATATCATCATATTCCTCATACATATTCGTGTAACAACGACGAAAAATTTTCTTCTATGTTTTAGTTAAACATAACTGTATTTAAGCCATAAACTACAATTCGTCGACAGCATTATATTCACACAGCAAACTCACTGACATAAATTTACACATAAGCCCAAAATATCTTCTTAAAACTGTAAGTCAATACTTCGGATCATAATATAACCCAGGAATATATCTAACAATGTATAAGTTATGTTTTATTAAGCCAGCAAGAACATCTTGTGTTATTATCAACAATACAAAGTGAATATTTAAGGATTTCGTTTGATTAGCACCAATCTGCTTACAAAAATGTATTTTTTTTAAAAATTCGTTTACATGCTTGGCGCGTCTGGTAATATCCAATATCTAGAACCATCTCTATTTGGTAATACCAAACACAAATTAGAACTGGCAGCTCCACATTACCCCGTACAATGCGGCACAGTGTTGCGTTCATCTAAATAGCAGAAATACGTTAGAAGCGCATTGGTGGTTTCCATCCAAACAAAAACAACATGAGTTATCTCACCAAACCATTACTCACTCCAAATACTTTAGTTTAATAACCGGAACCAGACATTCCACTTGCCAGTGCTTGAGTTTCTTCTTTCCTATATAACATCAGGAAACAACTTAATTCATTGTATTTTAAAAATAATTAACACGACAACCTACATATTACTGACATCTTTTCACGCAAACGACAAATAAAAATGAAATATGATGATGTACAACATTCGGGCTCGTCTACATTTAAAGTAGCGGGTGTCACGTTGTATGTTAAGCTGTCGTGTGTTAACAACTAATGTAATTGAAATATGTTAATATAATTCTCCACATGGTTCAACCATGCCAGACACCAAGCAAGCTGTCTAACCCCACCGACCTATCAGCTGGCAAGAAAAGGTATGCAGAGGGTAGGGGGTCATCGAGACCAACAATGCGTTCAATTGAGGTCAATTACTTTGTTCTTTCAGGACAACAGAATGGCTGGTATTTCGTTGTGCAGTGGTTCAAGCCCCAGCTAAGACATTACTTTTTAATTTTTTTTAATGTTTTTGTTTGTGCCCATTCATTTCCCAATTTCTTTTCGAACATGAATTGCCCTAACCCTCCCCATTTGGACAACTGTGTTCACTCGTCACTAATTCATTAGCGGCGTATGCTATGACGCGGGTTGGCTGGTATAATACATGTAATAATAATAATAATAATAATAATAATAATAATATTAATAATAATAATAATAATAATAATAATAATAATAATAATGGACTGCGGAAATTAACGATTAATTTCTCAAATAATTAGTAAAATTTGTTATCGATTAAAATTATTTCCATCGATAAAATATTGATTAAAATTAAAGAAAATGTTTTTAATTTTTTTTTCGATTCATGAATAAATAATTAAATTATTAGTGGTAATTGATAATGGTTGTTTTTCCATTAAACGTACAAAGTCTCCATTTTTTAAAAAAGGCTTTTAAAGTATAAAATTGAAAATATGCTGTTTTATAAGGACAATTATATTTTTAAAAAATTAAACATTGTTTTTACTTAATTAACAATAACAAAATTTAAATTCATTGACATTTGATTGAACTACTTATATTAAAATAAATCTACTAACAATTATATATTTTTATATACTTAAAGTACTTAAGTTAGGGGCATTTTAAAAAATGCCCTAAAAGGGCACGCAATTTGAAAGAAAACAACATAGTGAAAACAGTGATTAGGTGGTCTTAGAAAAAAATTCATATCTTTTGAAACACTTGGTATAAAAATATGATCTTTACGTTTTTGTTAAATATCAAACAATCTCTATACAGCTGTAATACTTTTATATTTTTAAAATTAATATGAAATTTTCATCCAAGTGCCTAAACTTTAATGTGTTATTTAACTTATTTTTATTGCTAACTATGTTATAAAATTTATACTGATTTTTAAAATGTTTTTATAGTTAAATATTAAGTTATACCAAAACTTGTAATATGTTAATTACAAATCCTGATTCTTTAAAAAAAATATTTTTTGAGTAATAATTGTGAATGTAATAAATTTTCAAATGTATTCTTTTCTTTTTACAACTCATTGGACCTTTCTGTAACTTGCCTTGAAATAACACTTGAGAAATGAGACTTAACAATAATTTAAATTGTTAATATGCAGGTTTTCCCCCCACCGTATGCATAAATTTGATTTCATTTTTTGTGTTGCTTTTAAAACCAAATTTAGATCAGAATATTGTTATTTCTTAAAATGTCTTTAAGACCGGGGAAATTGCTCAATAAAAAAAAAAAAATGTCAATGACCTATTTTTGTTACATTCCTTGAAATTTTCAGTTTAATGACGTCATAATCTTATTTTTTTGCTTGAACCAAATTCATCGATTAAATAATCGGTTCTTTATTTCAAAAGTTAACGATTTAATTCAAATTAATCGATAACAACCCTAATAATAACATTTATTATTAATTTTTCCTCTGATATAGATTTTGGAAAAATGGATTCCGAGAATGATCTAACATAACCGAAGTTTAATGAGGTATAATCAGCGTAAGCTTAAAGTCGGCTGCTATATTTGCCTGTATGACACGATTGTGTTGTTAATTATTTGCATCTCAAAGTATGTCCACATTTCTATTTCTATTGTAACTGTTTCAATCAATCTTTCTTTCTTTAGTGAATATTTAAATGTTGGCATGGAAAGTTTTTAATTGACTGTGTTCTGTGATCTAACAAGAACATTTCAATTAGCTTTATAATCTTGTTCATGAGACCTTACACGATGCCGTCCATTTTATTTGTTGCCTACCCTAAGATAAAGTGTTTGTCTTTATTGATTAAGACGTAAATTAAATAGTTGCAATGACGTCACTTGTAGTGCAGGAACTCAACAGCAGACAGGTGATGTGGTAAAAAAAATAATTGTAAAGAAAAATTTATAATGATAAATACTAGTTGTTACATATCACTTACTTTCATTTGATGTGATAAAAGAATGTAATCCAAATTAATCTCATTAGAAACTTGAGTATAATCATCACATAATCACCATCTTTACACAGACTTTGCCTTCACGCTGTCTGTGTGTTAAAAAAATCCGTTGCCATTATTTAGTCTTTGAAATACATAATCTCCGCCGACATATAATCTTTAGTGTCATATACTCGCTTAATCTCTTAATAATCCTGTCACACAGTTACAATTTAAAGTCCCCTCACAGCTTTCCATCTTTAATGTGTTAAATGATTCTCATATTATTAGAAATATATAATCCAAATACTAAAAGGCCGCCTACCTTTAAACTAACCACTAATCACAATTGTTGCACATTTGAACTGAATAAAGTTTGAAGCGTATTGACATGTTTGAGCTCTTAATTTATTGAAGGTCAACAACCCGCCACAGCAGACGACGAAACTTATTGCATAAATCCGTTTTTAACTTGTGGTGATTCCAACAAAATCGTCTGGTTAACGCTCAACCGACACATGATTGGTTTTTATAAAATTTAGATTGCAGCAAATTACTTCGATATATTTATTGACAAATCACCGTTGGCATTTAATATTTTCCTATACATATTTATCTTATCAGAGTTTATTTATATTGGTTAAAGAACATTTGTTTTCGTTCCATTTCAACAAAATGATATATAAAACATTTTAAAAAAACAAACACAAAGAAAAAAAAAAAAAAAAAAAAAAAGAAAGAAACACCTAAATAAATTGAATAAAACCAGTAACCACAAAACTAATCTTGTTTTTAACAAAAGTTTTCAATAACTTTGTTTTTCCATTTACTATCATCAAAAGATTTGTGATAATTTCACCGCTGCGTGCGTCTGTACTGTCTCAAAACTCCTACATTCACAAATACAACGCTTTGAAAATGTCCCACTAATCTCGTTGACATGTGTAGGTTCAGATCATGTTCCGCCTCTTGCCTATTATATCCATATGTCCCTGTGCACGGTGGGTGAGAAGAACATCCAGAAACAATTTGTTTGTTAAATTGAAACTGAAATGCAATTTTACGCCTATGGCCAACCTCGTGTCATTAGTTTGGTTTTTTCCCCTCGTCACTCCCTCGGGTGGTGGAAAAATAAAATGGGATGAAGTCGAGCGAGTGGCAGAGTTAGCGAGGTGGGTTTCTCAGTTTTTTTTCTCTTTCTTTTCGTTAGTGCACGCCAAGCCTCAGCTTGCTCACCAGTGTCCGAGATTGGACCAGTGCGGGCAACTAATGTGGTCAGGCGCTCTCAAACCATGGAGTGGAGTGACCGGATTGTGTGCACAGGGGTGCTTAAAGAAAGGCCACGAGCGAGCAGCTCGTGTGTTCAGTGACTCGCCGAAGTCGAGACGCCACAAGGAAGACATGAGGACAGGGTTGTTCAAGGATTCACCAAGTTATGAGCCAGTAAATTGGTCTGGGATTTGCAAGAATGCATCTGAACGGCCAGCTTTAGGGTCCGCTAAAGGTTTTATAGATAAATATGTTGAAATAGAATGTAACTTTAAAAAAAAAAACTCCTTTATATTAAATCGTGGCGTCTGCTTGCTTGATAGCTTGCTTGTCCAGTTTTTTGTCACCCGTATTCAATCAAGCTGATATTTTGCTGGTAGACTGTTGGCGACGATAAAAATGATGCATCGAAATTGCACATCGATCCAATGTACTGTAATTACATTTTGAACATTTAGATTATCTCTATGTGGCATATAAATGCGTAACATATTGAACGCGCGGTGCGTATTATATTGAAAATACTTTAATAATATTTTCCCCATCTGTAAATGTTTAAGCTGTTTTTGTCTCGTGGTGCGTATTATTTGTAACATACTTTTAGTTATGTCTCATATCAAAAGAAGTTATGGTAAAAAAAAAACCCCAAAACTTACGGGTTTTTACTGGTTGCTTAAAAATTCCCGAAGTTTCATTAAAGATTTTCATCAGACGGCATATTTCTTTGGTGCTGTATTTGAGGCGTTTAATAAATTTTAGAAATTTGAATGATGAATATAAATTAATGACTGACAACACTTTTAATTTAAAAAAAAAAAACAAATGCAGGACCGACGGAAAGTATTAGTATGAAATCAGTTAAACCAGATTGAAAATATATTAGGCTACATTTGAAGTTAGCGCATATACAAGATTAATAGGTGATGACCGTGGCCGTTATGAACTCACCGGGAACCAAATGTTTTCAGGAGTGTAAGGAGAGGTGGGAATCAATTAAGACGTCATATGATCTTACCACCTTGGTTGTATCTGACCCGGAGGAGGTCAAAGGTCAGCAGCAATGTTCACTCTAAGGTAACTGTGTGTGTTCAAGATAAAATAGAAAAATTAAAAATATGAAAAAATCTCGTCTGCACATTTTCACAGCTTCCTTTTTTTTAATTGTTCAAATTTACTCCCCACAGACAAAGATATTATCCGGTTATTAACCTTTCCTAATTTGCTGCGTGGTAATTCTAAACTGCTGCGCTGGGTGGATCAGATATCTACGCGGCCGCACATCTTTAAGGAAACATCGTGCAGCAGTTTTACGTCGAAATAAATGGAAGTCTTGTGTTATTGTTATTGTTATTTCCTAAGATTAATGTTATTTACTTATTGTTGACATTTGTAGCAATGTGTTTAAATGTAAATGAACCCCTCTTGCTAATACGTAATGGTATTGTTCCTACAACTAAGGTCGTTAATACTGAACTAAATTATATCTTTTCAAGCTTTCTACTCAAATTAACAATTTCCATGACTAATAATAGTTATAAAATTAGTCTTTATTGTACCATCCTGTCATTATATGTTTTGCTAGTTTTGCTTAAATAAGATATACAAGTTTTAAATTAAATATATTTACAATATGGTTTATTATTTTGCATGTGAAGCGCTATGACCCAAGCTGTCTGCTGGGGTACCGTCCTATATAAGTTCTTAAAATTTTACTATTGGAAGACACGAATGTAATATTGCATGACTTGGAATAACGCCGAATTTATTTTAAATCATCAGTCCACCATCTCGTCTGCTAGAATAACTGTTTAGTCAAATAATTAATCTTCATATAGAATTTGACTATACATTTTTAAAATAAAATTTATGGTGCACTTCTGTATTTTTCCATAAATAAAGTTTACAATTTTTGTTTTAATCACACAATTCATTTGGGCATCTTGTATTTCACTAAGTAAGTGTTTATTAGTAGAGCTTCTGTTCCATCGTAAAATAACCCAACCATGCGACTAAAAATAAGCATCTCTATTATATCAATGAATTTAAAACAGATACGTCTATTTAATGATGATAAAATAAGGGCAAACATCTAAAAATTAGAACATTTTTAAAACTCAATAATTAATTAACTTTTCTAAATTAAATCTTTTACTTAAGTATAATACAAACATTACTAAGATTTAGTAGGATTTGTGCATTGGTAGTCTTACAGTTGATACTAATAGAAAGCGAACAACAATATTTATATACCTTAAAAAATAGTCACAATTATATGATAAGTAAGTTTAATTAAGCAAACTTAATTTTCTATTGTATTGGTTCTTAAAAATTTAAAATACATTTAATAATTTGATAACATTTATTCAAATACTTTCAAATCACACGTCAAAACTATCGATTATTTAAAAAAATTCCGTTTCCGATGAAAAAATAAATTAAACTAAAATTAAAAAACTGAAAGGGGAAAAGTTCAACCCGATAATAAAGAATGCGAATCATGACTAGATAAAAGTGCTAGCAATTACGAGGACAAGGGTAGTGTTGTTTTAGTCCCAGGTCCTATTTTAGTTCTAGTTTTTATTTCGTTTTTTTCTGTAATAATTTTAGTTTTAGTCTAGTTTTAGTTTTGAGCTCAATTTTAGTTTTCGTTTTAGTTTTCATCGACTAAAACTAAAAACCTGAGTTTTAGTTTTCGTCTTTTTCATTTTAGTTTCACTTTCAGTTTTAGTCTTGTAGACACCAAT
This sequence comes from Radix auricularia, assembly GCA_002072015.1. Lineage (NCBI taxonomy): Eukaryota > Metazoa > Mollusca > Gastropoda > Lymnaeidae > Radix > Radix auricularia. Next base: position 84,079 of record MUZC01000305.1, on the reverse strand, counting down.
AACTAATAACAACAATGTTCATGATCAATTGTTGAAACAAATTGAATAATAATAATAATAGTAGTCACACAGATCACAGCTCAGTGTACTGAGACTGAGTCCATTCACTCCATTGTCACATTATAAGTCACACTATCACATTGTGTTATGTGCCAATGCCAAGACTCAATTTTTTACCATGTTGTAGACTAGCAGACTTGCAGTGCATGTACAAAAAACAACAACAACTAAAAACGTGATAATAAGAAGAAACCAAAATCGTAAGTCAAAATTAAAACAAATGTATTCATTCTAAGACCTAGAACTCTGAACTAACTAAACTAAGTAACAATAGTTCACTTGAAGAGTGAAGACTAAGCGTCAAAACAAATGACTGTTCAGCTTGAGAAAGACCCGTTTTTCTAGACTCCGATTAGTTCTGTTTCTTTTCCCAGTAGTCAAATCACCACAAAGAGAAAAAATTCTCTCCACGTAAGCCTCCGAAGCTGGTGCAGTCAATATATCTAAGGCCAATGGTGCAAGCAACGGAAACGTTTTTTGAACGTTCTGTGATTGTCAGTAGCTTAAACCATTGCCATTCTCACTGACGCATTTGGCAGCTTCTTGATAGTGCAACAAATAATCTTCCAGTTCGTCTTCAGGCCCACGAACTGCAGATATAATATTAGTGATGGGTGGGGTGTTCGCAATGTGTTGCGTTAGGGATTTGAAGCGCTTGAGAGGAGGTCCAGATGTAGTCAGGGCTGTTGAACCAACGCTATCAGGAGACGCAGTTGCAGTGATATTTCGGTTAGGAGTAGGCTGACCAGCAGCTGAAAGCACTTGACCAAGCTGTGCACTCACTGCTGCTGCTGCTGAAGCAGTTTCTGCTCGCAACACAAACTGTTTTGCTGCATTTAGAAGATGCCTTTTCCTGAAATGAACAGTGCTGACACAGTGGTAGGATCAAGCAGGCAAGCTGCAGAAGGTATAGGTTCAAAAATATCAGACTCTGGTTCCAACGCAAACTCAAATCGTCGCCTCAAGCCATCCAAAAAGGTGACTGCTAGCTCTTTTAGTGATGCGTCCAGAGCTTGATCAGACTGTGCCTCAAGAAGATGATATTCTATGTCCATAAGTGCTGGAATTACTGATGACATAACAACTTTATTGCTTCCAGTAAACGTGTATGTTCGGCAAATGGTTGCAGAAGCTTCAGTAACTGATCTATTTTTTGCCATTCACTTGAAAGAAGAGTGTCCCATTCCATTTCTTCCGCTACTGCATACACACTAACCTTCAGTTCAATTAGTCGTTGCAGTAGAAGGAATGTGCTTGACCATCTTGTGGGACAATCTGCAATAAGAGTTTTCTTGTTTTTCAACACTAGCTTTTGGGTTGCAACAGATGATTTTCTAAACTTTTCAACCATACGCCTTGCTAAATCAAGTATCGGTTTTATGGCAGCACACTTTGACATCTCATTAACAACTAGCTGCATAGTATGAGGCATACATGCCATGCGTTTCAATTTCAAATAGTGACCATCAACAGTCGTTTCTGCCCTTGTATCCTCATAGTCTTTATCTTCATTAATATTGTCAACCTCATCATCCTCTTCCTCATCAGAATCAGAATCTGTGCCAGTGGCAGTTTCGCATCTATCAACAAACATGGTTTTAAAAGCTTTTATCATGTTAGCTCCATTGTCCGTAATAACTAGCATGACTTGGCTAGTTTTTATACCCCCTTTTTCGAAGCAATCGCTAACTTTAGCAGCAATCTTTTCCCCTGTATGAGGATGACTAACAGTAAACACATTCAGTGTTAAATGTTCACCTTGCTGCATAATTGGATTGTACAAATAAGCCGAAACACCAAGGAACGCTGCCGTAAGGCCCCTTTTTGACCAAAAATCCAAGCAAAGGGTAAGACGCCGAGCATGTTGTATATTCTCTTTAACCTTCTTTTCGAGTTCTTCACACGCCGATTTTAAAGCCCTTTGTATAGCTGTACGGCTTGGTACTTGAAACTTCGGATCCATTGCCTGGTAGAACTCTCTAAATGCCTCATGCTCGACCTGTACATGTAAATTGCATTCTTTCATTATTGTAATTATGTTACAATTTACATTTTATAATTGCATATTAATTATTATGTACCAATATACAGCCATTTTTATTCATTCTTATATTAATTCAATGAAATAAATAACATTTAACAGTTTTGCTATTTTAGCTTTAATGTGTACAAATTGTAACTGTTTTAAGTACGCCAACAATTATTTTTCTCAAGCCAAGCCCTGTCCTGTCCCATAATAAAATTAAAAATACTGCTGCCCATATTAATAAAATTATAATGAAAAATTTGTGTTTTACAATTTAATGTTCATGAGGTTATGATACTACATGTATGATATGTCACATGTGTCTTTGTGTGACTTTTTGTTTATAGGTTCAAAGAAGTAGTAGTAGTAACTACTAAGAAATAAATAATGCATGATTACTTACCAACGACGTGGAAACACCAGTTTTCGCTATGAATCGTGTCAGAGCTTGCATTCTGGAAATATTTTCAGCAGACTGTGCAGAATATTTGTGTTTATTAAGATTATTACCAAACATGTCGGTAATTTTCCTTGAGGCAGAAGAGTTGGAAGCTGGCAACTTTGTAGACTTACTGGGTGCTGCCGCTACTTTAGTCTTCTCTTTCTCTTCCATGGCATCATTTTCTTTCTTGTGGCAAGCTTTTAAATGCCGTTTTAGATTTGTGGGATTCCTTCCCACGAGCAGTCTTTCACANCTTTTGTTTAAATCTATACGGTACGTGAAATAATCCCAAACATCACTCGATTTTGGGCGTCCACTTACTCCACCAACACCAGTTCCTGCTGTTGTCATTGTCAACTTTCAACGTTAATTAATTGTATTATTTTGATGACTTATATTATCGCCCAGTTGATGCGCATGCGCGATCATCAAAGAAATTAGGTCATAATAATTTCCTAGAATTTCGCAGACTGCAGTAACGGAAAAGAACGATAAATTGGGATTTTAGTTTTTATTTCGTTGGGGAGTTTTAGTTTCAGTTTTTATTCAGTCTTTTGTCTACCAGATTTAGTTTTCGTCTAGTTTTAGTCTTGCTGCTAATTTTAGTTTTAGTTTTAGTTCTCTTTGACGAAAAACTCAACATTTTCGTTGACGAAGGTTTTAGTTTTAGTTTTCGTCGACAAAAACAACACTAGTCAGGGGTGTAATTTTGATGCTTAACAAGGATTTTTAAGTACCACTAAGTTCTAACCTGATGTAGTTAAGACGATTATATAAGCTAATGGTAAAAGAAAATGGTCAGGAAAAAAATGGAGGTTCCTCGGCGTAGTGTGGGCGTCTGCAACCCAGCCTAAGGCCGTTGCTAATTTTGGTGTTTGAATTTGAAAAATAAAAAGCTATTTTAAAGAAAATACACGTTTTCTTATATTGTAAAGCATTACTAAGACCTAAAAATTTTAAAGCTTTTCTTTCTCTATCTAAAATTGAGCTTTTTCTGATTTTTCCTTATTTTAAAATGTTTGATGCAATGTCCATATCAATGATATCAAACATTTTGTGCTTGTTTCCAAAAACAGACATTCTTACTGTACTCATTCTTGATAGGTAATCGATTTTGTTTTTATTAACTAAAGCTTAGAGAAGCTTCTCTCACAGCTGGTAACGTACATTAAGTTCACTTTGAATATCTGAAAGTGATGAAGCTTAAACTGGAATAGGGGAATAGATGGATGGGGAAAGCCATTTTTGAATCAATAACAGTAGCAGCTGACTAATTTCAAGAATCAGTTACAGGCAACAACATGTTAGTGTCACGTTAAAACACACTGCTCCAGCTTAATGATTTGTCGGTTCAGTAGCAATAGTATCAAAATAATGTACCATTTGAGTTTGACGTCTTAGCATTCTTAGGAATTTTCACACTGAATAGTTAGTTCGTTTTAAAAAATTAATTTATTCCCTGCCTTTTCTTTTATTTAGATAAAATCTCAACGTTTAAATCCTAATTAACGACCAGAAATTAGCAGCTATAGAAAGTGCCACCAGGGGCTTTTGCCCCTTGACTCTGTCGCTACGATGCTGCCGAGGTTTTCTTCCCTTGTATGTGAGTGTCATAGTAAGGCATATAATTTACGTAATTAATAAAAAAAACAAGGGATTGTAGGGCGCCTAAGGTGCCCATTTTTTCAAAAGCCTATGTATCATGTAATATCGTTGTTTGATAAATACGAAATATCAAAATTCTTGGAAAGTACACAAACTATTTTATAATTATAAATGCTCAAATCCTCTTTTAACATCGTCCCTTCTCCAAAATTAAAATATGACCTCAAACAATAACGTCATATAATATTTTACCTCGAGAAATACCACACGCTTTTTAAACTGCTATGGTCTATTGTAATATGTCCCTCAGCGTTACGTGGACAGCCAGACCGTGAGTGACTTGGGCTTTTATAGTGTTAATGGGTCATTGAATGCCAAAGATCAAATAGCAGCTTATAGCTGATGAGTGAATTGTCAGCAACGTTTCTGGTGTCATTTTTTCTAGTTACACCAAACAAATACATCAGTGGTTCCCAAAATTTTTTGAATCATGGTCCCCATTTTATAGTCAAAACTTGCCCACAGACCCCCGAGTGAGAAAAAAACTGCATAAATGCATAGTGAAAAAAATACAAATCTAATTTTGCAACATTTTGATGAAGAATTATTTATGAAAATTTTAACTTTCAATTAAAATTTAAAACAATTAATGACCCAGATGATCGTCAATAGAATTTGTGAGTATATATATATCCGACTAAATGTTTGCGAGTAGCAACCACAAATACCCACGAGCGCTAATTTCTAGTTAGTTTAGTGAGTGAGGGATATGATGTTCATAGCGGCATTGAATCCTTGCTCTACCAAATGGGAAGACGGGATTTCAGCGGTCAAGTTCTGTACAATAACACATATTGCAGAATATAAAATTGGGATCTGTTTTTGTTACACGAATTTGTAGAATCCTTGTCAAACATTGGTTTAAGTTCCTCATTTTCAGATTTTTCATTAAGCTGCTCCTGTATTAGTATGTATGCAACAGTGTTCGGGATCTTAGTTTGTCCACCCGTAAAAAATTAAACACCCAGTCGGAAATATCCAAATTCAGAATGTCTTCAAATATTTGGTTCAAGACGGCAAGAGGGGCCGTTAAGTGTTAACAGTAAGCAAGAAAATCTTTATCTCTGCTTTGCTATTTCGAAAGATTTGGAAAAATAACATTTTCTTCTTCCCAAAACTGACGTTTTGCAACAAATGCAGATATTATGATTTCAGTGTTGATTAAATGTGATGCAACGTGGCAACCATGTGATGTACCGTGGCAACCATGTGATGTACCGTGGCAACCATGTGATGTACCGTGGCAACCATATGTCGTACCGTGGCACCAATGTGATGTACCGTGGCACCAATGTGAGGTAACGTGGAAACCATGTGATGTAACGTGGCAACCATGTGATGTAACGTGGCACAAATGTGATGTAACGTGGCAACCATGTGATGTAACGTGGCAAACATGTGATGTAACGTGGCAACCATGTGATGTACCGTGGCACCAATGTAATGTACCGTGGCACCAATGTGATGTAACGTGGCAACCATGTGATGCACCGTGGCACCAATGTAATGTACCGTGGCACCAATGTGATGTACCGTGGCACCAATGTGATGTACCGTTACACCAATGTGATGTAACGTGGCAACCATGTGATGCACTGTGGCACCAATGTAATGTACCGTGGCACCAATGTGATGTAACGTGGCAACCATGTGATGCAGTGTGGCACCAATGTGATGTAACGTGGCAACCATGTAATGCACTGTGGCACCAATGTGATGTAACGTGGCAACCATGTGATGCACTGTGGCACCAATGTGATGTAACGTGGCAACCATGTAATGCACTGTGGCACCAATGTGATGCACTGTGGCACCAATGTAATGTAACGTGGCAACCATGTGATGCACTGTGACACCAATGTGATGCACCGTGGCACCAATGTGATGTAACGTGGCAACCATGTGATGTAACGTGGCAACCATGTGATGTAACGTGGCACCAATGTGATGCACAGTGGCACCAATGTGATGTACCGTGGCACCAATGTGATGCATGGTGGCACCAATGTGATGCATCGTGGCACCAATGTGATGTACCGTGTCAACCATATGTCGTACCGTGGCAACTCATGTAATTTACTGTGTCAACCATATGTCGTACCGTGGCAACTCATGTGATGTACCGTGTCAACCATATTTTGTACCGTGGCAACCCATGTGATGTACTGTGGCAACCATATGTCGTACCGTGGCAACCCATGTGATGTACCGTGTCAACCATATTTTGTACCGTGGCAACTCATGTGATGTACCGTGTCAACCATATTTTGTACCGTGGCAACCCATGTGATGTACTGTGGCAACCATATGTCGTACCGTGGCACCAATGTGATGTACCGTGGCACCAATGTGATGTACTGTGACACCAATGTGATGCACCAATATGAAACGCTTCTTTCGAAAATCTATTTCGACTTTTCCCCTTTTTCCGTTTTCGGTCAAACAAAAACGTAAGTTAAGGTCACAGTTAGAGTGGTGCAGCAAACTGGACATACGAATACAATGGATGAGAGAGAGAGGGGGAGGTTAAAGAGAGACAAGGGAGATTACAGAAGAAAAAAAACCAAGAAAAGTAGATGGAAAGGCAGTCTGTCAATAAATAGGTTGGCAACATTAATAGAAAAGGAAGCAAGAGAGGTCAAAAACGGATACTTAAAGTGAGTGAAGGGAGGCGGATAAAATCCAGACTTATAGAGACAGATAGAAAGGCTTATGTTTTTACAAATGTTTCTAATCTAAATGACATACTTAATATGTATTCGCCAATAATTTTTAAGTTCATATTGATTATTATAAATTCTACCAGTAAGACAGAATGACACATGAACACACCTAATTACAGGGATTGCGTGCCATCTAACACGAGCTGTTCAGATCCATTGTCCTACCAACAATGAGATTATGTCGTTTGATTGGCAGAATGACAACACGAGTCTAACATTTGGCCTTGTCCAAACTAAATAGGGCTTCTAGTGATGTTTTAGTGGGGCTGTGGTGAAAAGTGAGTGGACTTGTAGTGATATGTTGATGGGTTTGTGATGACTAAAAATTGTTGGCGCGTAAGCTATGCGGCAGTTACGCCTAGATCAACAGGCATCGGATACTTTCCTCTGGCTTTGATAATCTGTTTTCATGTAAGGATGTGTTGAATGATGCACACCAGATGATTGACATTGCTTTTCAATACAGTCAACTCGCCCCTCCCCCTGTCATAAATTGTCACACTTTCTTACACCACCTCCACCCTCTGGAGCGTGACGTACTTTATGGACGGCCCCAAAGCAGTATATAGTCACTTTTTATAAAATCATAGTACGACAAAGATATACGCAGTAAAGTTATCAGTCAAAATGTTATTGGCCATAATTTTCCCGGCCACAAAGTTATCGGCCAAAATGTAATTGGCCATAATTCTATCAGCCACAAAGTTATCGGCCAAAATGTTATTGGCCATAATTTTACCGGCCACAAAGTTATCGGCCAAAATGTTATTGACCATAATTTTACCAGCCTCAAAGTTATCGGCCACCAAGTTATTGTCCACAGCGGCATTGTTCAATAATTCCAAGAAGGCGCTGCCCCCCCCCCCATGTACTCCGTGACCTCTCTACACAATGAACCGATCATTTCCCGGCGGGAGTCAGTCAGGGATCTCGGCTCCATGCACGAACCACTTTGAAAAGGTTTTGTGTAAGAACTTCCGGTCCCAGAGACCTTCCGATAACGCTAATTTATTGGCAAGGAACTTTGAGTTTCTATAACTGTCACAACACATCATCGCTTTAAGAGTTCTAAAATATTGTTGATGTGTGTTCAGTTGTAGATTCTACATACATATTAACTATGTAAATTTGTGAAAATAAAACTAAAACATATACATATAGGAAAAATCCGCTTTCGAAAAGGTTTGTATTTGGAACATTTTAAAACATTGGGAAAAATTTATAATTTCTCAAAAGAAAAAAAAAACAATTTTAAAAAGAATTTGGTGTATTGATTATTTCCAAATAAAATTTGAACCGATGTTAAACAACTTATTAGAGATTAGCGACACTACACGCAAACACATAAACAAAATGACTAAATAAATTAACAATTTAAAAAAATAATTTTGCACAAAACCAGAATGTAAGAAAACTATGATGTTTCGGTCGGGTATAGAGTATCCATTTCATTAACACCTAAAAACAAATATCAGTTTGAAGAAATATTTGACAGGCCAACTTGGTAGATTAGGTGGACATTTATTGTAAGTAGTATACAAAATAAAATGAGATATTTTGGAGCTAAAACGATATCTAGATCCTGGACATATAATTTACAAACTATACCATTTTTAGACACTTATACTACAACGAACTATATCACTTTAAGACACTCATTCAAAAAACTGCACCGTTTTTAAAAAAATGTCTGAAAGAAGCAATGTTTTTTTTAAAATTGCGTTTTTTAGCGAAATATTTTTTCTTTCAGTAGTTTCAGTTAAAAGCGTTTATCGCCCATTTCTTCGACTACTTTTTCTATAAATTCTGTAAGATTAGAGTTTATTTTATTACAATCATGCCTAGTTCTAGCAGACCTATCCTGGAAATCTGCAGCATCTTTTGCGTTATTCCCGGCGTCTACACAGCGTCGAGGTAAGAGTAAGTGGCAGTACCAAAGCTCGAACAAGGCTCTAACAAAAGTCTTTGGGCCAACGTCATACTGGGTGAAAACACAGACTTCGTAAAACACCAGACAACAACAGACTTTAAACTAGACACGAGACTTGGTCCAAACATGAACCCTGGAGCAAACAGACTGACCGTCGAACATCATACATGGCACAAACATCAGACTGACCACCAAACATCAAACTTGGCACAAACACGTCTAACTTGAAACTAACAAAACTATCAAACTTGAAAGTTCCAAAGCTTCAGATTTAATGCCTATTACATTATATGTCAGTTTGACATGTCGGAACGTTAATGACAAGTCATTGCCGACTTGCTCTGAGCGGAATTTTATCAATAACAGCCGTTTTAATACGCCGCGCTGAGCACCGGGAACGTTGAAAGGGGATTTAATGGATTCAAGGAGATTAAAGACCTAGTCTGCTACACTCAGGACTATGACGCACGTGTCATATTATTGGCTCCATTTGTGAACCTCACATACTTCATACTTACTACAACAACCCTAAGCTCTTGGTATGACAGATCCGCAACAAGTGGAGAATACTTGGTATAGAAACGCATTTTTTTTAGTCCCATAAACTCTTCTTTTTCGAGGTCGTAGGGAGTTCTAATGTCTCCATTATATTTTATACCCTGGCGGTGTCCATCCCTCTCCAGTTCAGTGGAGGACTTTCTTAGCGTTAGTATATTCTCAACATTTTTATAGTGGCTTTAACGCGGGATCGATCCCACACCCCTCAGCCTGTGAGACGAGCGCACTATTGACTTCGCTACCCAGAAAAGTATCTTAAATCCCAAACCCGATCGCTTTTGATGGTCATTACAAGTTTATTATCAGTTATCAAAGTGCACTACAATATGATTAAGAGTAATATTCATCCCAAAATATGAAAACTACGACATTGTCAGTGTCCTGAATTTAACCTTTTTCAAATAATTGTTTTGAACCTACGTTTGCACCAAACTACAACATCGTGTTGTAATGGGAATTTCACCCTGTAATAGACGAATGAGGATCTTGTCTTATCTATACAGACGCACCTTCTACAAATATTTATAGCGTACACAGTCCATGCCGGTCTGTTGGCAAGGGACGCATCGTTCACAGGCCACGGCTATGAAAATTTCCACGCTATTACCAGCCGCCTTTGTTTCAATAACTAGTGTTAGGTACCCATTCAGAGTTGGGTGGACTCAGGGACACCCTAACTAGTGTCAGGTACCCATTCAGAGCTGGGTGGACTCAGGGATACCCTAACTAGTGTCAGGTACCCATTCAGAGCTGGGTGGACTCAGGGACACCCTAAATAGTGTCAGGTACCCATTCAGAGCTGGGTGGACTCAGGGACACCCTAACTAGTGTCAGGTACCCATTCAGAGCTGGATGGACTCGGAGGCACAAAATCCCTGCCTCCACGGAGATTCGAACCCTTGACCATCTGTACGCCAGTCGAGCGCAGATTGATCCTTCACCCGGTGTTGGCTGTATGATTGACCTTCACCGTATGACAGACGTATGATTGACCTTCACCGTATGACATACATACGATTGACCTTCACCGTCTGACAGACATATGATTGACCTACATATCATTGTCCTTAAACCTGTAATAGCACAAATATTCACCTTCACACAGTTGGTGACATGTACATCACTGTCAACACTTGAATGTTTGCGACTGTTCATCACTAATGACTGCTGTAGGAATTACCTGACATTGTGATTGTGTACCTCCAGCTAGTATTGTGAACGAGTTCTATTAACGGTGTAATTGTTTATAGTTGATCAACCACTATAACCGATCAACCACTATAACGTGATGGTAACTGGATGATAAGACCGTTGTATCTCTGAACCCGTATGAAAGTTTTACCTTAAGCAGTGGTTCCAAAACTCTATATTTCAGTACCATCAAGAGTTGCGTTACTTTATTCCCTGGAGTAGCTTCTATGCCCCTGGATGCGGGGATTAAATGCCACATACTTGGAACCACTGACTAAGAGAAAATTCGTTGATGAGTCTAACAGATAGCGTGAAGACAGCCTGGCACAATCTTTACATTCCACTCTAGCGTCACAATGGGGTTACTTCAATCGAAAACTTTTGCGGTTCTCAAACAACATGCCTATATTAAAATAACATTACATAAAAGTATGAACAGACAATCATCTGAAGTAATTAAGACTTCACAGAAAGGTTAAATGAACAAAAAATGATAAAGAAAATTTTTTTTTCTCATTTGCGGGCAGGAGAGATCAGAGGCGTCACTAGGGTTGGTGTCAAACAGTGCGTTATCTCATGGTGTCGCCTCCACACGACTTACCCCATAAAATAAAACGCCTGCCCGTGCCCAATAAAGAGATCGTACAGAATTTTACACTTTGGTGTCATCCCTTGTGATGGTGTAATATGGGGCGGTCCACACACCCGCACACCACCCCTAGTCACGCCTCTGGGACAGATAATTAGGTGAGTCACGAAATGAATTAATACATTTATTTGCTCATTATCGTAGAACTTAAAGTGGCTCCACCTTTTCATTTAACTCATTTCAACACAAACTGAGCTTGAGCAATCTACAACATTCTCTCCTTGAAAGCTAGCATAGACACTGAACATTCATAAAGCGAAGTTCTCGCTTCGAATCCAAAAATATTTTTTTTTAGATCCACCGATCTTGTTGTATCTGAAATTCTGGCATTTCCCCTCTATCTGGTCCCGACCTGTCAATTCGGGTTACAAGGGAGGATTCATCAAAACTCACATCGTAAGACGTCTATGATGTGTTACAGTGAGAATCTCAGGTCATGTGTTGTTGCGGAAAAGGCTGTGGATGGAATTTTGTCCCTAAACAATAGCGTCTGCGATGTGCGATATTGTTGAGCACTGAAGTTAACAGAGAAATAACGTGCTCAGAAAAATATGTCAATCCTGATAATAATCATAGTTAGTGTTCTAAAGTAGATAATAATTATACGGTTAATTGCCTTCATTATTTAAATATAGAAAATCAAATGCCTGTTTTTTAGGAAGGGTCTAGGGGCCTGTCCATAAATGACGTCACGAGTCACGAACCAAGGTTAGAGGGGGTACCCCACATTTGTGACGATATGTGACGAGGGGGAGAGGGGTGTTTAAGAATCGTGACGTCACGTCAAAACACGCAATTTTAAGTCATAGTTCCACTTAAATATTCGATTGTTTACCATCTATTTTATGACGTTTCATCATGCGTGTTACGATATTAGAGAGCAGTCTTGAACTAAATATATGATAAAATGACAATTAAGTGATTTGAAATATGTTAATTTTTAAATAGAAAATACGACTTTTAGGGAGGATGGGATCACATCTTTGTGACGTAATTTTAGAGGGTTATAAGTTTTTGTGACAAAGCGTGACGAGGGGAGAGGGGCGGGGCAAAAAATCGACCAAAATTGTGTGACGTCATTTTTGGACTGCCCCTTTAGATCTACATATAAAACATTTGTTTTTCAATTATAAATATATCGATTATCTTTACACAGAAAGTCAGAAAGCACTACTGAGAAGAAATGAAGAGAAACAACAAAAAGAAAGAAAACAACTTTATCTTAAGCCCCTTGTTATGGTTGTTATAAAGGGAAGATTACATGAAAAGCCTCGAGTCCGAAAAGGTCTATTTTACTGTCTTCACAAAAACCTCTCAGTATTTTTTTTATTTTAAATTATGAAGAATTCATGCGGCAAACCGTGTCAAGATTCACGAATCCATGATTAAACTTATTAGGAAATAAACAAGTTATTGGGAACCTTTTTTGGGGGGGCCGCGTACCCAAAATTCAATTAGAACTTAATTTTATGTAGCAAAGTGCCAACACAAAATGCCAGCACAAAGTGCCAACACAAAGTGCCAACACAAAGTGCCAACACAAAGTGCCAACACAAAGTGCCAGCACAAAGTGCCAACACAAAGTGCCAACACAAAATGCCAGCACAGTGGAATAAAGAATAAATCCATTAGTTAAGTCATGATTAAACCATGAAACTAGGAGATAGAAGAACCATTAGTAAAGTAGTAGGCTAATTATACATGAAGCAATTAATTCTAATTTAGAAATACAACATAATACAAATCTGAGATAAAAAAAAAGGATTTAAAAAACGTTCTTATTCCGTATGCAAGAACAAACACATGCAAATGTACTAACTTCCCGTCCGGAATTTGGGCGTGAAATGGGTTGCCTGAAGAAACCAGGAAAGCCAACACTTTATCATCATTTAAAACTCTAATAAGATTTTAGGACTAAACGCAAACCATAGATAGGCGTAGGACGCAATAATCTTGTGCACAGAAGGAGCGTCTGTAACAGATAAGTTATATTTTAGTTGCGTGCAGGCACACGTGGCATAGGTTCACCCTAACTGAAATTAAAACATAACACTGTAATAAAAATGGAAATCTGAACTGTAAGTAGTCTGTATACATAGTTAATCGGGACAAGAACAAGATGTGTACAAATAGGCATGATGAATGACCCTTGTTATGGTCGACCAATCACAGTTTATGGTTGGCAAGCGATTGTGGTGAAGTGTGGGAGCGGTGGGGGGGGGAGGGGCACGAAATAACAACCACAGTGCGCATGTCTCGAGACCAAACATGCATCTGCAGTTCACCCTCCCCCGACGTTCACTTGCGTTGTTTTCATTTCGTAATGCTGTTTGTGTCCGTTCTTTCCCCCGGTTATTTGCACTATCTATGAGCAAGTCTGCGATTTATGCTACGCCACGGGTCGTATCTAATAGTATTTAATAGGCATCCAGAAAGTTTTGTCTTTTAAGTCTTGTCTAAGTCTATTATTTATCAGAAAACCAATATTTAAAGCATATTTATGGAGCATATGCATAAGAAATAGCAACGGCTTCAAGACGTTTCTTTTGTAACTCATAGCCCAGAAAGCTTAGCGAGCGGGCGTTACAATTCAAAATAATACGGACCTTATTGCGCGACAGGAAAGGTTTTTCAATATAATACGCACCACGACACTCTAGCAACAAAAATTAACATGTTATATAGAGATAAATAAAGATAATCTAAAGATTCATTAATTTATTTACAGTACATTCGATCGATCCGAAATTTTGATACATCATTTTGTCCTCGGCATGAGTCTGCCTGCAAAATTTCAGCTCGCTAGCATACGGGGAAGTGGCTTAAAAATCGATCCACAGTTTTTTCGGCACTCAAGCACACACCATCATTCGTGCTGTGCCGTGAGTGTGTGAGCGTCTCTCAGGAATACAACTTAAAAAGATACCACCGAGCAAAAAATATGTATTTTGAGTACAAATTAACGAACGAAGAGAGAAAAGGAAATGCAAGAAGTTGGTTAATATAAAAAGAAACAGCAAAATGTTTTCACCAAGCAGTCATTTTCTGACAGTGAGTTCATCATTGAATGCTTTGCAGATGCATCAAGCATTATGTGTCCAGAACAGAAAACAAAACTCGGCCCAATTTCTTTAACAAAGATGTTTTAGTCAGGCGTTTTGAAAAATAAGTGACAATTTGTTGCACTAACTTTAAAATGCAAGCAAAAATTTTTTGTGGATGAAAGAAACAATGAACAAGAACAGCACAATTGTTGGTATTTATACGGAGAATAAAACCTCGTTTCGAGCATAACGAAGAATTACTTAGTTTTGAACCACTCAAAGAAACAAATACAGACCAGGATGTATTCAATGCTGTCGAGGACTGTGTTGAAAAGCTAGGCTGGTGTGAAACGAGGGGAAAAACTGGCTTTACTGCTCCTAATAAATTTAGGAACTGGCTTAATTCCCCTCGTCCAAAATTTCCGTTTTACAGAAGAAGCTTTTCCTCAAATTCAGAAATAACAGATTTTGGTCTTTGTAAATTCAGTTCATCACATTGAAGCAAACAATTCGTTAAATTAAATATTTAAACAAGTCGGTCAAGTAAGCGATGCCACTTTTGCATTGATTTAAATAGATCGTATGGCATCATTTTTATCTTTCAAGAAATTCTTATTGCAGAGGTTTTGACATATGCTATAGGGTTAGTATTAATGTTGGGAAACAAATGATTATAATTATATTTTTCTGTCCTTTCCTGAAAAAGTCTGTGGACAAACGACTGATGGCCTAGGGACCGGCGCTGGTTCGCGGACCACCACTCTGAGTAGCACTGATCAAAGAGAACGTGATGACAAGGTGCAGGACGCAGATTCACCGTGTAAATATTCAAAGGGCAGAAACATACAAACATTGTAGTAAGTAAAATTATTCATCATCGTCATCGCCTGTCGTTCCATGTGGGGTATAGGTTACTAAGGCTCTCAAGGCAACAAGTTCCTGCATCAATCTCTCCAAATGTCCGAAGCTGTGTCCATTCTCCTTTTGCTGACTGCCTCCAGTTCTGTTCATCAAGTCGTTCTGGGTCGACCTCTTTTTTTCTTGCCCTGGGGGTTCCAAGGAAGGGCTTGTCTCACAATGCTGGATGTAGGCTTTCTGGGAGTGTTGCTAATCCATCTCCATCTTTCCTGGCATATTATATCCTCCACTGGTTCTTGTTGAGTGCGCTGCCAGAGGTCCTCGTTGGTGATGAATTTAGGCCAACGGATTTGGTTAATCATTGGGAGACGTTAGTAAATAAATGTTTGTAGCTTTTTTGGACTGGCTGCTGTTGTTCGCCATGTTTCTGCTCCATATAGCAAGACAGGCTTCACTGGCGTGTTGAATATCATGACCTTGGTCTGGAGGGTCAAGACTTTTTTAAGCTGGTTAAATCCTATTCTCACTTTGCCGATTCTCCCTCTTATGTCGGCATCTGTAACTCCTACTATGTCAATGATCCTACCTAGATATGTAAAGCTAAACACGTCCGCAAGATGTGTTCCTTCCAGTGCTATAGGGGGTGTTCTTTGATGTATTTATTTTAAGAACTTTGGTTTTCCCTCTATGTAAGTTCAGGCCAATGCAAGCAGAGAACTACTCTACATAGTTGGGTTTCCCTTACATCTGTTGCTGTGTTTGTGATATTAGGGCTACATCATCCGCAAAATCCAGGTTGTTAAGCTGTTTTCATAGTGTTCAGTGAATACCATTTCTTTTCTACTCTGTTCATTATCCAGTCACTGGTTGGCAAGCGTAAGAATGGTGAGAGCAGACTGGTCTGAATCCGAACTGTACCCCAAAAGCCGCAGTTGTTTGTTGGCCATGAACAATTCTACACGATAACAGTCCTTCGTAAGAAGCCTTAATAATATCTGTAAATGTTTGTGGTACCCCGTAGAGTCTTAGCAATTTCCACAGATTTGACTTTCAATATTATGGAAAGCCTTCTCATTGTCAATAAAGTTGATGTATGGTGGCGAGTTCTACTCCGGGAATTTTTCTGGCAGTCTGGTCCGATCAAAATTTGTCCTTTCTAAAACGTACTTGTTGGTTTCTAAAATTGGTGTCTAATGCCTCTTTCACTCTGGTGTTGTGTTTTTTTTTTCATGCTTAGTAGCAAATGAGTTAAATACTTGCTTGGTATGGATAGCAGAGCTGTTGAAGCCTATATTTGCATTTAGGTCGCCCATGAATATAATCACATTGCTCCTAGGACACTTTTGGATAAGGGTTCTCGATCTGTTGTAGAAGTTCTCTTCTTTAATGTCGATGGTAGGAGCTAATATAACCTAAAGAAGATCCACGAGAACGTGATGAAAAGGGACAGGACGCAGATTCACCTGGTAAATATTCAAAGGGAAAGAAACATACAAACATTTTAGTAAGTAAAATTATTATTACTTCCCTTTTAAAAATAACTTAAATTTAAATGAAAATTATCATTAATGTTTTATGTAAAATGGAATGAATATGAGTGATTGAATTTCTTCTTCTTCTACATATTATTTTTGCCTAAGACTTAGCTAATACCTGGGCAACCTGCTTCATCTTCCGAGCAGTGCCATACAACACTGTCTTCACGTGGGACTCTTTTGCCTCCCTAATCTCCTCAGGTATGTCTAGTGCGAGACATGAAGTTAACAGGTGTAATACTGTTTCAGAGGCTAGGCTGCAATGATGGTACTTATAATCCCTGTCATGGTCAAGCCTGTTGAAAAATGAGTTAGTTGGACGCTGCTCTGTTCGAATTTGAGTCAATAAACTCTGATATTTGAGACTCAAACTACACCACTGCTCTGATTGACTTGGCCTGGGCATATTAGCGAATACAACTCTAGCAGTCAGCCAACTCCTGGTACCATTTGTTCCCGAAGTGGTCATTTAGCCAAGTCTTGGCCCCGAGATGAGAGACTGAGACGTCTGGTTGGGGCTGGGCTGCCCTCGGTCTTTGCAAGGGAGTCTCTTTTGTCAATGCCGTCAGTATTCATGTGGCTCGGGACCCACTGCACTGTCACCTTACCCCCCCCCCCGAGTCTTTCGAGCTTACCCACGACATCTCAGATGTCATTAACCAAGTGGGTGCTACACTTCTCACTTTTCAGGACCTCTAGAGATGATCTCAAGTCACAAAACACTATCCTGTCAAAACCTAAGAGATCCAATCACTGCAGAGTTTGGCGCACACTTTCCAGGGGCCTTGTGTATACCTTCAAGCTCCACATCGTAATTCGATGACATAAATTTTATTGATTGAGCTAAAGCTTCACCTAAAAAATTAATTTTTATTTTTTATTCTGCTGGCTTCAGATTCAGTCAATGTACTATAATTTAATTGTTACATTGTTATTGCAAATCTTTCCATTTCACTTACTTTTTATAGTACGAATGAACTATTTTTGTTTTGTTTTGTTTTATGTTTCAAAACATGTTTTCTTGTGTTTCTGACCATCAGATGTCCCTGTAGTTGTGACCATCAGATGTCCGTGTAGTTGTGACCATCAGATGTCCTTGTAGTTGTGGCCATCAGATGTCCTTGTAGTTGTGACCATCAGATCTCCTTGTAGTTGTGGCCATCAGATGTCCTTGTAGTTGTGACCATCAGATCTCCTTGTAGTTGTGACCATCAGATGTCCGTGTAGTTGTGGCCATCAGATGTCCTTGTAGTTGTGGCCATCAGATGTCCTTGTAGTTGTGACCATCAGATGTCCTTGTAGTTGTGGCCATCAGATGTCCTTGTAGTTGTGACCATCAGATCTCCTTGTAGTTGTGACCATCAGATGTCCTTGTAGTTGTGGCCATCAGATGTCCTTGAAATTGTGACCATCTGGTGTTCTTGTAGATGTGTCCACCAGATGTCTTTGTAGTTATAGCCATTCTTTCACAATTCTTATGTCCTGCAAAAACATGAGTTAATTTAGGCCTAAACATGTAGCCCTAATGTCATAGATCGATAATAAAACAATATTTCCTTTCAATATTAATAGTTAATGTAAAGTTAAGAGTCATAGATATAGTCAATGACTTACCTTAGGTTTGAAAAGTTATTGTCTAGAATATATATATAAATATATA
>MUZC01000305.1:28002-49395 GCA_002072015.1 Radix auricularia | reverse complement strand
ATTTCACTCAACAGCTGATTCCTTACAGTCGATGTAAGTAGGTGGATACATTCATTTTGGATTTCCGGTGATAAATAAGATACTAAACCTAGATTTTCTCGGGCATTTTGTTGGTGTTTTTTCTAACAGTTGATCCTACTGAGCAACAAGTTTTATCGACGATGGACAGGAAAGAAAGGCGGTGCCTGATGTTTCATATGAAAGGAATCCAACTTGCTTTGACACTCCGATACAAGCCCGTGAGAGGAGAGACCTTCCCTCCCCTCTCCCACTTTACTCCCTCCACATGAGAATTGGGGAAGTACGATTTATCTTTTTAAAGAGTCACAACATGCAGCAAAGGGACGCGTATTAACCATTCTGTTAGCCAGTGGTTTTCAACCTTTTGAGATTCCAGGACCACTTGAAAAATATGTGCCTTAACTACGGGCCACTACTAAAAATTATTTCTGCATTTTCTGGTTTTTCGGTGATTTCGTACAATTTATCAAACATCTACAAGTTACCTTGAAATAATTTTTTTTTTCAAAGATCAAGCTTTTTCGTAAAAGCAGACATTCTGTCACTGAGAGTTATATAATGTATCTGCTTTCCTTGCCGAGTGGAATTAAGTTTATTGAGCTTTTCAAAAATTTCAGCCAAGTAAGCCAGAACAGCAACCCATTAGCCATGGTTCAAACTATCAACAAGCTTTGAGTTATTTCTACATGAAAATCTCTTACGTCATCGCGTAATTAAAACAGTCAGATAACCAGCGAGCTTCAGTATACATTAGTAACTGTTAACGTTCAAGATTCATATTCGAGCATAAGAAATCAAAGAGACGAGAATTTAATTGACGAGGTTGATAAAATTAAAAACCATTATGGCCAGATCAGAAATATATTTAAGTCTGCGTTAATTCTTTTACTTGCTAGTCTATCTCGATTAATCCTATATTGCGTAAATTTCATGCTTCTCTCACGGACCACCTGGCAAATCTTCGCGGACCACTAGTGGTCCGTGGACCACAGGGTGAGAACCACTGCTTTAAGCCACTCCTTTTTCTTGTCTTGGTAATTTTGGTTGCTTTTAGTGTCGTCTCTGGTAGCTCTATTAAAAGAATCGTATTGGTCTCTTACTGCTCACTACCATCAACTCACAGTTTTTTAAATTTAAAAAAAACCACATCAGCAATCCTACATTAGGATGTGTCATTTATTTATGAGTAGAATGGCGCCCCTTAACGCTCAATGGGTGCGCCTAAATCATGTTTAACAACTGTTTTGTAATAAAGATATGTTCGGAGCTCCAATATTCAATCTCGCAAACGTATTTGGGATACATTAGTTTACATTAAAATGAAATTAAATTATGAGTTTTAATACTCATTTTGGCGCCCCCCTAACGTGGCGCCCGGGGGCATTCGCCCCCCTGCCCCCCTCTCTACGCCACTGCGTTTAAGGCTAACGGTCCTCGCTATCGTAAATAGTTCACGAACTCGCTACCAATAAAATCTGATTTAAAAAATGCAAATTAACCAGATTTTCAAGCACCCACAACCAATGTCTTGGGCTACGCCAGTGTCAGTGGGTGTGTGTGTGTGGGGGGGCAGACGACTCGTGTAACTCCATTTAAGAACCCCTTATTTATAATGAATCTTCACAAAAGCGAATTCTCTTTTCCAACTTGGTTTTCCCACCCGACAGTACGAATTATGATTATATTCAGTAAAGTGTAGTAACAATGCCGACTTCACCGAAGCAAGATTCAGTCGTCGTGTACTTATTCATGGTATATCTTCAAAGAAGTTTGTGTAAATCCATTCCTTTCTTAACCAGGGGTCCTCAAATTTGTAGAAGAGTGGAGTTGTTCACCTTCCCTGTTGATTGTTATTTTTATAAAAAAGTTAAACAAATGCCTAAAATTGTTGATGTCATCACTGTCATCAATCTTGACGTGGTAAAGAACGAACAAACCAATAGAATATTTAACAAGAACTACTGAAACATTAAGTCTATATTTGTACGACTTGGAAATGCACTTTCTTGCTTAATATATTGACATTGTTTATAAACTGTTCAATTTGGATCAGACTAGTGCAGCTAGGCGCGAGGGGTTTGGTGATTGCTGTTCTACGAGTACCATTTGATTTGAGAACCGTGCAGCACCATGGACTTTCTTCTAACACATTTTGTATCAGATGTGTATACTATGGCTTGTATGATTTCATTAGATAAACAATTTTGAAATTGAAAAAATTCGTTTACTCATGAAAGTTAGGACTAATTTTTGTTTTAAAATGAGGTATAATTACTTAATCAATATTATAATTGAGTTTGTTGTGTTTGACTAATATTATAAATGAAGTAGGGTACGTCGGAATTCAAAATTTTAAGTTAGTTCTGCTTGGCAATTTTAACAAATGAAATAGGTCTTTTTGAACATTAAGGGGTCGTCCATAAAGTATGTCACGCTATATTTGACCATTTTAAACTTCCCACCTCCCCCCTGTCACACTCACAAATCTCGTTACACTTTCGTACAAAAATATTTTATCAACAAAATAATTAAAATTTAACATAAAACACCGTGATGTCACACATGGCCGGACACCGCCTCCCCCCGTCACAAACTGTCACACTTTATTACACCCCCTCCCCCGTGTCACAAACTGTCACACTTTCTTACACTGCCTCTCCCTCTTGAGCGTGACGTACTTTATGGACGGCCTTAAGGCCTATCGCACCAAATATAAATAAGTTTTACAAGTATTATAGAGTATGAAATTAGATTGTTGCAATAATTTGAATAAGCTACTGATGGAAACAACTGAAGCGAGGTTGTCAGATGCCATGCTGATACACATGTATTATATCAGCAACTGGTGCAACAGTAACACCAGCAATTGGTGCAACAGTAACACCAGCAATCGGTGCAACAGTAACACCAGTCGGTGGGTAAAAGAAGGGAGGTTACTGACCTGCACGTGAAACACTCAACGTAAGTGGAATTTGTGGGGCGTGAGTGTGAGGAGGTTTGGGGGGGGGGAACGCATTTTTCTAACGTGCTGCGAAGTTTTCGATGCCAGCTACCTCTCAGTAATCTCAGGCTACCTGTGTGGAGCGAGGTTATGTAATGGGTTGGGGTGGAATGTATGGAGGGGTGATAACATGGTTTGGGAAGATGTTCGAATCGGAGCAGCTCACAGGTTGGCTGACGTGTGCATCAGTCTACTGCGTTCTTTGAACATTCGCAAATATCAGGAAATGTAATGTATAAAAAGAACAACAACGTCTCCTGGTGTTTTCTGGGATATTGAGTTATTGTGCAATGCGTAAAACCATGCTCATGTATAAATGCCTGATTGATGTATATGGATATGTTATATTTAATTATCATGATTTATGGATGTAATGTTTGTCATTTTTATTCACATAAATGACTGATAATTTCCTACACTTTTACCTATATGGTGTATTGATATTTCTGCATTTCGTATGTTCCCTCATTCTACTTTGCAGGAAGAAGACAAATAATGTAAAATTTTGAGATGAAGCCCATTAAACCCCTGGATTTCCAGTGTGGCAAAAACAACATGCTTATATTATCTCAGACATGCAAATAGAGTTCCAGGCAAGCCAACGGTTTGAACATATTTTTTAAAGCAATCTCCAAAAGAAATCATTTCCAGTGTTAATCAATACAGCTAACGTCTCCCATAAAAAAGTCCCATAGAACATTATGCCCCACAGCACGAACACTTTGATTGAACACGCTCTCTGCCAGGATCAAGCAAGAACGCTTGAGCTTTAGTTGAAGAGCACCCTAGTTCCTTTCAGCCCAAAGTTACTCTAACAAAAATTATTATCCAACCCTTCCCGGCAGTGAATGTTCAAATAGGGTTTGGCGGCGTCGGGCAGATATATGTGCTGCCATGTCGCACTACTTAAAGGGGAAATTGGTAAAAGACTGGCGATAATTATAGGGAAAAGTAATGTTGATGGAGGAGTATCGTGGTCATTTAGAAGCGTGGTTTTTAGGGTTAAGTACGATGGTGATGGTAGTGTGTTGTTAATAAATAACAGAAGTGATCTATTGTCTTGTGATGTCCTTGGAGTAAGTGCAATAATGCCAATAATGACTATGGATAAAGTATCATAAAGCTAAGTCAGCTTGTGTAGGCCTGAGTGATGAGTTAAGTCATGGGCTGAAACTTTGGGACAGTAAACATACACTGGGACGTCAAAATACACTGGGACAGTGACCATTCACTGGGATAGTCAACATACATTGGGAAAGTCAACATACATTGGGAAAGTCAACATACACTGGGACAGTCAACATACATTAGGGCAGTCAACATATACTGGGACAGTCAACATACATTGGGACAGTCAATATACATTGGGACAGTAAACATTCACTGGGACAGTCATCATAAATTAGGACAGTCAACATACACCGGGAAAGTCAACATACACCGGGACAGTCAACATACATTAGGACAATCATCATACATTGGGACAGTCAACATACATTGGGACAGTCAACATTCACTGGGACAGTCATCATACATTAGGACAGTCATCATACATAGGGACAGTCAACATACATTGGGACAGTCAACATTCACTGGGACAGTCATCATACATTAGGACAGTCATCATACATTAGGACAGTCAACAAACATTGGGACAGTCAACAAACATTGGGACAGTAAACATACATTGGGACAGTGAACATACACTGGGAAAGTCAACATACATTGGGACAGACAATATACACTGGGACAGTCAACATACATTTGGACAGTCAACAAACAATGGGACAGTCAACATACATTGGGACAGTCAACATACATTGGGACTGTCAACAAACATTGGGACAGTCAACATACATTGGGACAGTCAACATTCACTGGGAAAGTCAACATACATTGGGACAGTCAAAATACATTGGGACAGTCAACAAACATTGGGACAGTCAACATACATTGGGACAGTAAACATACATTGGGACAGTAAACATACATTGGGACAGTAAACATACATTGGGACAGTCAACATACATTGGGACAGTCAACATATTGGGACAGTCAACATACATTGGGACAGTCAACATACATTGGGACAGTCAACATACACTGGGACAGTCAACAAACATTGGGACAGTCAACAAACATTGGGACAGTCAACATACATTGGGACAATCAACATACATTGGGACAGTCAACATACATTGGGACATTCAACATACATTGGGACAGTCAATATACATTGGGTCAGTCAACATACATAGGGACAGTCAATATACATTGGGACATTCAACATACATTGGGACAGTCAATATACATTGGGACAGTCAATATACATTGGGTCAGTCAACATACACTGGGAAAGTCAGCATACATTAGGACAATCAAAATACATTGGGACAGTCAACATACATTGGGACAGTCAACATACATTGGGACAGTCAACATTCACTGGGACAGTCAACATACATTGAAACAGTTAACATACATTAGGACAATCAAAATACATTGGGACAGTCAACATATATTGGGACCGTCAAAATATATTGGGACAGTCATCATACATTGGGACAGTCAACATACATTGAAACAGTCAATATACATTGGGACAGTCAACATTCACTGGGACAGTCATCATAAATTAGGACAGTCATCATACATTTGGACAGTCAACGTACACCGGGAAAGGCAACATACACTGGGACGTCAACATACATTAGGACAGTTATCATACATTGGGACAGTACATTCACTGGTACAGTCATCATACATTAGGACAGTCATCATACATTGGGACAGTCATCATACATTGGGACAGTCAACATTCACTGGGACAGTCATCATACATTAGGACAGTTATCATACATTGGGACAGTCATCATACATTGGGACAGTCATCATACATTGGGACTGTCAACATTCACTGGGACAGTCATCATACATTAGGACAGTCATCATACATTAGGACAGTCATCATACATTGGGACAGCCATCATACATTGGGACAGTCATCATACATTGGGACAGTCATCATACATTGGGACAGTCAACATTCACTGGGACAGTCAACATTCACTGGGACAGTCATCATACATTAGGACAGTCATCATACATTAGGACAGTCATCATACATTAGGACAGTCATCATACATTGGGACAGTCAACATACATTGGGAAAGTAAACATACACCGGGACAGTCACCTTACATTGGGACAGTCAACTTACATTGGGACAGTCAACATACACTGTGACAGTCAACTTACATTGGGACAGTCAACAAACATTGGGACAGTCAAAATACACTGGAACAGTCAAAATACATTGGGACAGTCAAAATACATTGGGATAGTCAACATACATTGGGACAGTCAACAAACATTGGGACAGTCAACAAACATTGGGACAGTAAACATACATTGGGTCAGTGAACATACACTGGGAAAGTCAACATACATTGGGACAGACAATATACACTGGGACAGTCAACATACATTTGGACAGTCAACAAACAATGGGACAGTCAACATACATTGGGACAGTCAACATACATTGGGACTGTCAACAAACATTGGGACAGTCAACATACATTGGGAAGTCAACATTCACTGAGAAAGTCAACATACATTGGGACAGTCAAAATACATTGGGACAGTCAACAAACATTGGGACAGTAAACATACATTGGGACAGTAAACATACATTGGGACAGTAAACATACATTGGGACAGTCAACATACATTGGGACAGTCAACATACATAGGGACAGTCAACATATATTGGGACAGTCAACTTACATTGGGACAGTCAACATACATTGGGACAGTCAACATCCATTGGGACAGTCAACATACACTGGGACAGTCAACAAACATTGGGACAGTCAACAAACATTGGGACAGTCAACATACATTGGGACAATCAACATACATTGGGACAGTCAACAAACATTGGGACAGTCAACAAACATTGGGACATTCAACATACATTGGGACAGTCAATATACATTGGGTCAGTCAACATACATAGGGACAGTCAATATACATTGGGACATTCAACATACATTGGGACAGTCAATATACATTGGGACAGTCAATATACATTGGGTCAGTCAACATACACTGGGAAAGTCAACATACATTGGGACAGTCAATATACACTGGGACAGTCAATATAGACTGGGACAGCCAACAAACATTGGGACAGTCAACATACATTGGGTCAGTCAACATACATTGGGACAGTCAATATACATTGGGTCAGTCAACATACACTGGGAAAGTCAACATACATTGGGACAGTCAATATACACTGGGACAGTCAATATACACTGGGACAGCCAACAAACATTGGGACAGTCAACATACATTGGGACAGTCAACATACACTGGCAAAGTCAACATACAGTGACAAATTTAAGTCACAGACAAGGACACATAGCTGTATAATAAACATTTTAAGATTAAGTCAAGTAATTGACAAGACTAAACCATTTCATTTACAATAAATAAGGGAAACTTTTGATTCCTCCTTTTTACAGATCATAATAAGTAAATAACAAAAAACGGAACAAATCAAAAGGCATTGAGGTTGATAGGAAGCAAAACAAAGTCTATTGTAACAAACAAAACAAAGTCTATTGTAACAAACAAAACAAAGTCTATTGTAACAAACAAAACAAAGTCTATTGTAACAAACAAAAAGAAAGTCTAGTGTAATTATAACAAACACAGTGTATTATAACAAATAGACAAAGCCTGCAGGACCAATACATTTTAATCGTCTACAAAATAGAGGTGAAACTATCATATAACAAACAAAATAATTAAATATTTTATATATTAATTATTCTTTCTTTATACAAATTATCACAATCCCAAATTTGATAAGCATAATCTCAAACAAATGTGTCCCTGCATGAGACAGGCTATCGAAATTGTCCTACAAAGCTGGGTAAATGTTTTAGAAATCAATCAGCCCATGAAATCAAACCACGTATTCTCTCATCAAAAATCTATGTGTCAGCAACATCAATATGCCATACAAACAAAAAATAACATAGTATCATGGTAGCAACAATAATAGTTATTATTTGTCTCAGGTCATTTATTTTTAAACAGCTTACAGTTACAGTATCTGCCTTGGTAACCAAATGCTTCATATCATCATTCTTCAAGTACTTCAACTTGAATGCTTCACATACAATAGTTCTTCAAACGCCAGGGCGATCCATCACAAAATGACAAAATTTAACAAAAAAGGGATGAAATATGGTGACCATCAGGCATAATAAACCTCCAGGAATATTACTAACTACTAGCCAGGTTTTTTAAGGGAGAATGGTGACTATTGTACATTTAGCTTAACTATGACAGTTAACTGAAATATTTCACAATATAATTATATCTACCTCATAATTATCAATCATTGAGTGAAACTAGAAAAATATAGTACTAAGCTTACAATCACAATATAGCCCATTGAGACATTTCCCACATACTTTTTGTGTGTGTAGATTCCACACACCTGTTATAAAGAATTCGTCTTTCATGAACAACACATAAAATGTTGAATAATAAGGGGAAAAAACAGTCCGCATTTTTAAAGATTAATATCATTGGGTAAACATTTGTTCATGAACTTCAACATTAGGCCAAAGATTGAGAATTAGAGGTAGGGATTCAAACATTTGAAATGTGACAGGAAGGGTGGGAATGAAAGAGGGGATGTGAAGGGAAAGGTGTGGATGCGAAGGGAAACGGATGGATGTGAAGGGAAAGGGAGGGATGTGAAGGGAAAGGGAGCGATGTGAAGGGAAAAAGATTAATGTGAAGTGAAGGGGAGGTATGTGAAGGAAAAGGGAGGGGTGTGAAGGGAAAGGGAGTGATGTGAAGGGAAAGGGAGGGGTGTGAAGGGAAAGGGAGGGGTGTGAAGGGAAAGGGAGGGGTGTGAAGGGAAAGGGAGGGGTGTGAAGGGAAAAGGAGGGGTGTGAAAGCGAAAAGAAGGGATTAGAAGGAACGATGGATTTAGCTGGTGGGTGGAATGCGAAGGGAACGGGAGGAAGGTGGGAGTGATTTAGTGGAAGGGGTGTGAAGGAAAGGGAGGAATGTAAATGGGGGGATTTAGAAAGAGAGGATTGTGTGGTTCATCTAAGAAAGATTGAAATAAAAATTAAAAATCAAAGTAACATTACATTTTATTTGACAATTCATCAGACAATTAAAAAAGGTGTATGATTGGTTTGAGTGTGTTTATTACATGTATTATTGGTGTGTCTTGTTGGCATCAGTCTTGTTGGTGTCTGTCTTGTTGGCGTCAGTCTTGTTGGTGTCAGTCTTGTTGGTGTCTGTCTTGTTGGTGTCAGTCTTGTTGGCGCCAGTCTTGTTGGTGTCTGTCTTGTTGGTGTCTGTCTTGTTGGTGTCTGTCCTGTTGGCGTCGGCCTTGTTGGCGTCTGTCTTGGTAGTGTCTGCCTTGTTGGTTTATGGCATGTTGCCGTTATATGTCACTTCTGAGAAGTATATGGTCGTAGTCGAACTTCTAAGTGTCTTGCGCTTTAATAGTGTCGTGACTTTGTGAGGGTCGTGAGATTTATTTTAGTTTTTTTTCTGTGAACATCTGACTGGTTATTTGAGAATTCAAGTCCATCTGTAAAGCTGGCCAGTGAGGAGCAGGACTGTAGGCTGTAAGTAGGGCATGGGCGTTGGTCAATTTGAGGTGGGGTGTGAGTGTTAGATATGTGGGTCATGGGGTCACTTGAAGGGTGACATTGAGAAGGTTGTCCTTAATATGTCTTGAGTGTTGGTGTTAAGCAATGATTTGGCCGGCATACATCTGGCGTGACAACAATGTAGAGATTGCAGATACAACACTGAGTAACAAATACAATCCTTTTCAGAGGAGAAATTTAGTGGCATCCAATGTCCACATTGCCCTATTACTTGCGATATTTTTTTAAACATTAAAAAAAAAAAAAAAAAAAGATTTCTTCGTTTGGCTCAGAGGCGTCACTAGGGTTGGTGTTTAATCCATGGAACTCCTCCGTGTATTCCAGTGCCAAATAACTGGAATATATAGAATTTTATGGTCTGGTGTCACCCCCCTGATGGTGTCACCCGGGGCCGCCGCGCCCCCTCCACACCCCCTAGCGACGCCACTGGTTTGGCTTCATGGTCCTCCTATCCTTTGTGAAAATAAATCACATAAGAAAACGACTACGGGTAATGTTTTGTACCCATCCATCTCCCACACCTTCATTTTTTGCACGCTCCTTTTGTTAACGCCATGCAAAACCAAAGTGCAGTATTTTCCCCCAGACACTTAAGTATAACTGTCATCGGTAAAACAGAGCAATTATCGAACAGGCCAACAGCGGATGGCGCAAATTTACACAGTCACAAACAGCTTGGCCAAACTCCAAAACACTAATGTAACATTTGAGTCTGTCATGCTAAATTATAGCTGGGGAAATTTTGTCTTTAGTTGAAATGTGACTGGCGCAAATGGCAACAAAAAAGATTGACCCTTCAGGAGGAATTGGCCAACCAACCTAGCGGGACAGATTGACCGACCCACCAAGAGTACGAGGCCGACCCACCCAGAGGGAGCGACTGACTCATCCGGGGAGGGAGACAACACACTGAGAGAATAAGAGAGAGGGAGAGAGAGAAAGACGCACTTAACTTAAACTGTACAACTATTACATTTCACTTAATATCTCCTTGTATTTATGAATACAATTTGGTATAAATATAAATGATGTCAATTTGAATTTCAGTGAGATATGATCTGGGACTTCCCTTACACCCCCCCCCCCCGCTTAGATTTAAACAGATAAATTCATTCTCCTATAAATGACTTCAATCAACAGATGTCAAAGATTTAAAGCAATCCCCTTCCACTCACCCTCCCTTCCCCACGCCCCACACCCGGCCATCCCAGAAGAGATACTTTGTAATAGTGGTAGAATATATTCATCCTATGATCAGACACAAAAATACCTCAATAACACTATGCATTGGTTAATATTAACATAACAATTTCATAACGGACATCTTTAGCGTTTACACGGGAAGTCTGGTTGAAAAAATCACAGAATTTTGTCAAAATTTGAAAACAACAATTATCACCGCGGAAGTAATACATTATCACTAGTGAGATTAATTCATGTACCACTAGTGAGAAGAGCCGATTGGCTTTTCGGCCTTCCTTATGCTTCTAAACGTTGATTTGAAAATTTTTTTGTTTTTGTTAATGCTACTTACTTATTCATGTTACCATCTTAACACTGGTCCTTTTTCAGCTTTGCTAGCGATAATTTTTCCTGAGATCATTCCAGGATCACTAGTGCGTGCAATGCAAAAATCAACTTTATTCAGCTAATACTAATTCAGTTTGACTAATGAAAGATTATCACAAATGGTGTTCACCATACAAAGTATCAGTACCTTCATAAAATAAACGTGATGTTTAGCTTCTGTTTCCTTGCTGGCGACATTATCTTGTTTCCAAACACTAGTAACGTCTTCATCACTCTAATGATGTCTTCTTCACTGTAATGACCTCGTGAACGCTCTAATGACGTATTCTTCACTCTAATGACGTCTTGTTCACTCTACTGAGATCTTGTTCACTCTAATGACGTATTGTTCACTCTAATGACATCTTGTTCACTCTAAAGACGTCTTGTTCACTCTAATGACGTCTTGTTCACTCTAATGACGTATTGTTCACTCTAATGACATCTTGTTCACTCTAAAGACGTCTTGTTCACTCTAATGATGTCTTGTTCACTCTAGTGAAGTCCTCTTGTTGTTCATACCAGAGACGTCTCTTTGATTTTTTTTATGGAAGAACTGTGTCATTGATGAAACTGAGATCCAAAATTTCCTGACTGATTCGAGACAAGACAAGTGGCCACTGGGGTAAACAGTACAAACATAGTTGTCTTAGGAGATCACAGCCACAGGTTAGCAGTGGACACTACGAGTTTGATGACAGAACAGTTGATGACCATGGTCCAGTGTGATAAACCTACTACATCTTTAACAGATAACGAGCAATGAGATTGCTATTTGCAATTTAAAAAATAAAATAAATAAATAAATAAAAGAATGATGATAAATTAGTAAATTAATATTTTAAAAAATCTAAGTCTTTAGGTTTCCCTATAGTTTAACTAATACCAAAATGTTGACATGCAATTAAATCACACCTATCTCTAGTTAACTACACACATTCTCCTTCAAACCGAGGCAAGGCGACCAGACACTGGCCCTTCTCGAATCTGCTCTAAATTCTAAACGTTTACAGGCCAACCCAACATTGCAGTACAACACATCCTGTTTTAGTTCTGTTCAACATACCACTCCATTTCAACACCACGGCATTTCAACACACCATAGCTGTTCAAAACACCACTTCATTTCAACACACCAGTGCAGTTCAACATGCCACTTTCCACACAGGTCTCCATGTATCCAACAATTGGCTCTGAAATTATTTCCTCTTCCAAGAACGGATGATGGGAATCTCACCCATTCCAGTTAAAATACTGAGACTAGATACCATCGTATTGTGGTTCTTAGATGCTGTGGTTGTGGGTTGCGTGGTTTGCAGTTGCCAGCCGTCTGGTTCTACAGGAAATGTAGCCAGGCTGTCTCGTTATCGGTCGGGACTGTCTTAGCGAAGCATTCAAAGACATAGTTATTGCCGTCATTGCTGTCCCAGTACTCAGTGCCGCCAGCGTTGTAGGAAACGGCGAATTCCAGCCGCGAGCCCAGCCCAAAGAAAGGCGGCGCCACTATGCTGAATGAAAACCGGTCGGTGGGTCCGTCACACGAGTTCTGGACATAGCTGGCCGCGATGTCGTGGAAGGTTGCCCACCCGTTATGTGTGTACCGGACACGGACGCTTTTGTGAAACGAGATGTTAGAGACCCGGACAAAGCCGGTGATGGTCAGATCCGTGATGATGGCGTTCTCCAGGCAAACCTTCTGAGTGATGACCTTTTGGAAGAAATTGTCCGCCGCTCCCGGCTGGTTAAAACACGGGCACAGATACTTGGAGCCAATCTCTTTCCTCTCCTCCACCAGGCCCGCTTTCAAATCTGCCATGGCGGAGGCAGGAATTTTGGGAGGGGATTCCATGTTGAGGACGTGGCGGACCGACTCAAGATCCAGACCCATGGCGTCTGCAAAGCGCACTACTTTTTTCCTGTGTGGGGTCCCCGGGGGTGTTTTGTTGGTTTTAAGGGATGAAGATTTCCGTAGATTGACCCTGTTGAAGTTGAACTCACTCTCCGAGTACAGCGGACTTTCGCTGAGATCCGTCACTGACGTCAGTTCCTGAGTCTCCTCGCCCTGGGAATCGGTGATCTGAAGTTTTAACTGATATCCTATCCTGATGGGAGATGACCGTCCCGCACGGCTAAGTTTAGAAAACTTGACTCCGTCCTCTTCGTCCGAGTCACTGGCCTTGCTGTCCAGACTCCTGGAGGACGCGCTGCTGGTGGCTTGGTCATCGCCGTACAGATCCTGGGCGATCTTGTGGAGATCAGATGCCGCCCGGTTGATGGCTTCCTGCAAAGTCATTTTTCGTGCTGGCTCATTTGTCGACTCCTCCTCAAGGTCACCCTCCTCAGGGCTCAGGAACATGGAGTCGGCCGACACGCACGTGTCATCACTGACCTCGCTGACCGTTGTGGACTTGTCTACCGTGTCCAAGTCATCCATGTTGACGAACACGCCCTCCTCACTGAAACCATCCGAGTCCGGGGAGCCGTAGGGGACTGATCCGTTGATGACGTCATCCCTAGCGGAACTCCCGGGCTTTGGCGAACCGATGGTGACGTTGTCTTCGTTTTCTATATCATCTTGGGAATGGCTTCTGGGGAATACCGTTTTAGCGCCATAACCGTAGGGCTTCATTGGGTCGGGCGCTGTTATCATACCCGCGGGTCCCGAGTTGTGCTGGTCACGGCGAATGCTGTCCTGGTCATTCAACTCACAGTCCGGCCCCATGCCTTCGAGGTCAGGGCTGTCGCTGCTACTGCTGTGTTCTTCCTTTTTGTGCTTCTCCTTGACTGCGAATCCCCGATCCATGTCTTCGCCGAGACTGTCTGGACACTGCACCCCGATACGGGAGAGAGCCTCACTCACTAGGGAGACTCCATCCCCATCCACACTGCTTCCAAGATCCCTGGCTGAGTTCATAGACTCATTGGGGGGAGATCGAAGCAAAGTGGTCAACTTTGACGCGACCCTAGACGCAGGGGCGAGTAGTGTGGAAGGTGACAACAAAGGCGAAGATGTGGCGCAAACTGAGGGTGTCGGACCCGTCGCTTTAGCTAATCCAGAGGCGTAGATAGAAAACGCGCTGTGAAAAGTGGGCGATTCAGGTCGAGTGTAGTCCGGTGTACTGTTGGCCGAGTGGTTGGGATTGAAGATGTCGATGCTGTTGCTAACGCTGCAGTTGACGGAAAAGTCCTGGGCTCTGATGACCGACAGCAAACCAATGGTCTCCTCTTCCACGTCAAACCTGTTCTCCTGGTTCTGCTCGTGC
This sequence comes from Radix auricularia, assembly GCA_002072015.1. NCBI lineage: Eukaryota > Metazoa > Mollusca > Gastropoda > Lymnaeidae > Radix > Radix auricularia. The sequence continues at coordinate 34,822 of MUZC01000305.1, read as the reverse complement.
TGGATGAGTCTGTCTATCTTTGGGTTGTACACGTAGCGGGCGCTGACGCTGTAGCGGTCAAGGTAACTGTCCTGCACGTAGGACAGATTCCTGGGCAAGGCGACGAATGTGTTTTCTTCGGTCTCTGGGTCGATGGGGTCATTGCACGCGCACGGACAAAAATACATCGTCGGCCGACGATGACGTGTGCATGAAACCACCGCGGAGATGTATCGTAGATGCCACCCCACCGATGAAACCAAACTCTCGACTGATGATGGTTTGGAATGTGGCGATGTGAGCTGGTGCCTGGTACAGAGCGGAGCGCCCCGCCTCCAGATGAACAGTACGCCCCAGTCTCGAGAAAAGTAGATCAAACGACAGGGAAAAATCAACAAGCTGATGGATCCTTCTGATCAAACGTAGACGCGTTCTGTATTAAAATGCTATCCTCGCAGTTTTAAACATGGTTTCAAGAAAGTTGAGAGTAGACTTTTAGAACATGTCTCATCGGGTCACAATGAAGATCTCTCTGAGGTGCATCGATAAACTGACCTTTGTCCGAAGAAAGATGCCTGTTCGATGTTGGCTGAGCTCACCTTAGCTCGTAGTCGTTGAATGTAATGACATCAACGAATTACCGTGTTGGCACCGGTTCGAACCTGAAAAATACAAGAGAAGATGGATGTAATGACCTAAAACCATGGGTGGTGGCTGGACTATTTTCAAATACTATGAGGTTTTCGGACAGTGAGGTGAGAAAGTGACATAAAGACAGAACGAGCATGAAAGAAGCACAGAGACAGAGAAATAGAGAGAGAGTGAGAGAGACATAAAAGGGAGGGAGGGATAGAATGAGACAATCGGCAGGATATATCCAACATCCTAGTACCACCAGGTCCGAATTTTTAGACATGATTGGGCCTTTAGCCATTTGAGATATGGGGCCCTTGTGAAGGTTGTGGTACATGATATATCAATATTCACTCACGACATGCTTTTTGAATTTTGATATTTAAATATTCAATTAAGACATGAATTTGATAATTCAATATTTAATTCCAACAGGTGCGAGATATTTCAATACTGCCAGGTGCCTTTTATATCTATAATCAGTCTTGAATTATATCAATATTCAGTCCTGACAAGACCGTGAAATGTATACATTTGCATTACTTCTCACCTTTTAGACTATGACTATGGAATATTGATAACGTGTCTCATTTAATCTGTAACAGCATGACTTATTAATTATTTACGTGGCTCATAAAATTAATTCTTCGCGTGGCTCATAAACTAATTATTTACTATGCTATTTAAAAATTTTCTATAGGCCATATGCATCGGCATAGGTTTGTAAAAGTGAAAGTTTACACACACAAAATGTTAGGGTATAAAACTAAATCATAAATGAACACACCTTTTAGAAGAACTTTAGAAATGGTTCAAACATTCCAGAATTTCATCGGGTTCAACAACATACTTTGTCATCATGTTATCCCTTTGTTAACCTCATACCTTAATTTTTAAGTTCGAAAGTTAATTTTCACAGCAAGAATAGACACAGACATATCAAAACGGATGGACAAACTTTGTTCGTTCATTATAAGCCTGCACACCAATAAACTGCGCACGAAGAAATTTCGCGTCAATTCATTCAAAGTCTCTTTGGCTAAGTTAGAAACTTACACGGCGTTTTATAAAGTGTCTCAATTTGGCTGCGGAGAGTCTCTACTTTAGCAAAATTTCTACTTAACACGAGTTAAACACGGGTGGAAAGATTTTCATTTAACAACATTCAAGATAGCCGTAGAGATAAAAAAAACAGTTCTTGTTTCGCATGCAAGAACAAACGCATGCAAATTATCTCTATTCCGTCTCGTATTGAGACTTATATTGGCTTGTCCGAACACACGAGGCAAACCTACAAACTTCAAACATTGAAAGCGATAATAACAATCCAAGACTAGATATATAACATGGATAAGTGTAGAGCACATTAATCGTATATATAGAAGGAACGTCTGAAATAGATCAGATAAACTTATTGAATAACATGAGTATTTTTTGTGTTATTATTGCGTTTAATAATAAATATGCATAAGGTTAAAAATTATTTTAAAATATAAATGTTTAGTTTTATATTTTGAACTCTAATACAAGTTCTCCTGTGACCACCAAAAGTTCTCCTGTGACAACCTATGAGGTGAAATCATTATTTACAATGCATTGGTCTACTGCTTTTGGCCCCTGTTTTCCTGAGGCAATTGTTATTTTTCATTACATTGGATAGTTGAAATTATTTTATTTTATAGATATTATTATTCGTTCTTATCACAAAGTCAAATACACAAGAAACACATATGAAAGTAGACGGAAAATTTAGAGGCAAACTAATAAAAAGTCATTTTAAAACAACACACATAGATCTACATGCAAAAAAAAAAAAAATTAAAAAAAAAATGCACAGGAAATAATAACTTAAATGAAGAGATCACTAAAACTGCTAAGATGAAAGATATTTCTTTCATGAGTGGAACGTCCCACGTTAAATAGTCAACAATCCTAGAATGACGTCATATCCAAAGTTCATGAGAAACTCAGTTAAGATTTCCGTTTCCTTGTTCGCCTCTGTTTACTATATGCTTTATATTTCGGTCATTTTATCAACGTTCAAGCTGCTTGTTTGTATGGGGCATTTGTAAACAAAGGTCAGGGTGACACTGAAATCACTGCCAGCATAGTCAACAGATCTACCACGCAATTCTAACACATTATTTATGTCTTATGTCAGTAGCCGAGGGTCATTAACATTCTTGGTTTACCCCCGCCCCCCCCTGCCAAGCCCCAAGTACAGGCACATCAACACACACTCACATGCACAAACACAAACTTAATTTTTTTTACACACGAACACGGACATAACACAAACAGATCAACACACAAGTCTACACACACACACCACAACAAAGAAACCAATAAAGGGGGCCTCTATTGATTTCAAACCACAGAAGACGTAAACAAAAAAGTCACATATATCCGGAATGTCGAAGCTTTGATTTATTAGTAGATCGATTGTCTTTCTTTAGGCTTGGCATTCTTTCGATCACATACAACCATGTGAACGGTCCAGTGAATGCTGGACGTGACGGACGCGTTTCTACACTTTTCTGCACGTCACTCCTGGCGGGTCCGAGATATTCATGCCTGTAACATTATGGTTTGAAATTCATTTACAAATCGGTGATAATTAACACCGTAGCGTATTCTGACTTTTTGATATCTCGCATTACACCAATAACTATAAATTTTGATTATTATCTGACAGCACCATGATAATTACTTGAAATGTCCTAACAAATCGGTGATTATTAACACTAGCGTATTCTGACTTTCTGATACTGCGCATTGCATCAAAAAACTATAAACTCTGATGATTATCTGGCAAATCCATGCATGATTATTACATGAGTTGTCCGTGAGTATTGGTACAACAAAGATCTTGGATGTGTATCCCCCCACCCTCACATGTGTGCTCCGCTGATTAATGCATGGTTCCAATGCTAGGAATACTCCTTATATAATCTGCCATCGGTGATGTGATATCCAGCCTTTTACGTTGCCAGGCAGGATTATCAATTAGGCCATTCGCTAATACCAACTATGACTCTTCAAATGACTTTTTGGCCGTTTCAGTACCAGGGTTCATTATTATGTGTCCCATTGTGTAGGTACAAGGACTACCATGCGGAAGATAGGGTCAACCAGACCTTGTCCCCACAGTAAGGTATGGTCAAAAAGACCTTGTCCTCACATTAAGATATGGTCAACCAGACCTTGTCCCCACAGTAAGATAGGGTCAACCAGACCTTTTCCCCACAGTAAGATAGGGTCAACCAGACCTTGTCCCCACAGTAAGGTATGGTCAACAAGACCTTGTCCCCACAGTAAGGTATGGTCAACAAGACCTTGTCCGCACAGTAAGATAGGGTCAACAAGACCTTGTCCCCACAGCAAGATAGGGTCAACCAGACCTTGTCCCCACAGTAAGGTATGGTCAACAAGACCTTGTCCCCACAGTAAGATAGGGTCAACAAGACCTTGTCCCCACAGTAAGATAGGGTCAATCAGACCTTGTCCGCACAGTTAGATAGGGTCAACCAGACCTTGTCCCCACAGCAAGATAGGGTCAATCAGACCTTGTCCGCACAGTTAGATAGGGTCAACCAGACCTTGTCCCCACAGTAAGATAGGGTCAATCAGACCTTGTCCGCACAGTAAGATAGGGTCAACCAGATCTTGTCCCCACAGTAAGATAGGATCAACCAGACCTTGTCCCCACAGTAAGATAGGGTCAACCAGACCTTGTCCGCACAGTAAGATAGGGTCAATCAGACCTTGTTCCCACAGTAAGATAGGGTCAACAAGACCTTGTCCGCACAGTAAGATAGGGTCAACAAGACCTTGTCCCCACAGTAAGATAGGGTCAACAAGACCTTGTTCCCACAGTAAGCGAAATGACATCACGATCAATGAATAAAGGCTAAAATAAAAAAATAGAGGTACATTTTTTTTTTAAAAAGCCAAGTTTTTATAAGAGGACTAAAAATAAACAAATAAATGAAAACGTATAAGTTCAAGTACATTGATTTAATATTACTAAAAGGTTAGGGGCGGGCGCTTATGACGTTTTATATTTGCAGTTCACTCATTCTATCACTTATAGATCTCTCTTTTGCCTTCTAAATTATAAAACTTTAATTTTTATACCAAACACCTAACTTTGTAGTGTATTTAATTTCTAAATTTGACTGGGATTTTGATGAACCCATCCCACGTATTTAGTCATATTAAATCAATATACTTGAAATTATAAATTTTAACTTATTTTCTTCTTTTCAGTCCACTTATAAAAAAAATTGATTTTAAAAAATTATTTTTTTTACATCTATTTATTTTTTTTATACCAAACACCTTATAAGCGCCCGCCCAACGTTTTAATACCACTGGGATGTGGTCAATGGGTGAACTTATTGACACGTGAATGCCAACAGCACCAAGTAAAACATTTAAAGTAACTTCCAGTTTATGCTACATATATATAAACTAAAAAATGCATGAATTTAATTACGATACATTCGATCGATCTGAAATTGTAATACAATGCATTGTCATCCAAGATCTATCTGTAGTAAAATTTTGAGATCTCTGGGACCATCAGAAGTGGTTTAATTTTACGTTTGAAAATGTGAAATTTTGTGAACAGACAAAAAAGAACGAACGCAAATTAATAAAAACGTGGTAAATAGGCATCTTTGAAAGAGTATAGCCTGGATTAGTGTCAGATAACATGCTTGACACTTTGATCGCTCTGAGTACTACAGCCTCTTGGGGGCCCAATAGCATCTTTGGTCACGCCTGATGGGTCACTGTGCAAACAGGTAGGGCCAGTAATGCATGAATGGACGTACTTCACGGGGACAACCATTCATGTGTATTTGGTTTTTAGACGCCGTGTTTCATAAATATCAAGGAATGGTTCGGTTACGTCAGCACGGGATGAATCCGGGCAGTCACTATATTTGAACAGGAAAGCACAGTATCAAAAAAGCGGTATCATATTCTTTTAGCGTCAACATTTTCTGCTGACAAAAAAGTTATATATCTAATAGACAAATCTAATACCTGGGGCCCAACTAAGCAGGTGTCTAATTATCCAGTCTCATATCTTGAGACAATAAAATAAATCTAATAAAAAGTCAATAAAACAACTTTGGCAAGGCAACTTGACACCACATACCAAGAAACAATAATAACTACACAAATAGATACAAAATGAACAGACCTTCCCTACCAATATAAATCTACACTATATAGCATTACACTATTGATAAGGTACTAATGACGCATACAAAAAATAAATAAAATAATGGACGCGGGATGTGGAATCGAAACTCCAAAAAATTTAGCTGAAGAAAACTTCTGCTATTCAATGGTGAGACACCTGATGGGACAGTTTGTGAGAGCCTTTGAATTAAGTCTCTTTTCATGAGTAATGGTTTGAATACTCCGACATTTTTTTCAGTGCTGATTAAAGAACGAGATCATGGCAAGCATTGCATCAAGCCATCTTCCTTGAACGATCGTTTTAGCAAGCTCGGAACAACTGGAAAATGTCCAGAAATGATCCCTTTAGTCGTCTGTGTTAAATTTTGGCTGGACTCCAAGGGTCAGGCTGTAAGAACCACAACATCGGGTCATCTGAAGTGTTCGATCGAACACCTACCACGTAAACTCTCTGACTCACATATACATGTCATACGATATATGAATCACGTTATGGCCATGGACGGTATAATACATTATACCTGCTGCTGTCATAGGTATGAGGTAATATTAAATGTTACGCCTAAGTGAATTTTTATGAAAGTCAAAAGCGACTTTGCGATATTGAAATTAAAACTGATATTAATAGAAAAACTAAAACATAAAAAAGAAAGGAAAAAAATCAGGACACATGTCATTCAGAAGTTTTAATTAAAAAGTAGATATGAGTTCCCTGCTGAACCTTTTAGTCCATGAAGCCGACATTGACAACCACGACATTATAGTTTTAGAGTGTTGAACTCGGCTTACAGAGGTCAACTCTGGTCGGCTATGGTGCAGTGAACAAAGCCGGTCATAGGTCTAAGGTGGTGGACATACCGCATTGGATGAAGTGGTCTGAGGTAGGAATACTGGCAGTGGAACTTTGAGGGGGAAAAGGGAGGTCAACCATGGAGAAATGTGCGGTACTTCTCTTTTAAGAGGAGATACATCCTGCATCAAGATATAACGGGGG